>JANPWX010000061.1:1370028-1429633 GCA_024734555.1 Trochalopteron elliotii | reverse complement strand
GATAAACTAGTCTGGAAGTTAGAGGGCAGGATGATATAATTGATTCAATTCAATATTTCCCTTTGTTTACTCTATTGTTGATGTTGTGAGTAAAGAATTGTTTCGTGCCTCTCCACACAGGAGGAATTTCCACCACAAAAAAGAGTACACATATTCCACACTGCACTGGCATCATGATGTTGTCATGGATCTGGCTTTTTCTATGGAGGGTGAGTAAAAGAAAAATAAAAAAAAGGACAGAGCAATAAAAACAATCTACCAAAAATCAAAAAAATCTCCATCAAACAAACAAAACCTTCTCAAAATTGAAATGTTGCAGTAGATAAGGAAGAATATATAGAAGTTTCAAGTCTGTCCACTTATTAACAAGCTAATTTCTAGAATTTTAAGTATATCCAGGAAGGATCTGAAATAAAAACTAAAGGAGTTGTTACTTTTTTTATATACATTTTGATTGGCATTTATAATGTCAAATATCTGCCTTCTGTGGTAGAAAGAAAAATCTTAGCTCCTTCTCTGACCTCTTCTCCCTCACCTCCACTCTTCCTCCCCTTCCATTTCATTAATAATACTGATGAGTTCTTGCCTGTTTTACTTGCACCCAAATAAAACCAGCCAGTCTTGTCTGAGCTCAAACCTGCTGTCAGAAATACCACACTTTTATCTGAATTGTGTGATCTGAACTATTCTCCTTAAGGTATTTCTTACTGCAGAGTAACTCTCACAGAAGGAGAACAATTCAGCCATATCCTAACACAAATATCCAGCTGATTCAGAAAGTGATGAGATCTGCTACTCCCAAAGCATTGCTTAAATTTCACTGTAGGCACAAATTCCTGTTACTTAATCCAAGTATCTCTAGCAGTTTAACGGGGGATAATGAGAAGCATGTCTGTGTGTATTGCCCAGGCTTGATACAATTGTTTACTTGTGACAGTTTAAAAAGTTTAGAGAAACTCATGTCTGTCTGTCATTGTAAAGACACAGGCTGCTGATTTTATTTCTTTTTAAGCAAAACCTTTTAACTGTATTTTGTTGCTGGAAAAGGAACCAGGTTGCTGAGTGGTGGAGTTGAATCTGTCCTAGTCCAGTGGCACAATGAATCTTCGTGCCAGAAGGATTTCCTGCCTCGTTTGGGGTCTCCTATCGAGTACATCTCCATGTCCTCTGACGGCGCTCTCTGCTGCACCCTGCACACAGACAACAGTAAGCCAAAGCACTTCAGTGGAAATGCAAACCCGTATGAGCTTTGCTTTGTTGATTTTGGATGAATTAACTAAGAACTACATAACATTTCATTAGTGATCCGAAAAAACAGATGCTTGTTCTTTTGCTCTTTGATCAGTTATGTGAATTTGCCTGGTGTCGGCTGTAGCTTGGCTTTTCACCTTGGTGTCATAAACTGGAAAAGATACATTTACAGTACAGATCATCACAGTCCCTTTCCCACCATGAGATGTGTGTCTTTTGCAAGACTTGGTCTGCTTTCTCTTTTAGGAATTACAATAATCAACAGCAACCTAAGGTTTTCCAGAAGTATTCAAGGGCTAATCAAAAGTAAGTGTAGTAAAAGTTATCTTCCACTTAGAGGGTGGAATGTGTCCCTTGATAGCTTTGGTCATTTGTCACCTGAATTTTGTTTCCAGGTAGGGACATCAAGACTGGCTTAGTGGTTGATCCTAGAACCAAAGCTTTGGTCCTGAATGGAGAGCCAGGCCACTTGCAGTTCTATTCCCTCCAGAGTGACCAGCAGTTGTTCAGTGTAAGTTGGATGGGCTTGTACCAAAATTTTAACTTACTCAGTGAAGTAACTTGTGCATCAGAATTTATTTGAAGACTTAGTATGGTAAATGGGAAAAAAAACATTGCAGCTATCCTACAAGGCTGGATCCCAGGCTGAGATGTTCTTGGCTTTATCTATGACATCACTTGCTAAGCAAATCTAAACCTTGATACTGAAAAAGATACTTTAAAACAGTGTGCTATCCTGTTAAATGTCCAAAACTTGTAGATAAAACACCTTCAAATTATTTTTCATTCTTTCCTACACTTTGCATTGTTGTGGAACGCACATGCCCCAATTCTGTTTCCCCACATGCTGGCACACTTCTTTGTGCCCCAGCCCAGTCAGGGATAACTGGAGCCTTCATGACACCTGTCTCCATGGTTTCATGGTATCTCTGAGAGCTCTCCCTGAATTTTAAAGCCCCGCTGTGTCCTTTGCAGCTGGACATAGTGCAGCGGCAGTACATCCACGAGGCGGGGCTGAAGCAGTCGGACCTGGTGAAGGTCGCCTTCAGCGCCCAGGGCACCTGGCTGGCCACAGTCGAGGAGAGTGAAGAAGTGACTGACCCCGAGCTGCAGCTCAAGCTGTGGTTCTACCATGAAGAGGCACAAAGGTAATGATAACAGCTGGCCTTCCAGCTGCCAGTCACACAAATCCCTGCACAGACGTTGTCTTGCAAAGGCAGTTTTTCCAGATCTGGGAGGTTACCGTGCACACTACAGCATCTGCAGCAGAGCAGAGTGGCATTGAATACACATAGGAAATAATTGCTCTGGATCTATTTTACTTACAGTAATCAGAGTCTATTGTAACCACGGGACTTAAATTCACATATTTTCTTGGTATTAAAAATTACAGACCTGACAGAATGGTTCTGTAGCTCATACAGTTTTCCCACCTCTGTGTAATCCACCATTAATTGATTAGTCCTTCTCGAGACGGTACAGAAGATTATCATTTTATTGTTGGTCTTTATCTTTAGCTAGCATATGCATTTGGTTAATACCCTTTCCCTAATTTTCCTATTAAAAAAATTACATTTGGACTACAAACTGTTGTTTTCTTAAGAAACAAGGCAAAAGAAAGCTACTACACAAATCAACCACATGACTGATTTCTAAGTACTGGAAAGACTGCTCAGGGTTCAGCTTGAATATTTGAGAGAGGCTTGCCTAGTGATAATTCTTGGTGCTGGGCTACTATAAAGAAGCCCTTAGGGAAACCTGATCTGTTAATGCAATACCTGTTCAGCTGTCTTAATTAGGAATTCCTTTGCTCTTCTCCCTGCCAATTCCAGAATCAACCTGGACTGAAATCTTCCCCAAGTTCCAAATGAAATAGAATGGCAAGTTTCTGTTTTCCTTTCCTGTAGCTTTCATCTGAACACCAGAATAAACACACCCCATGACAACCACATCACAGACATGTGCTTTCGTGACATGGATGAACTGGGGGATGACTCTCTCATACTGGTAACAACTGGCAGAGACTGTGTCTTTAAAGTGTGGGTGATGGTAGAAGACACTGATCCAGAAGGTAAGTGTGGCCAAAATATAACTTACTCTTACTTACACCTTGTAACATAGAACCATAAAAATAACCTGAGTTGGAAAGGACCTACAATGACATTTGAAGTTGTGCTGTAGAAATTGAGACTCTACTTCCATTTGCTTAGTCCCCTGCATTGATCTGCTTCTGCTGCTGCATGAAATACTGTGTTCTCCCGAGCCTCCTGTAATGGAGTTCTGCCATAGTTCCACAATATTAGTTTGGTATGGAGGTTCCTGAAATAGCCAAAGACCTTGGCAAGCTGCTGCAGAAGGGAATGGGAGCCTGTGTTCATTGGTTAAAGAATTGTTGGTGGTAATGATTTTTCCATGCTGAGAAAATGGATTTTTGTCAGTCCTCTGGGTCGACTTTTCATTTGAGACTCCTGCTTGAAGGAGCAAGACACAGAAATGTGTTACTGTTTGAGCTGACTTAGTGTAAAATAATAGTACTTTTGCAATTCTACAGATCCACCACTTCAGAGTTCATTTTTTTAACATCCTTCCTTTCCATTAGCTATTTGAACATCATAGAATGGGTATTTAGGTATTTCTGAGATACTTTTAATAACCAAATTTAGCCTCTTGAAAGAATTGCTGATGTTCACTTCTTTCAAACATACCATCTGTGTATGTTTATTGATTGCTCTGTATGTCTTTGAACATGAAATACAAAAGATTTCCAACATATTAATGTCCTCTTACTTAAATGTTTTTACAGTGTCAGGCACACTTAAGTGAACTGGCACTTTCCTGCCACTTGAATGTCTTGTCATTTCATGTTCCTAAGCAGCTGTAATAGTGGTCGTGCTGAATTCCTTGCAGTTTAGTAATCTGTTTGTCTTTTCATGGGCAGGTGAGAACATGTTCAAAAGTACTTTTGAGCTACTAGGGTTTTCATTTGGCAAAATTTCCCAAACTTTCTCTTTACAACCTCTTTGTTCCTCAACTGTGGCTGCTGATGAACAGACAGACAAAACCTTGTGTTGTTTACTGTATTAATAGAAACCCCCTCAATGGTATCTGAAAGAGTGTTTGGTTTTGCTTTTTTCATGAATTATTCTGAGGCTAAATTATACCTTAATGAGCAGATACTTTAATATGGAGTGTAGTGTCAATTTGGGTTGAAACTTAATTTTGTTTTTTTTCCTTCCACAAATAGTTCTGTGTCTGCTGACTGGCCTCATCAGGTTGTTTGTATTTTAAGTGCCTACAGGGTTCTGTTTCATGGCCTATGTAAAAGTACCAATTAGTGGTGACTGCTGTGGTGTATTTGCCCAGTGGGGTAGAGTAGGAATGCTCAGGTAGAAAGGTTTGGCATGCTGCAGTTTCTCTGCAGCAAATATTGGTTTACCAAATCACCAGAGCTCTCCTCAGTTGAGTTCACTCTGGGATGTGTTAATTGCAGCAGGTCTCTTGCTGGGCCCCTAGATGGTGCCATGCAGCTGGGAGTATGCAATCGTTTCTGGTTTTTTTTCTTTTTCTTTATTTTACGGGCAGGTCTTTTAATCATCAACTTGTAGCCATTATATAAAGGGTATCTTAGCATAGGGTGATATTCCCTTTTTTCCTCATGCCATTCAAATGTTTCAAAAGCATGCTGTAGGAATTATTTTATACTGGGAAATGTATGTTAATGTGGTAAGTACATCACTTTGCTCCAGTTTATTTTCTGGTAACTGTCAACAGTGGGAAAGAATCCCAACAGAATGCAGTGGCAGAGTGCAGTATTATATGAACCAACACAGGGAAGCATGCTAGTGGGTCACTTGGTGATCCTCAAATCTTCTGTAAATGAACCATGAGCTTTGTTGGACTCAAATGCAAGGTCTGTTCAGATTTTGAGTAATGCTCGTGTGTTCTTGCTAGAGTTACAACAGAAGAATTTTTCAGAACAATAAGTGTTGAATCTACTTGAGTATCATTTTACCTAACCTCTGCCTCTTTGAGAGCACAGTTAATGGAGTTGGCAAACGAAGCATGAATATTGTACCGTGTCAGTCTCAAGGTTCACAGTTCAAATGCAAAACTGAGGACAAATGAAAACCCTACCAGAGCTGTTTCTCAATTAGAACAGATTCTATTAGGGCAGATTCTCTGTACTCTTCAAAAATTGTGAAAGTAAACTGCCTTGCTCTTGAGCCTATTTTGCAATAATAATTGAATTCTTCTTTCTTCATGTATAGACTTGAATTAACTGGCTTGTTCATTCAACACAGCACAGCAGAGTGTGAGCTGGACCTGTGACTTTGTAGGCAGCTACCACAACTACCAAGCTACAAACTGCTGCTTCTCAGAAGATGGCTCTTTGCTTGCTGTTAGCTTTGAAGAAACTGTCACTGTATGGGATTCACTTACTTGGGATCTTAAGTGTACATTTTGCCATCCACCTGGAAACATAAGGTATGTTTTTCATCTGCTCTTTTATGTCTCATCTGAACTCTTAGAAAAGAAGGAATCAATTCATAGCAGTCCTAGACCTTGTATGTATTCATAAACATATACTCATAAACACTGAATTTATCAGTCTTAAATTCATATATAGAAGAGACTAAAATGGCTTTTTGGTGGTTGGTTAAAAATACTGTTAAAAATCAGATCGAGCATTGCAGTTCCTTCTTGCTTATGTCTCCTGCACCTCCCATCCTTAAATCTGTATCATGGAGCACACAAGTAATGTGTTGATAGCCCTTCTCTTTCTCCCCATTAATCCAGGGGTGCATCTAAGTCCTGTAAAATTGTAAATACAAGAAGTTGGTTCTTTATCCGTGTATGCACACATGCAAATAGAAGTTATATCAATAAACCATAAAAGCATGATGACCTTACCTGTACTGTGAAATACATATCTTGATCCTCTCTAACCTCTGTTTGAAAATCCATGTTTTCCTGGCAGACTATCCCAGCAATGCCCCACTGTATGCTGTCATGATAAAAGACATCAGCATTGTGTGGTCACAATATTTTAAAGACTCTTGACACAAAGAACCATAGCAGCATACAGAGGTTTCTCCCTTCCATGTGTTGTGTGTATGTTTGTAAGCTTTTCTTTTGTGTGATGAAGTCTGTTTTGTATTGGTCCTCTAAGATAAGAAACTGAGAAATGGTGCTCTGAAACTGGTGTGGGAGGAAAACTGTGGGAGGCACATGACCCACCAGCTTGGTGCAGTGGCAAGTTTTTCCCAGGCCAGCTCCCTCCTCTTACAACCTTTACTATTTGTTATATTAAAAGGAAATTATTGACTCTAGGAATATAGTGAATTACTGTATTACTTGTGTAATTTCAAAGGGCTATGCTTTAATATACAAATTCTGTCTCTTACTAGCTTTTTTGAAAATCTTTTTATCATTAGAAGTCATAAGGCTGCTCTGTTATTCTCAAGCAAGAGACTGAGAAATTAAATCACATGCTTTCTTCAACTGGAACAGCTGATAATAACCCTTGTTTTACTACTTCTCTCATTCTAGTTCCTAAACAATAGTAATGCTTCTTTAAATATTAAATTATTTTCCCATCCCAATGTGAGCACTTACAATTATGTATGGGTCTGTAATTTATTTAAGAGTTTTAAATCCCTCCTTTTTATTGGAATGCTGTAGAAACATGTAATCCTTACATACTTAGCATACTTTACATCATCAGACTTATCAGATAGTTGTGTGTGGAGTTTCATGCCACTAGAGGTGAATGCAAAAAGCAAACTTTGGATTTAGATATTAAAACTAAATCATAACTGAACGATTTTTGTGACTTGTGAGTGATTGCTACAAAGATGACCTCTGAAGGTGACTAATTTGTTTTGACTTTTTACTTCTGTAGGAAAATCTGCTTTGGGAGACTAACATGTTCCAAATACCTTATTGGTGCCACTGATTATGGCTTTCTGTGTTGCTGGAACCTGCTCACTTGTGCATGTAAGATCAGCTTGAATGTGTTCTAGAATTATTTAATACTTGAAATTACTGTGAAACCTTGAAATAATTCCAGTTCAATTCCATATTTAAACACTACAAAACTGTGGAAATGGGATGATTTTCATACTTAGGATAGTATCCTGTCCATGAGCACGTGCTTTGTGTGTGTATGCAGAATAAATTTTAAGTTAGGTGAAGGATAACCCAGTAATAGGTAGTATTTCTTACACTTGTGTTGGAGTTGGTAGCATATGTGTGTTTTTATTCACCAGGGAGTGAGTGGAGCTGCCTCTTCCAGCAGTTAAGTCCCTGTGTTTTGTTTGTTTGACCATTTGTTTGGCTCCTTTTCACCTCTGGCTCTTGCTGTGCTTGCTTTTCAGTGGAGTGGAGTGCCCACCTCAACGTTGTAGTTCTGCAACCTGATCCTGTTTCTGAATATATTGCTGCAGTCTCATGGCTCTCCAAAGAGTCCAGCTGTGAGTACAAAGCCTTCTTTGACAAGTCATAATCAGCAGAATTTAAAACTGGGGAAGCACAATTTCTAGAAAAGGTTTTCTTAGAATTCAGACCATGAAAGCTGCAAGAGGGATTTCAGTATGTGCTTGCAGCTGGGGAAACTGAGCCATATCTGACAGCAGCATTCAAATAAAGTGTGTTACCTTTTCTTCCAGCAGTTAGTTTCAGGTACAGGATATATCTCAGGATTAACCACACGTTTGAGGGTCTCAAATGTTCTTGACCCTCTCTTGTAAATGCAGAACTGTGCAGCTACATGTTAGAGCTCTGACATTAAATTAAGATAACTCTTCCTACAGAAATGTTAATTTCTAAGTATGGTACCTGGACTGGAGTACTGTGAAAGGTCCCTTCTATTATTGAGTAAAGTTATCCAGTTATATTCCTGTAAACTGGTGCTTGGAAGCAATCCTGTCCAGCCTTCCTGGCTGTGATATTCAGGGCTTTGACAGCTGGTCAGGAGCATAAGAATTTCCTGATTTAAAAAGAAGATATTCTTGGTTTTGCAGTGTTTGTGTTTAAACCAAATGAGCCACGGCCAGTCTACATCCAGAGAAATCTTTGTAAAGAAAAGATCCTGCTTGCTGCCTTTGTTCCAAGAGATGAACCTGAAATGACAAGCTCAGAAAAATACCTTTGGCTAAGAAAATCCCAGCTGTTTTTTCTTACAGATACACAAGTAAGGAGTAGTAATTGCTAGGTGGTTCCTGGGCAAAAACTGTTTTCTTTAAAATGGATTGATACGAATTCAGAGCTCTGCTTATGAGCATAGGAGTTCCTTTTTTTGATGTCAAGTCGTTGTAAGTTGTGCTTTGTTGAAAGCTTTCGACTGCCAAAACAGCCTAAGATCAAAATTATTTACTGGTTTGCCACTGTGAATAGTTTATGCTGCCTCAGTGATATAACTTGGGAACATTCCCAATGCTGTTTAACTTAAACAAGCACCCAGAAGCTGTATGAATTATTGCTGATTATTCAAATGTTCCATGTGATACTCAGTTTCCCTGTAATTTCTGGATGGGTGTGTGGGGTTTTTTGTCTGTTTTCCCAAAATGTCTCTAGAACCTCTAGGTCCATTCTTGCTTCTCTTCAATTTCTTTACAAAATAAAGAGGAAGGGATGGTTTTGCCTCTTCCACTTGACTGATAAAAGCTTTTGGGCCAGTTGGAAGCTTCTGTAGGCAAGGTATGGAAATGTGGAAAGCATATTTTCACATATGATAACTGTACTGCATCCTTCTGTATTTTAGGAGCTAATGACACTTAGCACAAAGTCTCTGGAAGAAAGGCTCACACCATCAAGCAAACAGGTACCTCTCATAGAAATTCTGACTCAGATGGACAGGGCAGTTCAAAATTCTGATGGTGGTCATTTTGTCATATTGAAATTCCCTTTTGTCATGAAAATGTACACCAGATCCTTACCTGGAGTCACAGACACTTAGCAGAAGGGGCAGTAATCTGGATTTGCTTATTTTTTTACAAGAAGTGCTGTTTGTAAAAATATTTTTAGAAGTATCAGTAAGCTACTCTCCATTTCCCCTGGGGGAGGCAAAATAACTTTTCTAAAAGATACAGGTTACACAAATGAAACCAAATGTTTGAGTAAGTTCTTCCCTTATCTTGGTTTCTGTAACACTTGGAACCTTGAGTGTGGTCTGAACTGCGCTTTCTGATGGGCATGAACAGTTGTCAGTCAGTTGTGACTTAAAAGTGAGGAGTTCCAGAATTGTAGTCCAGTATGTATTTCTGTGGAGAAGTAGTCTGGGAAATTGGTTCTTTTTTAAAAAAACTCAGGTTAAAGAAGTGTTTCATGCTCACTGAAACAGCAGCATTTCATTTTGGTAGGTTAGATAAAATAGATCCAAGTAGAAGTTAGTGTCTTTCTAATACAGAATGCTGTGGGAATGTGAGCATGAGCTTATCAGTTTCTTTGGAGGGTGGGAAAATAATTTGGTGTTCATATCAATGTATATTGATGTAGGAAAATGCCAAAAGTCAATGTGCCATGTTCTGCTTGCTGTTACATAATGGAATCTCTCTGCAGATGATTCTGGAGTACAAATGATCTTTTGGTTCCAACTGGAATCAGAAAAACCCATCCTTTGGTTTTCTGGCACATGCACCACCTTCCATATTTGGAAGGTAATAGGTAGATCAGCAAATTAAAATCTAGTGTTCTGGGGTCCAAATTCTGGAGAGTTTTGCAACTCTCTGTGCAGAATTTTCTCCAGACACCTGACAGAGAATGAGTACAAAGAGCCACGTAGCTCAGTTGAGTTAAATTTGACTGTAGACTTTTCTAACCTGGGTTTATTCTGAATTTTGGTAGCTTAAGAGGAGATAGAAGTTAGATTTGTGATACTGAAATTCTACTTATATTTTTTCAAGCTGGCAGTAGAAGAAAGCCTTCCTGTGACACCATTCAGTTTGCTGTTGGGAAAGCACAGACGTCAGCAAGCACAGGAGGATACAGACCTTGGAAAACCAGTTGTTCATAATAAGCAGGAGCAAGCTTCACCTGCTGTCAGAGAGGTAGGACTAATTACAGTAAATGTACAAGCAAAATCATGACAAACAAAATCTCTCATGAAACTTCTGTTTTACCTTTGCAGCTTTTGCACACTCCAGCACATGTTTTGCCATCTGCTTCCTTCCTCTGCACTATATTTATTAACTCATTGCTCATCTCCAAAGAGAACAAAAGGTAAGAAAAGTTCAAGAACTCTCCTTAGTTATCAGTTATTTTAAATTATGTACATCTTTGAACAAAGTGTAAAAGCAGTTTTCTAACACTCTTTATCTATTCAGTAAGTTAGTAGAATGCTTCAGTGTGGTAATGGTCTGGCTGTTTAGTGTATTGGCTCTTTTGTTGCTGTTATTTTTGCTGGGTTTTGCATCATGTGCTTATATACAAAACGCTGCCTTTTACACTCAAATGTCCTCCATGAATTTAACTTTATTCCAGGGATTTAATGGCTTTTTAGTGCTATTTTTGGTTAAAGATGAGATTCTTATTTGAAATCACTGTGACTTGCTGCATAATTTTTTGGTTTCAGTTTCTAGATGCACCAGGAAATTAGAAGCTTGATCTTAAAAATTTATTTAGAACTCAAATGCCATTTCTAATTAGGCTACAAAATACACGTGTATACTGTAAGCACATCTAAGTTTGGCTTACAGTGCATTAATTCCAATTTAATAGAGTAGTTTGATAGGTACTTAAAATTGTAGCTTTCTCCTTTGGTATCAATATATGCTGCTAAAGAAGGAATGCAGGCACAGGGATTATGACAGTGGTCTTACATTAGGAGTAATATCACTTACACTGAAGCCAGTTAAACAATTGCATTTTTGTGTCATCTATTCTTTAAAGTGTTTCATTAACCTCTGCCAGGCCAGGGATGAAGAGCTGTCCTTGGAATGAGGTGTGGGTGTGGATTTGCCAGGCAGGCGAGCAGGTGGTTCGCAGGGCCAGAGCTTACACAGAAACAAACACAGCTCCTGAGTGTGCTCTGGCTTCTGCCACCCTGTGCTGGCCACTGCTGCAGGATCTCTGACTGCATGGCACAACAAAACATGCACAAAACACTGACAGAAATCTAACCCATGGAAACTCGCATCTAGTTTGAGTCCTGAAGACTGTGAGAGTTCAGTGACCTGTGTAAATATTTGCACTTGCAGAGCTTGTACTTTGACAGTGGTGATTAGTATGGCTGTGCATTTAAAGGTACATGTAAGGGCTGCAGCAGGGGGCCCTTGAAGATTGACCACAATTTCTCACTGTATAGTGTATATATTACACAGTGGATATATTGTTAACATTAAATGCTTCTATTTTCCTTGGCACTATGATACTGCTGTGTGCTTCTCTACTTATATTTTGTGAGTGATGAATAGTTTGTGTTAGAACAGATGATTTTTAGAAGACCGGTACTGTTTTGCCATGCAGTTTACTCTTAATAGATCTGGAATATTTATACAACAGACACTTGAATTAATACTATTAATTAATGCATTTTAAAATATAACACTTCCATATAATTCGTTGGAATTGTGCTTTCTACTTCAGCACAGGCTTAAAACTCTTGAACTCAGAAGGGAACAGCCACTTTAAACACCTCTCTATATTTAGAGAAAAAAACAACCAAAGAATTTCTTTTCTTTCCTAGTAACGCTCTAGGTATTGTAGCAGTTTTTAAGACCAAGTGACCTTTTTTATATTTAAAAAAGAATGGTCTTCTTGAATACTGTCTCATCTGCCAGTATATCCAATGTTTCTGATCCTGTAGGACTGCAGTGTTGTAACATTGGTCATAATGCTGACCTGCCTGCTCTGCAGTTTTGTACTATATGTTGAGAAAGAAAGCTATTTTAAGTTTACTTAGAGGAGAGGTATTTGAAAAATAGCTTGAAATTGAGATGGCAAGAGAAGTATAGTAGTTTTAAGGTAGACTGAAATGAAAAAGAAAAGATAAAATCTTGATTACTTGGTTGTTTGTATGATAATTTAACTTCTCCTCTATAGTACTGTAATATGTGAGAGTACCTATTAATTGGGCTGTTTCCAACCATCTTCCAGTGCTGAAGAAGTTGCTGATGAAGTAGAAATGGAAAGTGAAAAAGCAGAGGATGAATCAGATGAAGAAGATGTCACAACAATGGAACAAGAAGATACAGGCCATATGGAATTATTAGGAGAGGTGACATGTAAACTGTCTAAATCCCAGGAAAAAGAGCTACGAAAAATAAGAAAAATGGACTACAGTTGGATATCAGCCTTCTAAACAGACATCTTACTTTTTTTATACTGCAAGTTGAAGCTTTGTGGATTAAATATTCTTTAAAAGAATTTTTTCAGGTCTTCTGGCCAAAAGTTTTCTAGCAGCTTCTCTTCCAAAGGAATGTTGAACTAGGGGGAGGGATTAAAGTTTTAAAAAGCTGATTCTGCTCTTAATTACTGATTCTTTGTGACCTTAGAAAATGCTTAACCTGGTTTGGGGGTTTCCCCCCTCCCCCTTGCAAGAATATTTAAAAGGCTAATAGCAAAACTGGGTTCATTATCTGACTTGTGATCAGTTTGCAATGTGACAGCTCGGCTGCTGAAAATCCTCCCAACTGAGGCTGAGTTACTCCTGCCAAAGCAGCAGCAGCAGCAAATGCCTTCAGTAGGTGACAGAGCTTAGCTCAAGTTGTGGCAGGGGAAATCTGGGTGGTTCTTGGTGCTCTGTACAGGTGAGTAACAAGTCTCCTCCCCAGAAGTTCCTCTCCAGATGTTGCAACAGATGAGAAGTGGTTTAACATGCCTGGTTAGAGAATATAGAAATTAATCTTTTGTGGAGTTCACAGAGTATGGAGATTCTTAGGTGGAGGGTACTCAATGTGTCAGAGCACTATGAAACCTTTCCAAATAGCAAGACAACTGCATCATGTAGGAGATGCATCAGTTTATGCAACAGCCATTGGAACAGGCCTTTAATGCACCAGCTAGAATTCTTGTATATCACTTAAATATACACAGCAGAGTGTAGAATTGGTTTGAAGTGGTGAATTTGAGGGCTTAAGAGTGAATACAATCTCCTGTGGTGCTGCAGTGTGAAGGCAAGCAGATGCAAAGGGCACAGGTCACTCAAAGCTCTGAAGAAACAATATTTTGCTAAAAAGTATTCAGGTTAAAAATGCTGGAACAAGAACAATCCAACACTCAGTTGAGTGAAACCTGAGTTCTCCCTACTCTGCCTTTCAATTAAAGTGGGAGTTGCTTCCTCTCCTGTGTTAACACCACATAGTGGGGAACAGTTAGTGCAACACTTCTCACTTTTTGGGGGGGAATGAATCCTACAACAAAACAGACAAAATCTGTCACTTCCACCCATGTATAGAAATACTGAAATTCCTCCTTAGGCATCAAGGAAAGCACCTCAAAATTCTTTTTCTGGCAGGTTTACTTTTCCCATTTTAACACAAAGGCAGTGTTTGCTCCCTTGGTGTGCTAGCAGGTCCATCAGGGTTAAATAGGTCCCATGTGCAGCCAGGGAGGAGTGGATGTTGTAGCAGTACCCAGAATGTGGCACAACAGGGACTTGTACATTTAGGAATGAGGTACTTTGGATGTTGGGCCTACCATGGTCAGGGAGGAGACCTGGCAGGAGTCTTAAATCCTGAGAAATGGAAACACTGCCAGAGACAGGGAGATGAACTGCTAAAAATTCTGCCAATAGGTTTGAGTGCTGGCTTCAGCAAAAAGAAAAAAAACCCAAAAATTAGTTTAAAACTCATTATTATAGAAAATTACCTTTTAATTCTGTAACATGTCAAAGCATAATTGTGGGGATATGAAAATACTTCAGAAGACATTATTTTCTGTAAAGAGCATTGGAATGTCTGCCATGCAACTTGAATGGAGTGCTGATAGTCCCTTGCACACTCTTTATATTTCCTTCTACTCAGACATTAATGTGAAAAACAGTTAATTGATCCAGTTTCAGACTAAACCAGCTAGGGTTAACTTAGTCCCACAGCAGCAAAGGGCTCCTGCATCTTCTCATACAATAAAGTCAGGTACCACAGCTCTTCAGACTACCATTACTTAGGACTGTGAGGCACATTTTCTTCTATCATACATTATTTACTAGGACTAGTATTACTGAGAATTTTAAGGAAAGTTTTTAATAATTAGGCATTTTGCAGAAAAATAACATTTTAAAATGTGCAAAAGTTTTTCAAAGTTAGTTTGCCTGTAAGTTCACATCTCATTTCTGTCACAAACTTAGAGGGAGAGAAGGAAAATACAACCCTATCACAACTCTGGCCAGTTTTCTGCTTTTGCATTTTTCTCTCTGTAAAACAGCTTTTTAGATAACCTCATGGTATATATAGTTGAAGCAAAAAATCACAGCTCCCCTAATCTTGGCAATTTTTATTTCTATCCCTCTCAGCTGCAGAGCTGAAACTGATACAGCTTTTTGAGAACCTTGGACCCAGTGGATTTTTCCCTAAATGAAAAGTTTCAACAGAACAAATAAGGGAAAATTATTTAAGACTGTAACTGATAAATAATAGATTTTGAAAACTCAGAACCATTAAGAAAGTACAGGAAAATAAAAAGTAAATAGATTTTCCCCCCGCTTCAAAATATGCATTATATTAGGAAAGACACACTGAAAGGTTTTTGTGGGGTTTTTTTTTTAACAACATCAGACTTTAGCTCTGTGAAAAACAAGTGTGAGTTGAGAGATCTATATGCAAGTTGTTGCAAAAGCTCTGCATCAAAGCCTGGTGTTGTGTTACTGTGTCAGCAACATTTAAGTGTGGTTTAAAGGAGGAAAGCTGAGTATCTGTTCATGTGGGGTTTTTAAATTCATGTGTTCTTATGAAAGTCAAGTGCTTTCCTGGATGCCAAGCCTGAGCCAAGAGACAAGTCACGTGCAAGTCAGCATCTGAAGGTGCAGTTCAGTTTTGTGTTCAGGCAGTAGTGCATTGTGTTAGGAATCTTCATCAAAATACAGCTTTTAGACTTAAACCTTTTGTCTTTACTGACTTTGTTTTGCTTTGCACAGCAGACTGAACATACTGAGGTAACAGGGCCCTCCCTTTGTAGTTCTCTTTTTTCTGCTCAAGAAGGAAATACCTTTCTGGTTACAGTTTTGCTACTCTTAGTAGGCACATTCTTGACCACCCTTTTAGAAAATGTCTTCTGGCTGATACTGCAATTACAACAAGGAAGAATACAGAGGGATGGCTGCTACTGATTTGTTTGTGGCTGCTTTGGAATGCTCTAGTGTTAAAACAGTTCTCTGCTGTTCCTCAATTTATTTTTTTTTTTTAATCTTGTGTATCTCAGTAGCCATGAATGGTCCCTGTATTTACTGTGATGTCCTAAGTTAAATCTTAATTTAATTTTTTGGCTTCTGCTTCTTCCTTCTAAAGGCTACTTTAAAAGGATATTATTATTCTTTAATAGAAAGATTTGACACAAAAGACCATAGAAAAGGAGATTTAGCTTAATCTCATTTTTCCAGTTACCTGATAAATACAATAAGTAAGAAAATACCTCTGCAACATGTAGAGGTCAGTGTTCAATACCTGTTGGTGCCTTGTGCATCGCAGCAGGACAGCAATTTTCACAGAAGCAGCCACAGCTTTATTTAGGCTGAGGGACAGACCACACAAGGGTGGCAAAGTGCCTAGAAGGGGACTTGTTTACTTCCCACATTTTCCACTCAGACAAGTGGCTGGATAAATACGAGGGCCTGAAATTCCAGCAGCTATGGCAAGCATTACAAAAAATAAATATACAGGCAAGGCCTTATGGAGCACATCATGGCAATGGGCTTTGACTGAGAGGCTGCTTCCCTGAGACTGCTCAGCTGCTGCTCCAAGTGCAGAAGAGGTGACCAATAATTTCTGCCCATTTGTCCCAGTCAAGTGTTGTTCCACAGAGGCTCTGTGCTCTTCACTGGTATTTTGTGAGGCCCAAACTGGTTATTAGTTAACAGCAGCTCCAATGTGTGCCCTGTCCTTGGTGGGCAGACTTGGCAGGAAAGCCATGAGAAAGGGGCTGATATTACTAAACAGTCATTGCTATGGATTTTTGAGTTCAAGAACAGGGAAAAAAAAAAACAAACCTGTAAATTGTGCCTCGTGTTTTAGGATCACCTGGATCTCTGTATTTCAGCCTAACAACTGTTTGTCTGTCTAGCCTTGGGGAGGCTCTTTTAGATACCTCCATCTGCCAAATCCCAGCCTGCAGTCAGCCTTCTAAAGCATGTGCTAAGAGCCAGAATTAGAACCAGCAAAGAATAGGACAGAGGAAAA
The DNA here is from genome assembly GCA_024734555.1 of Trochalopteron elliotii. Taxonomy (NCBI): domain Eukaryota; kingdom Metazoa; phylum Chordata; class Aves; order Passeriformes; family Leiothrichidae; genus Trochalopteron; species Trochalopteron elliotii. Next base: position 1,413,053 of record JANPWX010000061.1, on the reverse strand, counting down.
CAACAACAGCTACAAATGTTACTTAGAGAAACCTGAACAGACCTTCTGCCCCAAAGCACAGGAACTGAGGTGTATTTATTCTTGACAGGTATTTGTCTAATTTTGCAAACCTCTGATTAAAGCCATTCTGTGGTATGGAATCTGTTCAGGGCTTACCTCTTCTGACAAACACAGTTTTTTCCTAATAAAAGTAATCTTACTTTCCTGCAAAATTTCTGTGCCATTCTTCAATAAGAATCTTTAGAAAAAAATGAAAGCATGCTACTCTGTTCTGTTTAAATGAAATACCATCCCCTTTAACTTTTATTTTTGCTTTTCCCAGGGCCTTAGCAACACCAGAACTTTCCTTCAGCCCTTCTTTGGGTTAATTGCTTACAGGTCAAATACTGTTCTGACTAATTTATAATCTCAAGGGCAAAACTTGTCAGGGTCATTTAATATATTTCTGGATAGTTCTAAAGCCTGTTTCTTCTCTGTTCTGGCTTGTACTCCTTGCTGATTACCTTTAGTATCTGAGTCTTTCTGGTGATGGCAGAAGCAAAGGCAGCAATTTATACATCAGCTAACACCCCAGTGCTCCACAGCAAACACCTCTCCCAGTGCAGAATCCCTGCAGTGATCCCTGTTTTCTATGGATATCCCAGTTCAGACTGAACAGTGCAGGTTTAGCTTTGGCCTCTGCACAGCATTTCCTTGAGGAGTTAAGTAGTAGACTGTAATGATGTAAACTGGAATTTAGCCAGGGCAGCGAGGTCACTCACCTCTAAGGTTGCAAAAGACATTTAAATAATACTCTGAACAGCCCTGCACCTTAACTATTTCACTAACATAAAGGAGTGAGCTTGTCACAGTAGTCCCTTCACAAGATGAGATCATTATCAGAGGGCAGAAATCATGAACAATATTTGTATTTGTACTGTAAAGCCAACTCAGGATGAAATCCCTACTGTTCAGAAATCACTGACAAAGCACCCTTTGACTTTATAGTCCAGGGTCACAAAGTCACATTGCCAACAACAAGGTAAAGTACTAAACCTTAAAATACTGCTACCAGCAGTGTTCTGAGTTGTATGTGTGGTTTGAAAGTGAATGTAGCCCAAGCTTCTTACAAAGAATTTCTTGTTAATATTGTTGGTAATAGAGGGAACAAAGCCCTTTAGGTAAATACCATAATGTGGCTGTAAGGAGGGTTACCACACAGCTCTGGAAGCTGCATCTCAGCAGTTCCTGAGGCTGTGGGTTTCTCAAACACTTTGAACACCTAAGTGGCCACCATGGAAAGAACCATTCCCACCTCCCAGCTAACATCTGCTGCCTGCTGCTGCATCTCCTGTGCCAACACAAGCTCCCACTGCCTTTGTGGGTTACTGGCTGGGGGAAAAAAGCCTGCCTCACATGAAACCAGCTAATACGTTAATAAATAGTTTAAGATGTTCCCAGAACTGAAGTTCCACTAAGAACAGGGCAGGACTTTTCTTCAAGAGGCTTTTTTTATGCTCACAACATGAAGTTTTAATGTCATACACCCAAACTTCACTCCTTTGTCCCAGAGCCTGCCCTTGTGTTAGGAGAGCTGCAACCACACCTAGAACATTCCCAAGAGATGTTTGTTTGGTGTGATACCCGAGACAGGTCAGCTCTCATGCAGCAATTCCTGGTTTCCCCTTACACCCTCTTCCTCCTCTTCCAAAATAATAGGTAAATAAACAAATAAAGCAGTGGCCTGCAGTTCAAAGAAAATACTTTTAGACCAATGGCATTAAACTGCTGAGAGCTATTATTCTATTAGCTTCTAAAATGAAAACTGTTAAAGAATTGTGAGTTTTTACCATGTAAGGAAGTATCATTATTGGAGCCATGACCTTTGTCCTCTGTTGACCTTTCCAGATGCAGCTGTGTAACTAAGAATTAGGCTTATCATTCAAGAACACACATTGCAGCCATCAACCCACCTATTTTCTTCATGAGAGCAGCAACAAATGAGTAGGTAGAAGGTAGTGCCCAGAAAAGCAAGAGTTTTTGCCAGTTTTTCAAAATGGCTTTCTTACACTTCTAGCCCCTTTATTTTAAACTAGCTAAATTATCGCAGGCATAAAGCTGGTTATCAGTTACTGTTATTGATGCCTCAACTTATATGTTTCTTTGCAGTGCTACTTAGTTTATTATATTTTCAGATTCAAGACTGTGATCAAAGCTTTGAATATCTTGGCTATTTGACTTCCTTTAGTGACCAAAGGAGATTTCATTTCTTCCTCAAACCAGTGAAACAAGCCAACAAACAAACAAACTCTCCAATATTATCTGACATATTATTTTTTTCATTTTTAGTCACCGACTTTACCAATAATAAAGTAACATGGCTCTCATAAAGTTTGCTAGTCAAAAGCAATATATAATTTTCACCAAAGTCAGACACTTCTGTAATGAAAGGTTTTGTTCAGGCTAAGTTTCCTCTGTCCTTAGAGCTTCCTTGGCCCTACTTGTCTCTTACTTGCAGTCCTAGCTCTTCTATGGAAGAAATACAGGGAAAACAGAGGTATCTTTCACAGTTCTCTTCCTTTTCCACTTTGAAAATGAAGCTTAACATAGCAAGAAGTTCATCTTATTCGTTAAAATTATGTTAAGATAAGTTCCCAGCATGAAAGACAACTAAATCCTGCCTCAAAAGAAGGATTTGACAGTGGGTTTGACACCTTGGGCTGTCACCCTGCAAGCGAGCAGGGGCACAGGGATTGTTGGGATGACAAAAGCAAAGACAATTAAGAGCAAGTCCCAGGGCACATGCCTTTACCCTCCTGATTTTTCTTGTGAGCTGCAGATTGCTCCATTTCCCCTATCACTTCAAAGAAGGAATAGTACCAAAAATATAAGCAGTAAAGACCAGTGCATCAGCTCTTAGTACAAAGAGACTATTTAAACCCTGAAATATCCCATCCTGAAAAGAGCCCTTTTTCACTTGGCATAGAGCAAATGAAAGCTGGATTTCTGAGAACTATCACATCTGTAGGATAGGAAAATTTTCATAGTGCTTGCTCCATCAGTCTGTACAGTGTGTTATTTCTGGACTGCATATTCTGTGAGTAGGCTCAGGATACAGAGACAGTTTATCTTTCCTTTTCTATGAAATCTACTGGTTGATCTCAAGGATTAAGTGGAAAGAAAAACTCACATCAACTGTAAAATAAAAACCCACTTCTAAATCAACAGGTTAAATGAAGCCAGAAAACCACCCCGAATGCCCATCAGTGCAAATCACCTGGAAGCCATAAATAACAGCTTTCCAATTAACCAGCAAAGAATGTTCCAAAAACATTTCAACTTGGAATAATGCAACGTAAGTAGAACCACTTACAAAATAATTAAAGATGGGCTGAGATATACAAATAGTGGAGGTTTCCAGCTGCCCCTCTCAGCTCAGAGGTAAATCAAGCCACTTACACAGTTCAGGTAAAACAATTCAGTAGATCCTGTAGAAATGCTGCAAAGATCTCTCTCTAGATAGATAAATACAATACAACTATGGTTGAGACCTCAACTTAGAGAGGGATATCAGTGCAAACACAAACATGTCAAAAAAAGACTTTCCTATTTACGTTCCAAAAACTTCAGAAGTTCTTAAATAGTTTTTCAGACTAAATACAACTGTGTGATGTATAATATGGAAATCCTGCATCCAGAGAAATAAATTTTAAGCATGCTTAGCTCTTTGTTAAGAGAGAAGGAGTCTGCAGAGACACACAGGTGCTACTCAGGTTGCAAGAGTAGCATCAGCAAGCAAAGGAACACCAAAGGGGAACAGGCTGAAAAAAAAATTCCTTAAAGCTTTAGGAGAAAGAAACCCAAAAAGTTCTATGCACAGCACAATGTTGCTAGTTTTTCCCATAGTGGTTTGGGTTTGGGTTTGGTTTCATCTCCAATGACTACATGTCATCTACCTGGAGCATTCACGTCCCTTTTCCATATGAATCTTCCAGTGCTGAGCCACAGACTCCTCTTCACTGGGATGTTCATGGAGACTCTCTCCTCTTACCAACTGCTCATCTCAATTAACTCCCTGCAGTGTAACCTCCCCACCCAACAGGGCCAAAACTGACCAAAGGGTTCAAAAGTTATTTGGAAGGGGAGCGGGGCTGAGGGAGACACACACAGAGAAATTGCAGGAAGTTTCATTTTTCTCACGGAACCAACGTAGAAATCAATTCTCTCCTTTTGTATAACTCCCTCCTAGGCAATCATGCCAAGTGGGAGAGGCAGCTGCTGTGCCTTTTGCCTGCACTCACACACTGGGCCACCTGCTGTACCAGGGATGGAAGAGGACCTGGATGATCATGCACAAATGCACATGGACAAGAATCTCACATTAAGACCCTGCTGACCTATTGACTTCAAATACATTCTAAAAAATGAAATCTAACAAATTCAGTCTAGGTCGTTGTTCTAAATAAGAATAATTGGGAAAGAACAAAAAGGAGGCATCCTGCAGGCACATCAAATGGACTTGAAAGATTACTAACATTTCTTAAGTGTTTTATTACAGTAATTAGTGAAAAGGCATTCAACCAGAGATGACCCAAAAACTCTACATGTGCAACACAGCAGATCACACCACAGAGAACAACAGACTGACTCTGGGCAACAGTTAGGTTTGACTCTGGTTTTACTCTAGCTTTGATTTTTTGTTTTTGTAGAAGATCCTTTTTTGCTTTGATTTTTATTCCTGTGATTATCAGTTAGATGTTTATAGAACTGATATTCATTTCCTGTAGACTTACTGAAGTTGTATAAATTTGTTCTGTAAGAGTTTTCTTTAGTATCTGCTGCTCTTACTTTCATCTGTTTTAATCTCTATTGTTGTTTCAATTGCCATCTTACTAGTTTGCTCCAAATTCACAGGACCTAGAGCCTTACACCAATACAATTTCTTCTTTAAAAAAAAAATCAAAGCCTTAGAGAGAAGGAAAATATGGATGGCATCTGGAAACTATTTTGCTTCTGTTTTAATTTCCACACATAATCAGGCTCTGGACATCATGTGTGTGGCTCTCATAGGTGAGGTGCAGTTTGGCCAAGCAAAGCCCTGGCAGGAATAGTGAATTTTGCTGTTTCCAATCCTGCACGCTTCTCCCGTTCCCAAATACTTGCTGACCAAACAGAATGCAAGAGATTGAAGGGTTCACAGCTACTTGGTATCCAGCCTAAAATGTGGAACAAGGTACACTGAAAGCAAGCCCTGAGCAGGACAAGTAGGCTGCTTTCATTAAGGAATCTAAAACATGTGGTTGTTTCTGACATCTTTTTTAAAGAGATTCAAGATTTACAAGGAAATCACATCTAGGCTAGTGCAAATATGGCTCTCATCGAAATAAAGTTTAAAATATTAACAGCTTAACAGAACTCAGAAACAGAATTCATTAAAACTTTTAATGAATCATTTGTTATCAATTTTTCCCCCATGGGAAAAAAAATCTGTCCGCTTAACAATAGGGATTAGGTTAATTTTACTAACATTTTACTGAAATAATCACTTTAATTGTCATTTTCCTTTAAGTTTCATAATAGCTACAGGCTCAGATCTATAGAATTTAGTAAGAATGAAATCAGCAGGGTTCCAAGGAAATGATCTTGGGATCTTTAGGCATTGCTATTTCTCAAGAAATTAGAAGAATAAGAAATTCCACAGCAAACATTGAATTCAAAATGATAAATTGAAAAGCCTACCTTTTTATTACATCCAGTCAACACTAATTATTTCCTAAGTAGAATCTGAGTGGTACAAAGTGGCTTTTTTTAATCCTGTATTCATTTTCCAAATTCAACTTGACTATTCATTAATGAGATCACACTGCAAAGAATGAACCAAGCCACTGAGCAAGTTTGCTAATCCTGTATTTACTGCTTGCCACAAAAAGGTTGGGTTTTCATGTTCATAAAGGAATATTAGTGTTAATGCAAGAAATATCTGTTTAAGGGAACAAAAACTAGAGTATTAAAAATCTGGAAAAATTAACAATTCAGAAATGCTCTAGGAAGGTGTTACTGAGAGAGATTCAAAACAAGGGGGTTATTTCTGGGGCCATTTTCTGTAAAACAGTAGTGAAATAGGGCCACAATGTGCTTATTGGAGATCAGAAGGGTTGAAAGGTACCAGCAAATATTAGGCTGGTCCAAGTTTTTTAGAGGGGAAAAAGGTTATCATTGCTTCTTTTGACTAGGTAAAGCCTGTCTTGTAATACAGGGGGGGTCTGCTGTGTAAATAGAGCACAAACATCATCTGGGGCAAAGGAGGGGCTGTGTGTGAGCACTGGCACAAACAGAGATGAGACTCAGCACCAAGTTTGTTGGGGCCAGTAAGGCCAAATATGGCATACAGGGGACACTGCAAATATATTTGTCTCTTTTCTTGGCAAACTGGTGGAGACAAAATCCATCTTAAAAGCCATTAATGAAGGCTCAGCTTTATGAATTTTATGGCTTTGAGGGTTACAAACCAAAAGGCAACAACGTCAGAAAAAAACCAACCAAAACCCGGGCTGATTTCCCATCTACCCTCATGCCCCCAGTCCCAAGAGCAATAATATTTGTCATTTGAGATTATGGGCTTTGGAGAAATAGGGTTTGTTAACCCAAAGTGTTTCATTTGCTCAGTTTGTAAGTCCCTCGTGCATGGGGTAAAAACCAAACAACCCTACAAAACAGCTGTGTTTGCATTTAAACAAACATTAATTGATTGAAGTAATGAGTAACCTCAAAAAAATAGTTCAGGAAGTTCACAGCATCCTTCCAATGTTTGTAGACTATTAGAAATTAACTAATTTATTTTTTTATGTACTCTTTTGCTACAACTGTATCTGGAAGCAAGGGGTGGAAGGCACACCATGTTTGTGTGTAATGGTTAGAAATAAAAGAAGTACAGGTTAAGTACTCTGAAAGGTTTTCTTGACATGAAATCTACCTTCAGCTTCCAGATCCCAGGAGGACACAGTTCTGTTACACTTCTGCTCTTTAAGAGAAGGAAAATATTGCAGCAGTAGCCTGGCAAGTGGGTCTGTGCTTGTTCTGTTACTCCACCTCCTGCAAATGCACCGACACATCCCACAGGCGTGTGAGCAGATATTGGGATTTACAGCATATTCCCTTCAGAGACACATGGCAAGTCCCACCTGGCAGCTTAGGGAAGTTCTGCAGGATTGGCTGGAACTCCCAGAATGGCTGGGCAGGAAACACAGCACCCATCACTAATGTAACACAGTGCCAGGGCTGTCCTCAACCAGAGGAAATGAAAAGATGGAAAGGTAGAACACATTTTTGACATGTGCAGTACCTCTTGAAAGGAATTTGACATGTCAATGGGATATTCCATAAGACAAGAATTTCTTACTTTCTCAAGTATCACTCTTGTGATGACAAATATCACTGCCTGGACAGATTTTTCTAAGCATTTGTTCCATTAAACTCTTTCAATGGTGTATATTGTTGTCCTCTGAAAGCAACTGGTAACTTTGAAAGACGAAATGCAACTTTTGGGACTATTTGGGTTTTAACTTATGTAGTTTTATAATCATCATAGCCACAAGAAGTTACCAGAAAGCTGTCTGCTATTTATTTGCATTAAATTTCATGCCTGAAATGAAACTAAATTCCTATAATACTTGAACCCATTACTTCTGAGTTTTTTCTACAGAAATCATAATTAACATAAAATGATCCTTTGAGCACCCCATAAATATCATAAATACAATAAAGGGTGGTGTTCCATAACAAAGAATGTATTTCCTTCAATATTTTGCTATTTTTCCCTGTCTGTAGTTTAAGCAATATCAGCTCCCAGCTAGGAGGTGGCCAGAGAAATCAGGAACTCTCTGCAATGCATCAACATGCTCAGAGACCACTGAGCTGGTGGCAGCCAAGTCCAGAGCATGTATCTCATTAATTAATACCACATTTGTGGAATGTACACAGATTTGCCAAATAAGTTCCACTGCTATTCAGAAAATAAAGTAGGTAAGCAGAACCAGATGATATACACAGAAGATTGATTTCCTTAGTTTAAGTTTTCTAGAACACTAGGGCAGAGAGTACTACTTAAAAGGATAAAAAGAAGCAATTCTAATCAAAGTTAGCTTACCATTATGGTAGTTCAGTGCACTAAATAACTATTGCCCCCCAAATCAAACCCTGACTGTACCTACATAAAGCTGTATGTGCAGGGAATGTAGAACAGCAGACCAAAGGACATTGTTAATTTAAAAAATCCAGTCAGAGAAACTGTTCACTTTGCCAGAGAAGCTGTTCCTTCAATACCAGATGCAGTTCTAGTGCATTGATTTTTACTAGTGCAAATAAGATCTGGGTTTTTCTCAGTCTCTCTCTGCTCAGAACTTTAATAGGACTAAAGTTACAAACTAGAAGACCCAGTCCTTCCACATGAGCTCAAACACACAAAGTTAGTCTAATTCAGTTTACTGGGACAATTCAGATGCATTAGGAATTACTTACATACACATATGCAAAAACCAGAGACTTCTGGATCCTTTCAGAGAGTGGAAATGAGGGTAGGAGAGGGAACAGAAGTTTCATGTCATGGAGGTAGGCACCACAGGCTCTCAACCAGCTGCTGGTTTTCCTACACCACATAAGGTGAAGGGGTTCCAAAAGATTACGGGCATGTTACTGGTGTAAAATTGGATGACATTATTTATCTCCTCAAAGACCTGAGCTCCTGGATCTGCCGAAAGAAAAGCTGATTGGACAGCAGTTCAGCTGCCTGTGCCTACAGCCACATTCAAACACTGCTGAAGCCCATGACGTCAATCAGAGGGAGAAGTTGGGCAGAGAGGACCCTTCTGCTGAGCAGAAGTCTCAGCTGAACAAACAGGGACTGGATCTCCCCTGGTTCATGCCTGCAGCACGTAACAGCCATTCAGGGTAATCAGGCACGTCGTTGTATTTGTACTTTGTATTTGCTAAGGTTGCGTGGCTGAGAAGAATTTACAGCTTTGGAACACTAATGTGTATCTATAGATGCCTTCAAACATTTTCCATGATAAATATACTTCTCTATCTGCCAGCATATGGAATGAAGCCTTTCTCAGAGTCATGACACCTATAGGTGACCTCATGTCCCTGTGCACTCCAAGTAACACATTATCTAACACAGCAGGAGCTGTTATGTACTGCAGGAGCTCCTGACAAGGAGCTAAGCCTTGTGAAGGCCTTGTAAAGGAAGCTCAAACCATTTCATTCTAAGAGAGAAATTATATCACACATCCACCAACCTGAAGGTGAGGCTGTCACCAAAAGGATGGAGGACTCTTGCTCCATGGGACTGAAATCATGTGTAGTTTGATATAAACTTTCTGCATCCTTAGGGAAGCTGGCACAAGATGTCACTGCAATATTTCAGCAGCCAAGGAAATTATGAATCACAAATTATGAACAATTGAGAAAAAAAAAAACCAAACTCCTTGAAAAGCCTTAGCCTGTGTCAGGGACTTACTAAAGACTTGTTTCTTGGGATTATTTGGGTAACTATCGGCATTACTACACAATTTGAGAATTCTCTGCTGGAGAATTAAGGGTCCTGCTGAAAAACTTGTTTCATTTATCATATAGCTGAAAAGCTTTTAAACCTGCAGCCTTTTAAAAATTATGAGAAAAAAAAAGCTGTTCTGTATTTATGTAAAGGATTAGGGAAATCTTGTCCTGGGTGAAAAAGGCCTCTTACTGCATATCCAGCTGGAGACACCACTGCTTGAATGGGCAGCAATGCCTCCAAGCACACTGGTGATGTTTAAATATGTAGGGTTTGCTTGCACTTCTGGAGAAACTAAAACAATCCCCATTTATAATCACAAACTTGCATAGTAGACAAACAGTGCTAGATTCAAAGTATCATAGGGAATTAGACACTTTTGAGGACATATATCCCAAAGACTAAAGCTAAAATCATGATCCATAACTACATACACTACTGAGAATGCTGATCTTGCATGGGGCAATAATGTTGCTGTGGACAGTATAACAAAGCAGTTTAGCTTACTCTTTCCTAGTTTTTAATTTCTCACACATGGTTTTTAAATTCATATTTTGCCATGTGAAATAACTTGTCTTTTAGTAAATGAAAGTTGAAAAACATGCCAACCTTTGCCTTAATTCTAAGAACATATTTTCCAGATCAAAATCATATGATTTGAGGGTCATTTTTATTCCTTAACCATTACTCGTGGTCATTGAACCAGTCACAAGTCACAGCAGCTCTCTGCTGCTCACAGTACCTAAAGTGGTGAGAAAGCTGACACAGCACAAAAGCTGTGGTTTGGATGGCTTACAAAAGGGGATGTTTCATGCTTAGCAATCCTCACTTGTGCAGGGAAAGGACAGTTTGACTAACCACAAAAAACAAAACAACTATTGAGTAATGTACAGTCTTCATTTTAGTGCTCCCCTGTCCCATTTTAACATGGATTTTTTTTCAGTTTTTCCATTAAGTTTTCTTACCCCACTTATTTAAATATTTTGCTAAAGAATGAATCGCCCAGTAGATAAAGTAAAGGAAGGGATGATTCTGTTATTTCAGTGGAATATATTCCCACAAAGGCCTCTGGAGCCCCAGAAAGGACCATAACAAGAAATATAGACAATCCTTAATCATTTACTTGCTACAAAGCACACCTTGTCTGTGTAGCTCCCACAGAAGTTGTCTATAAAAGCAACTTTTGTCCAGGATAAAATCTACTTTTTGAATAAAAAAGTAAAATAACTAAGAGAAAGCATGAAGTGAGCGTTTCACTGAGTGTTTTTATCTTCAATTTGTGATCTGTGTTAACTGTATGATTAAGGAAAAAATACACTTTTTTATCTAAAAAATGTACCTGTACCAAGGATTTTATACCATATTTGAATTCCAAAGAGGAAAGACATTCAGAGGTTAACAACATATACATCTCTCAAACTGCACTTGGCTAAATTAATCACAAAAGTAGCTTTAGAGTGTCTGGGGCCAATACAAAACAGGAAAAGTATTTCCTTCCTCCAGCTCCCCAGAGCTGGCTTCCTTCATGGGACGACATGTATTTCATAGGGCTGGGTGTGGAAGCAGCTCTCCTGCCCTCAGCAACACCACGTAGGCATCCTGACCCAAAATCCACTGTCAAGGAGAAAATAATTTAAAAAAAAAAAAAAAAAATATATATATATATATAAAAGCAGAACATGCAAATTCACCCTACCCACCACTGAATGAGGGAATGATGACTTTCACTAGGCTCTAGTTGCTAGAAACAAGTTAAATTTTCCAGTTTCTCTGTCCCTTACTACAGAAATTAGCCCTCAGATAGAGCTGCTGAGGAGTGACACGTGGGAGAACTGGACTGTACAATGGGGTTAATGGAATATATATTATTCCCCTTGGATTTGACTCCAGCAAGCCTTTCAGTCTGAACAAACAAGTCAGTCTGAAGGCAGGCAGAGATGTCTAAGGCAATTGAAGACATAAGAAGAAAGCACACTGTTTAAACTGGACTGCATAGAGACTCCACTTTTATTTCTCTTCCCTAAACACCTCTCTTGGTCTGGAAAGAAATTCATCTTGCTAAAGAATCAAGAGACTGTAAGTAGAAAAAGAAAACATGGAGGTTTAAAATAAAACTATAAAATAGAAATGTTAACAGCGATGAGTTACAAAGAGATAGATGCTAAAAAGAAATATTTATTTGTTGGTCCTGAAGGGGATTTTACCTGAGATGGAGGTTTGGGCCTGAGGAGAGAGGATTCCCTGTTCTGACAGGAGCCTTTGCCCATCTCAGTCACACAAGCAGGAAGACACAGTTATTTATCTGCAAGAGCTGACATCCCTGACCTGGCTGTTACCACTGCAACAGCAGCCTGAAAAGCAAAATACTTCTGCTGCCTCAGCTCCTGACCACAAAGAACTGGAGTATAAAAGCAAACAAAATTTGCCTTAGTTTTCTTCTTGGACATGATCAGGACCTAATTCCATTTAAAAACCATCAAGTCTAAAGAGCCCTTTATAAAGGGCTGTCCAACTGCACTCACCTCTTGTCCCAGGGAGGCATACAGCTTCTTGAGAGAACTACAGACATAATGGCTCAAATGGCTAGTTTAGTGTAAAGTCATTACAGAAGTGAAGCCATTTCACCTTTCCAGAAAACAGAAACAGTCAATTCATACAAGCATGAATTTCAAAAGCAAAATGTTCACAACCAGCCTTCTGCAAATAATGTGCAGAAACAGCAATTTCATGGACAGAACTAAGAGTCTCACAGTACAGGAGGGCCACTGTCACCACGGTGACAAACTGTACACAGTCACACCAAGTGACCCCAGACAAGGCTTCGAGCTGTAATATGATCCAATCAGCACAAATAAAATAAAAGTCCCCATTTTTTTACTGCTTTACATTGAACTACTCTTTTGAGGAAGAAGCAAATTGTCTCATGTGTGAATCAGAAAGTTTGGGTTATCTCTGTCCAACAATTGTGCCTGTTGATAGAGTCTTACAGTAAAAATATGGATTTTTTTTTTAGTATGAGTAATCCCATTTCTGCTTTTCATTAACTTTCCAAGTATTACAGTTGTATCAAAAGGGGGAAGGCAAATAACCTGTTCAGATAGCAGTTTAGCCCATTAAATAAAAGACAACAAGCCTGTTTTTTCAAAACTCTGACCCATAGGAACAACACAAGCAGCAAAAAGAGCCCTGAGAGGTAAAATTATAAAATACAGAATTAGACACCCAGATACTTTAACTGAAACACTTGGAGATACATCAGACCATAATCACACTGCAATTACACAGCAGTTAAGGTGTAAAGATGACTGCTTTTACAGTTCTCTGCAAAAGAAGGAGGAATTGGCAATAATTCTTCTGAAACAGCAAACCATATTTTCTTTCTGGCAAGCAGCTGAATTATTAGTGTTTGTAAAGTATGTCAAGATCTATCAATAGAAATTGTACCAGGAGAGGAAAACACATCACCACCCATGTGTTACAGAGATTTCTGTTAACTTCACTCCTTTGAAATCCAGCTTGGATTAAGAGCTACATAAAACTTTGATGTAAAGCAAATAATTGTTCTGCTTAAAATACAAGCTGGTTTTGTGCTTTGAAGAAGTGTGGCAGTAAAGAGAGGGAAGTCACAAATGATTTCCATGGGAAACATATGACTCCACTGCACTCCTATCATTGCTCAGACATCTACTCCTGGGTCTTCTGATTACACTGTGAAAGGATGTGAAACCTCAGAAGTATTATTTCTTGTATATTTTTACATGTCATGAGCACAATGAATTTGCTTGCTCCCAGGGGCAAATCATAGAGCACGCTTATTGCTAGAATCAAAACGCACTAAACTCAGGTTTTGATCTATTAAAATAGACTATGTATAGCAAAAGTTTCCTTTTTGAAGAAACTTCCCTTCTAAAATACCAAAATTTTTTGCACTTGTAGAGTTTGATGGTACCTATATGCTTAGATGAGGCAGCACCATTATGCACAGTGCACATGTTGTGGTTTTGGTACTAAAGTGCAAAAGCTTATCTAGCATTACCAATTTTCCTTTGAACATGTAGGTCTTCACCAGAGAGAGCCACCAAACTCATCTGAGAAACCCACATTCCCTGTTGGCAGAGGCACAGGTATTTCCAGCAGTTACAAAAAAATTGCATTTCTGATGCTGTAGTAAAATGAATCAAGTGAAAAGTAACTTTCATTCACCAAAGGGCAGAGAAAACTCCTAACTTTAGTAGATGACAGGCAAGCAAATTTATTCTTACAGCTCTGTGGGCAGACAGAACAGGATTTTACATATCTCACTGGATTTTGTCCCGTTCTAGTTCATTTTACATCACTCACCTCTCAAAGTGTCCAAACATCTTTGCAACATCTTCTTGCTCAGAGTCTCTTGGCATTACACAGCCATTCCACAGTTGCTGCCTGCCATCCCTGCGTTTCTGGCAAGTGTCTGCATCATGTCAAAATGACTTTTGGCCCAAAATACCATTTCCACAATTTTTAATCAAAAACACCAATTTTTAATCAAAATTTCATTAGAGAATCTCTTCTTATCCTAGAATCTGAAGTCACTTGTAACACTAATATTATGCATATATTCATGACTCATTAAATATTGACCTTCCCTTTTAAGCTGGTCTGGTTTGGTTTTAATTTTTAAGCCTCTCTTAGGGAAAAAAGTGACTTCTCTGAAGGAGTGCAAACAAGAGGGAGAGATTCATTCTGGACCACATGCAAGGTGAAAGAGTGCATTAGCTCTTTTCAAGGGCAAAAATAGAGACCATGTGAGGAATGTGCCAACTTTCCATAGATAGCCAATGGACAGCGATTTAAGTTCCTAATTGCATTTCTGTTTTTCCAGAAGGGAAAGAGAAGGGGGAAGAGAAGGACTTCAAGGAAATGAAACTCTCCAATCACAAGTATCAGCATATTACATTTGCAATATCTGTGCTGAAAAACATGACTTTTTCTTTCTAAGGACAGGAAAAACAGCAATGTTCTAACGTCCTAACAAGTGACCCTGAGGTAAAGGGCGCCACACGAATTCTCTGGTTCACTGTTTTGGAGCTGACACATCCTCATATGAGAAGGCCCAGTAAGCCCTCCTGATACTGGATAGGCTACTGGAGAAGGCTGTCCAGTGGCTAATGCATCCTTGCTATTCACAGCCTTGGAAAAAGGAGATGAATCTGCTCTCCAGCACAATCTTCCTTATCAGTGGGTGCATGGAAGAGGTTTATTTCACGGCTGAGGTGAAGTTCATTGTGTAAATTAGGATCTGGTACATTGCAGATGGTGTTTTACATTGCTGACCTCATAACCACATATTTTCAATGTGCATAGAAATGTTTTACTGTACCCTGCATCTCTCTTTAAGGAAGTATTTCCACCATTTTATCAGTAAATTAGTATTCAAAGCCTAACAAAATATAGCCGAGACTACTGATTTTCCTTCAAAATTAGGGTAACATTTTCCAGTTTTAGATACACTATGACAGGACTGTGGCCTAAGAACTGAGCCTGTGTCACACTGTGTTTACAGATGCAGCGTGCCAGGGAGGATGGAGGGGGAAGTGGGGATGGTGGGGCAGGAGCTCTGAGACATTTCTTAACAAACCCCTTTAAAGTGCTGCCACTTATGTGGAAGCTCAGGGGAAGAAAAAGCTCAAGTTTGGATATCAAGCTAAAGATGACCAGCAGGTCTGAATTTCAAAGTAACCTTTAAGGATGGCTGACTCCAAGTTCATAGAGAGCCTTTGTATTCACTCTCTTCGAGGGCAGGACAGCTGAAATTTCTACCTTGTCAGTAGTTTTTAGATAGAAGTTACCAGAATCCAACAATTTTCCGTTGTTTTTCTGCAAAAGAAACATCTGCTGTGATGAACAATAATCTGTTCTCAAAACATGAGAGCTTCTTCTACAGTGTTGGTTATTGCAGAAAATTTTTCTTGTGTCCACTCCTACACCTCAGCCAGTCAACAGGACCCAAACTGTTTGGAAAACTTAGATTTTTCACTTGCAGTCTCTCAAACTGTGCAGTTTTCTGGCTTTTGTTTAACTCAGGAAACAGAGACAATAATGAGCACTGTTACAGGCAAAGGGAAAACTCATTATTTAAGTTGGAGTGCCACAAAGCTTAAATCATTCTAGTGATTGTTTCCTATCATTCCTTGTGTGTGAAGCCTAACTTAGAAAAGAAACTTGAACTTGCAAAACATTTGAAAATCCTGGCAAGCAGATTATAACTATTTTACCTTAAAGCAACAAATTGCTCCCTACTTAAGGTGATACATTATTGTGTTCTGCAAGAGCAGTTTTGTGACTCAATAATCAGAATTCAGATTTGTGATATTTAATGCAATTCAAAATATGTATTAGTAGTAATAAACCTGTCTGGCAGTAGAAAACATACATTTCCTGACCCTGTGACAACTTGCAGTCTGCAGTCAGAAGAGTGGACTGTTACTCTGTGATCAGCTGTAATTGTCATTCTGATTACACTTTACCAGTAAGACAAGCATGGAGTTTAATTCCTTCTCATTCCTAAAGGTAATAGTCCATGCAGGGAATCCATGTAAAGTGCTTAATGCAATAGTTTAAAATGAAATATTTTAAATAGTTTAAAGTTGAAAAAATAAAGGTTTAGGCCTCAAACCAATAGACTTATCACATTTGGGGTGTTCAACCTTTAAGTTTATATCCTTCTCATTCTAATAATAAACATTTTCAGAATCCAAAAATGAAGTCAAGTAGTAAAGGCAGTATTTTTTTTTAATCTTTGAAATGCTGGAAGATCCTGTACAGATTTCTCTGCATTTTCATTAAACACTGTTTAATGTGTTTACATCACATCCAACTGAAGTGATTTCAGCGCTTACACCAAAGAGTGTTTGATTTTCCAGGCATCAAATACCACTGGCATGTACAGTTTGAGTAACAGGATATTTCACCCAGAAGAATAAATCTAAAGCAGGCAAAAGCAAGGCACATCTCCAGACAGAAGCACAGTGTGTGTTTGTAAGGGACTTTCTTACAACGAGATAAAAAGGCAGTCACCACCTAGGAATTGCATGAGCACCTTTGCTAAAAGAATCTGAAACAACTGCAAGGTACTGTAAAATAATTACCTGTACCAGTGTTTCTGTCTAATAGAAGGACCTGTTTGAAGTGTTTGAAGCTTCCAACCAAATTTCAATGGTTAAAGAATTTCTCAGGGAGAAAACACAGCAGTTTTGAGAGTACAGTAGTAGTTTTTTTCCCCATTAAAAAAGGATCCAGGTACAATGTCAAATGTCTTCCATCAGCTTCTCAGAGCCTAAAGCAGGGAGATGTTCAGCACAGCTGTGGCAAGGCTCCAGCAGTGGTAGGAGGAGAGCTTTGTCCTGCCTGCCAAGAATGTCAGCAGTGGAGAGCAGCGAGATGAACTTTGCCTTACATAGTGGCTGACAAGGCCAGAGGTCTGTACAGCTTTCATATTTTCATTTGGCTTTTACTTGCTTACAGAACTTTTAACTCTGTGGGAATCCAGAGGAGAAAAAAAGCTTTCATTGTAAGTAACTAATTCATACTGTGCTAAGCCTGTAGCCAGAGGTTGGCTTTCACTCTGGTACCCAGCTACTACAGAATTCTTTTAACATACCTTCTCAAAAAGACTTCCCACACACACCACATATTGCCTGAGAGGGTGGATTAATTCATCTCTTAACCTAAAGGGCCCTGATTAGTCAGAAATACACAAGAGAAAACCCACATGACATGTCCCACATTTGTATTTCACTGATGAAGTTTTTAATCTTGCTTATGAACAGCTGAGAAAATATGGGAGCCCCCAAACCTTTAACAGCCATTTTCTTGTTACCTTTACCAAAGGACAATTTATATATTCTTGAAAGAGCTTTATTTTGTTAATTTCTTAGTTTGTTGCTACTCTGGTGCCTTGATGTGACATAATACTCGTTCTCTTTCATTTCATTTTCATAAACCTTTTCCCCCTCTAAAATACAAATGAGTGCTGGGGCTATTGCAGTAAGGAAGTTTTGGTGTGAATTTGGTTTAAATCATGAAACAGCTTCAAAGAAAATACACAGATTTTCCTCTTCACTCTAGTAAAGAAAAACAAGCAAGTAAGTTGTGTGAGGCCTGACATTCCATAACATCTTAATGTTCTATTTTGCAGAGTTACTCCTGTTTAGATATAACTTTGTATAAGGCTCAGTATTTTGTCTGTCCTAAAACATATTTTGGAGCGTTTTTTTGCCAACATTCAAGTGCTTGAGGCTGAGTGAGACGCATGTGTTTGGGATGTTCTTCACCTACCCAAAAGTCTCTTTTCCCCCAGTTCAGTCACTGAATCAATATCTAGTTCCACTGACTAATGGACACTTCACATTAGTTCCAGATAACGCACTGAGGCTGCAAAGGCATCTTGGTGCCTGACTCCCACATGAACAACAGGAATCACTCCCTCCACTGAGAACTGTGCTGATTATTTTTCACTTTTTCAGTGAGCACTACACTATCAGGTTGGATTCTTTCCACATGTCATGCCCAGCCCCTCCCTGCAAAGGAAATACCATGAAATTTTTTTCCAGAGGAGCATGTTTGATTTCACAGATACTGGCAGTTGCCCACACAGGCTCTTTTCCTCTTCATGCAAGGAATGGGGTGAACATGCCAAGGGCCATCAGATGTGCTTTACCCTATTTTCTGCCTGAAAATTGTGAAGGAACCATGAAAGCTGAGTTATGGAACAAGCAGGCTACTGTAGCAGGGAGGCCAAAGAGTTTTCCCACAGTACATCACCAAATCAGGATTCTTCCCAGGGAAGGTCTTGCACATGCTATGAGCCAGTTACCCACGGCAGGACAGTGAGGAGAGGGGATCTGTGCAGTGTTCAGTGTGAATAAGGAAAGGGGATTTAAACTGCTCAAGTTTCTATCATGTGAGTTTTGTTTCCTTTTTAGTTCTAATCAGGATATTTATGGCAAAGGCAGCAAGAACATTGCTTGCTGCTCATGAAGCTGTATTTCTCCTATAGAGAGTGAACATGAGTAGTGCACCCCTGACTGCAGATTAAACAAGAGCATCTCACACACCCCCTGTATTTTAAGGTAGTTGAATCCTACCTTTCTCATTATACTTATGCTCACACTTACACTGTCAGTTCAAATTTCCAGCCTTACAGCTGACCTCTGATCATTGTATCTTTTTCTTGACAATGCCAAATGAGTAACTGCAACCAGAAGCCCAATCCTAAAAATACATACAAGATGATATTAGTAGCCTTGAGAAGATTGCTAACCCTCCTAGCTGCATGCAAAGTTAGTAAAACTAATATGGCTCAGAGTTGATCCTGCCATGGTCACAGTTCATGGATTTCAGCTATCTTTAATTCAAATTAACTGTCTCACAAGAATTAAAGTTTGATAAAGAGCGTCACAGATAATTCTATTGAGCAGGAACACCTTTGGTGATCACTGCATCCATCTGACTGAGTTCTCTCACTACACTGTATGACCCAATGTTTTCCCATACTTACTGATGAGTGATGCATTAATGGAATTACTATGTAATCACAGATAAAGGAAGAAAGGAAAACTATTACTAAGAAACATGTGATACCATGAGTCTTAAAATACTCTTGAGATAGGTCTGAACTACTTGCTGGCTAAGAAACTGCTGAATCATGCCCTTAGACTCATACCAAAAATAGCATTGCATTTGGCAAAGCACAGACAAGCTATTAATGCTCCCTATTGTTCCAATCTGCTGATTAGCTGCTGCTCACAAAGGATGAAAAAGCATTCTCCTACCTTTCCAGTCTTCTTGAGGGAAAGAGAATAGCAAATATGTTTTCTTCTACAGTAGTTCTCCCTTTCACAATATCAGCTTTTAACAGAAAGTCCCCAAAACCTTTTCAAAGCATTCTGTGAGCTCTCTGCATCTAACACACCTCATAAGAGGTGTGCCTTTTTACACACTTAGGGTAGCAGATGTCACTCATCTCCCAGTTGTACTCCTCCCTGGTGAGACTCTGATTTTCTCAGTACATGATCTATAAGTTATTTCTTAAAACTAAGGGGAGAAAAGAACATTTCTTGGTCATTCAAAGACTGTACTAATATGAGGAAAGTGGTTCTCTCTGAGGTCCAGGAAGAAATGACTCCTTAATGCCCTTAATTAGAAGGGAAAGGTTTTAAAAAGTTGAGTTGAAAAGCTGCAGCTGGAGGTCATTATTTCTTTAAGAGGCTCTGTAATTACTGTGTTTCCTGGTCTTCAGCATCACATAGGTGAAAGGACAGACAAGAGCTGCCTTCTGAGTTTCTCTGTGTGCCTCATTACCTTCTCCCTTATTCCCTGTGGCGTGGTGTGACAAAGCCCTAGACTGAAGTCCCAGGTTTATCAGCAGTAAAGGTGCCATGCAGGCTGTTGGGCTGAACTTGGACACGTCTGTCTGAGGTGGCTGGACACCCCTCTTCCAGCAGCACAGGTCCCACCCTCTTCCCAACCCCTGTGCCAGTGGGCACAGCCTCTTGCTTTGGCCCTATTGTACCACAGCTGCTGCCAGGCTCACCCTGGGAGTGTTAAATTAGGGATAAAGATAAGGAAAGGAATAAGTCAGGCAGAGCAGCCCCTCATCAGAACAGGAGGCAGCCAGTAGAATTGCAAAATTGTAGAGGAAAGACTAAGAAGGGAAGATACTTTCTCTGCTCAGTGTGGGAGTGTTACATCCCACCTCCCTGGCTGACTTTACTTCTCCACAGAGGCCGACTGCCATCCACATAGGATCTGACTATTTAAAACAGTCAGACATAAATCTGACTATTTAAATCTTGGTGTTTTTAAGAAAAACAAAAAGTGTATTACCCTTTAACCATCTGCTCTGTTACTTTTACCCAGAGTTTGGGTATCACATAGAGAAACATTCTCATGCCATTTTTAATACGAGAGGAGGAAAAACGTCTGTGGTGCCACAGCAACTTGAAGTTGCAGCTCTTGCATTTCATCTATAACTTACCTATCATTATGCAAATTTTCTTGTAAATAAAATCCATCTTTGAAAAGCAAAATCATCTCTAGGCAGGAATAGTGGGTGGCCCAGGTCCCCAGTGTCTGTGGAGGGCAGGGCACTCAGAAAGGAGAGGATGGTGTGTCCAGAGTTCCCTTTACGGTACTGTAACCTGTGGGAGGCTGGCCACATGGGGTCTGTCAGAGACAGGCTGAGTTAATTTGCTGCTTTATCCACATGGCACAGGGGGTTATAGGTACTTTGTGCTACATATTTCTGCTACACAGAATGAATCCACAACACGTGATAATCACTGTTAAATCTGTGCTATGTATTTCTCACAAGTTCATGAGTAACTCATTGAACTCTTCAGCACAGTTCTAATTAGGTAATTCCTCTTGGTCTCTGCTTGATAGGCTGCTCTTTCTCCTGAAACCCCCAAACATGTTTTGCTTCATGATCCCAGCTTTTACATTTCAACAGCAAGTAACTGAGACGTTCAGAATCCAGAAATGGTGATCCCCTGCAGTCACTGAGCCGGACACACAACCTGTAATAATTAGCTTTCAGTCAGTGTCAGTAGGATGGTACCCAACTGTCTTAGTCCAGTGTCCTAGTGATTTCAGAGGCAGCAGGAGGATCTAGAGGCAATTTACTGCAGAGGACCAAGTGATCCTTTAGGGTAAGGGACCAGGGAAAGATGGGAATGTCCACAGAATAAGTTGAGGGTCTGAAGGGTGCAGTAATTTAAACGACTAGAAGAGAGGAAATCCCATGAAAGCAGTAATCCTTATTCTGCAGCATGTCCTGTGTCACACACTCCTGCTTGGCTGCTGCACTTCCTTCTTCCTTTTATCATCCCAGTCTCCCATGCCTTTTTTTCTGTCAGTCTGGGTTTCACAGAGAAGCAATCTTGCTCACTTCAAACTAACGCTTGTACTTCACCCTCCAGAACTGGCTTACTTTCCCCCTCCTGTTGTTTTGTGATTGTAGCCAAACTTCTGGCATAATTTATTTAGCATGATGTAACTTAAGAATCACTGAGTCATCCTCAAGCACATCTAATAATGCCTTGTATCACTTCCTCAGGATGGTCTTGAGAAACTGGTCTTTCCCTTTTTATTAACAGTGTCGTTTGGAGATATAAGCAAAGTTAGCTGAATAAAAACTCACTGTAGGAATTGATACAGTCAGTACTACTGAAGTGAGATATTCCTCAATATTTTATTGCCTGAACTTTTACTCAGTAACAGTTTTCACGAGCAGCAATATACAATGACTAAATAGTTTTTAATGTATCTAACAAGAAGCAGGAAAACTAATATCCTCCTATTCTGAAGTATTAGCAAGGTGGATTAGAATTGTAATTTTTTGTTATTGATTCTATCTTTTAATAAAGAGAATCAGAAGACCAAAATGGAAATAATCATTCTCTGAATATGTATTTTTGTTAATTCAGTACAACATTTGCTTGTTGTCCTCTCCCAATGTGAAGGATCTTGGAATTTATAATATTGCACAGAGATCTCCACAGAATTACTTCAAGTAATGCTGAAGTACAATCCCAAGAAATGCTACACACAGTCAGTGAACTACAGAAATAAAAGTTGCTGTTGCCTTGGCCCTCATGTTTGGCACTAGGTCACAAGGGTAGTCCATGAAAACCTCTGAGAACCCTGCTGGGTGCCCCCAGTTGGCTGCCCTATTTATCCCACTTTTCTGGTGTTAGATTTGTCAATGCATACAAAGTTATCTTCAGCAAATATGTGACGCAGTGGAAATGTATAGAGTGAGAAATCAGCACCCATCCTGAACAGACAGGCACAACTTCCATGGTGCGGAGCTCTGTGGATGTGGAGGAATGTGGCGAGGGTTGAGGAGAATGCTGACCTGTGCTTCAATTCCTTTGTGACATTTGAGAGGATTTGCCAGAAAGTGCTGAGGTTACTCACATGATCTTCCAGCACTTCTGTTTCCATGCTCTGATACTGATCTAACCTCTGTCCTCTGTCACCAAGTGGGAAATGCCAACTAGACAGTAGAGGCAACAGGAAAAAGAAGTACAAAATCAGGCTGAAGTTACAGCTTTCTACTGAACATCCAGCTATCAGCCTTGGTCTCCTCTGTTTGCTCTGTTTCCTTTAGTTAAGACAACATTTAGATTTTATCACAGCTAAGCAGATAAAAAGAAACTATGCATTCCTATATAGCCCTGAAGTTCAACTGGTAACCTGTACTAAAAATCCAAGTAAATAAGCCAAGTTACCATTTTCTTATTGAAAATTTACTGTCTGTTAGCAAAGCAGAACTGGGTAAGAATTCATTATTTGTGGAGGGAGGACAAACCGAAGCAATCACCTTAAGAAAAGGAAAATCTTTCTTCTTTTCTAATCAGGTTGCCTTTGGTGTGAAACCAAAGACTTGGCCTCCTCAGGTCTGATTCCGCTATTCACAAAGTCTGTTCCTCCTTGTGTCCACACAGTCACAAAAAATTAAAGAAAATAGAGGAAACAAACAGTGGGAGAACAGTTTCTTTTCCCTCTTTTGGCCAAGATGAGCCTTATGACACAGATGCAGGGGAAGGAATTAAAGGTGATGAGATGTATTTTGTTCTTTTGCAGCTACTGTGAATTTTGCATGGAGGCTGTTGGTATCTACCAGCATCAGGCACTCATCAGAACAAGAAAGAGAAGAAAACAAAAAAGCCAAAGCATGACTCTCATGTTCATGACTCTCTTCTTTGACAACTGAAAATCCCTGTCAAGGTCATCCTCAGATAGTAAAGACATTAAAAGTATAGTTAAAACTCCTTGATGTGTGCAAGCCAAAAATGGCTTTATAATAAGATAGAAGAGAAACAGAGTCTTAAAATGAAGTAAATAAAGGCTTCCCAACACCTACAAAGGTGTTACAAAGTTACTTGGTATTCCAGAGTGGGAAGAAACTTTTCAAAAGACATTCAGGAGATGTTCTTGTGCAAAACTCTTCTCCCTAGAGAAGCATTTAATTATTTTTTTTTTACACTCCTTTGATGGGCATATACTACTAGTGCTATTTTGTGCATTTCTCTCCAAGAGCTGTTTGTATTCCGAGTGCCCCGCTGTGTGCAGGGGCTGTAGGACAGTTCCCATTCAGTACCATCCATTCAGTCAACAGATACCTTGAGATTACACTACTGAAATCTGCAGGGGGTTTGTGCAAAGCAGCTGTGTCTGTGCTTAGACAGCCACTAAGGAAGCTCCACAGCCTGGATGGGCTGCTTGGTGTCTCTTTGGTCCCCAGCTGCATCACAGTTTGCTCCCATCAGGCATGGCTAAACAATGCCAAGGTCAGCACAGGATGACAGGGAATAGTATATTGCAGTCAAGCAAAAAAAGCCAAAACTGTCCCAAAGAATGAATTCTTTATCTTGTTTGGTTATCTTTAGAAGATAAACGGACAGCAGCACTCTTCATACTGTAAACAGTAACTTTGACTGGCCTTACTCCAATAGCAGCTGAACAAATATTTCTAACATGGACATCTCCTCCTCCCTCCTTCCCAGCTGGACAGACCACATATTTGTGTAACTCCCTGTCAGTTCTTATATGTGATGTGGTTGGCCAGGGGAAGGAAGCTCCCAGAAACTAAGGAATTCACACATGGCATTTACTTTTTCAGCAGCCTGAGAACCAAATTGTGCCTTTCTAGAAGCAGGCCCAGAAAATACACAGCCCCAATTCTCCAAGTTAAGAGCTGCAGCTCTTACCTAAATCAGCAGGGCATCAACAGCTAAAGGAGCTCAAAGAAGGAGGCTGGATAGGAGATGTACACATAAAATGCAGGCAGGCTCTGCACAGGAGTATTATGTGAGCATTCTGAAAAAGAGTGAAGATTTGCTGTATTAGTGCTTGTAGTAATTGTGAAGTTTTGCCAGTACTAAAAAAACACCCTTAAATTCTTAAAAAAGCTTCCAAACATTCTACTAATCCTGCAGAACTACTTTTAATAGCAGATCCAAAGAATGCTTATAAACTGAAGGCAAACAGTAAGATTAGTCCACTGCCTCAGCAGCAGTTCTAGAGGAAACACTGAACTGGAAGAACTGCAGAAATACATTACATGCAATTGGAGAAAAACAGAGCTGGAAAATATGGTACCAGCTCTTGAAGATTCAGGACTGGAAACTCTACAACTTGCAGAGTTTCAAGTATGCTGTAATCTGACTTGGCTAATGCTTGTCCTCTCAAGTAAGATTATGCACTATTTCCATCCCCTTTTACACAGACAGGTATGGTTAGCACATCACCTCAGTCTCTAAATGTCCTGAATTCTTTCACTCATTTCACAGAATTACAGAATGGGTAAGTTTGGAAGGGACCCCTGGAAGTCATTTAGTCCAACCTCCCTGTTCAAGCAGGGCTCCCTAGAGCACTTTACTCAGCACTTTCTAGAACTCTGACTGCAGCTCTTACACTGTTCTGGCTTCTCTCTGGTTACCACTGCTGTTCAAGAGAGCTACAAAGGAAAGACTGGATGCAAATCTCCATTTTTTTCAGTTTCAAAGAGAACAGTCTTCTGTATGATTCAATTAATGAAGCATACACGCTACAGATCCCAGCTCCATTCATTTTTTCACATTTACTTATGTTTTTTCTCTTTGTTAGGCTGTAACCTCACAATTACTTTCTACAACAGTGGATAAGCATTCCCTATCCAGTATTTGAGGAGTCAGTTGGTTGTGCCTAATTGTAGGGCCTTGCATTGAATTTCATCTTTTTCTTTTTTTTTTCTGGACTACATCAGTTTGTTACTGTGTGTTGTTGGCAATGGACACATTGACATTTCAGACATGACATATTTTTACCCACTTTCTTCCAAGGACACAGAACTTACTCAACCACACCGCTCCCTGCCACCTCCTTCACTTCCTGACAAACAGCTTTTGAACCACTTGGTTAATTCCATCTAAATATGATGAAAGAGGAAGGTCTCAAAGTTTGACTTCAGCAGGTGGGCAGAGGAGAAGCCGGGAACTGTGTCTGCTTGCCAAGGTCTTTGGCAGAGCACAGGACTGCCAGGTGCTGTTTGTCCTGTCAGCTTTTCATCCCTCCCGCCGAGCACACGTGGCACTGAGGATCAGAGCACGGGCTCTGCTTTGCTCTGCCCTACTCTAGGGGAGGGGCAGCGCTGCGGGACCACCACGTGGAAGAGACTGGATGACACAAGGCAGGGTAGGAGCTACAGCTGCTACGGGCCAAGGACACGGGAGAGGGAGAGGGAGAGAAAGCCATCCTTCACTGGTTGTGCTGCTCAAGGCAGAGCTCACCACCCTCAGACTCGAGTATGGTGGCGTTGGGATGAGGATATCCTGTTATATTGTCTCCCTCCTGACCGACATGAACAATGACTTACCATGAAAAGGTTGGGGTGTTTTCTGAGCCACTCTTTAACATGTGTTTTGCTGTTGTGGGTGGGGTTTTTTGATCTTAATGAGTTATGCTTAGATAGCTACCGTACCTTCTTTCCCCCTTCTCTGCCAAAGGAAGGGACTCAGATTTTCTGTATGTAACTTCCCCTGCATTTTACAAAGGATTAAGAACTCTTAAGTCTGCATGTGTGAAAACATATTGCTCCACCACCCTATACCAAGAGTAAAAAGCACACAGTTGCATGCTTCCCTTGTGACCACAAGGGAAATAAAGGTTAACTAGAAAGGAATATTGACCCACACAAGGACAAGCTGAAGTATTTGAAAAAGCATTATTGAGCAGCCTGCACTTTGTCCATACTCCCTGCAAGCCTTGAAGCAAATATCCTTGTGCAGTTTTTTCTGCCCTTCAGAGGGGTAAAATAGTGGTTTTTTAAAGCAGAAGCTAAAGGCATAGTCTTATTCCAGAAATAAAATACTTTTTATTACACCATGCAGTTAAAGTACTCACAAGTAGGAGAGAGAATGTGTAACTAGAGGGCAAGACAAAAAAAGGACTATTACTCTAACACCTACTATTAACTTCTCTAGTACTAAGTACTTGAGAAAGACATGAATGCAGAGTACAGCACAATATATTCCTGGAGAACCTGAAAGTAGGCCAGCCTTGAGGCAAATAGAAAGGCATTACCACCTCCAGAGTGCCAGATTCAGAAAAGCTACACCCACTGGTTGCACTCTTCCCTAGCAGAAACAGTCTTTACTCTCTAGGACATCCACCATGTACTTTACAGAAGCAAATACAGAAGTGACTGTAGTATTTTAAAACTACTAGATATGAGCCTACTCACTCCTTTGGAATGTCTGAGTTAGATTTCTCACCAAAGAAACCAAACAGTTTAAAGTGAAGGGTCTGAGTTCACTGTTTGTTTTTCCATTAAGAAGATTCAACTTTCATACCCCATCACCAGTGCTCATTTCATGAAAATGCTTTTGAAAACAAAAGCAGTTAAATATTTCAGAGGAGAAGATACAATACAGAATATACAACATACCTTGCCCTCCACAGGCAGGGCTGGTATCTCAACTACCCAGTAAGCCAAGTAATGCAAGCAAACAACCAGTGCTAGGTATCTCCAATCATTTCCCCTTTAGCTGCTGAGCAGTGAATTCCTCAGGGGTTAAAAAAACTCTAAACTTTGCAAAATGGTTACAGCTGAGTAAAAAAAAAAAAACAGTGAAACCATCAAATAGTAAATTGTGAAGGGACTTCTTAATCTTAAAGAAGTATTCTTTACCTATTAGGTACACAATACCACTCAAAAATCTTTTTCTCTGTACTTTCATATTTACAGGGGTGAATATGTGTACCTACATTTTCAAGTCAGTATTCTAACACTTGTCTTAATTTGTAAGTGGCAGTGAAGAAGGCAAACATTAACAACTGGGGACAAACCATAAAGGTCTGTTTCAAGGAAAATCTTAGTTTAAAGAGGAATCAGTTCAGAGAGGTCCTAGTGAACCAATGCAACATTTTTCTAAAAGTAATTCCTTGTGCAAACATATCCTGAATACACAAAGCCAGAAGCAGTCCTATATGAAACATTCTGTGTTTAGTCTTGAAAAGTACTTGACTACTAAAACTTGACCACTCCTATGCCTTGAGTTCTCACCTCCAGGTTGCTGCTACAGAAGGCCATCATCTCAAATTCAGTAAAGATAAATGGGAAGGTAAAATCATTTGCTTTCTGTTGCTCAGCAAGCCAAGACACAAAACTTCTATTGCCAATACAACACCCAGGCTGAGGTTGCAAGACCTTCATCTGTTGTGTCTTAACTTACCACTGTGGATGGTAAATTAAAAGCAATTCACCAAACAGTTACAAGGTCCTTAAAAGATCTTGACTACATTTGGCATTTGCTCCTCAGTGCTGTTTGTTTGTGCTTCATGGCAGTTCCAACCCATGATACCTTTCTGCACAGGATCCATGCTAAGTGTAGCATACCCAGAGACCCACAAATTGAAAAATACAGGCCAAGTAAGTTTTTATGCAAATTTATTAATTAGCTTTAACAATAGTAATACATAAATCAATACTATGTCCAGCATAAGGTTGTATAATAAAATATTCTGGTATGATTGATTTCTAGTGCGTACATTTTTAAGGGCAGTTTTTATCCAATTTGGACATTTTTTAAAAAAATAAATAAATACAAGGCCAAAAATGCTTACTTAATGAAAGTCCTGCTAAGTAGGACTTCAGGCTCCACACTGCTTCAAAGCACTACTGAGTACAGGTGTCTGCACACATCTTGGACTGGCACACAAACGGGCTGTGCTCAAGCAGCATACATTTTTTGACATCCAACACAGACCAATAAACACAGGTTTTCCAACTTAAACCTCCTTATTCCTCTTCATACTAACATCCACTTTTCTATTTTAGGATTGTCTTGCCTTCCAGCTGTGATGTGCACATATGAATCTTAACCACATCATTTTTACCAAATACAAAGCTCCAGGCCTCTCCAAATAGTACTGCACTATCTAGTGGAACTATTAATGGAACAAATTGCTACTCAAATTAAACAAGACTAAATTGTTCTTGGAGAAAGGAAAAAAAAAAAGCCTTTGGGAACAGGCAGGACCATGACATGCTCCCAGCTATATTTGTCACATTTTTGGAGCTCTCTAGACTTCAGGAACACATCCTCTCTGGGATGCCTGGTGCTTAGTGCTACAGCATTAAATTTTAGGCACCCTGGGTTCTGTGCACTGCAGACAGCACAAAAAAAAGCTGCAGTTTCAGCTTGGTTTCCCTGATAGCCAGTGAGTCCAAGATATACAGTGGCATTCAGATGTTTTTCAAAGTGCAGTATTGAGGTATTCACTGACATTTGCACTACCTTTATTTCTATTTTACAATATTAAAATCTGGTCCCAATTTAAATTAGATACACATGAGAAAATATATTTGGCAAATCAGAGCTATTTTATTTACTAATGTACTTATCATAATACCACATAAGGCTATCCTTTGGACATATTTACTCTACAGATCTAGATAAGTTTGTTTTGTCTTCTGACAAATTCTGCTGATGGCAAAATTCCCTTTTCCTTAAGTTACACTTAGGATTGAGTCATAAATTTTATAACTACTCTAAATTACATATTTTTCTTTATTATATCAAAACACAACCCAAATGCTTGGTCAAAGTATAAACACTTATAAACCTAGTGAAAACATCCCTGAGAAGCTTTCAGCAACATAGAGTAATTATTAGGTTTGGTCCATTAGAGGAGAAAAATTTTCACAACCAGTTATTGAAAACTATGGGCTACAAGTCCATTGGTTGTACATTGTATTCCCATTCATGCCATTTCACATCTCTTACAATACATTGTATCTGAGACAAATGCCACTAGAGGTTCTTTACATTCTTCCATAGATAATGTAATGGTTACAAAATTTGTGATGACTGGCCTAGATTGAGCCCTGGTTGTAACGCCTTTCATTTCAATGGAGTTCACACACGTTCCAGGGTTGAGTCTGGCAACATATATGACTGTGAAGGACAGTACCTAAAATTAAAAAACTCTTAAAAGTTACAGAGGATACTTTTCACAAGTTGCTGACATTGTTTTCACATAGTACTTATTTTGCAGACACACACTTTACCAATATTTAAATTTAGAAGTCAGACTGCCAAGCCATAAGAAAACTCAGAACACCACCAGGTTCAACTCTACTGAGAAAGCAAAGTGCGTAGTTTCCACAAAAGTGCACAAAGGGTTAATGACTGTGGAAGTACTGTGTTAGTACACATGCAGGGTAAAAAAAACAAAACAAAAAAAAGGCAAGAACTTATTGAACAGAGGGGACATATTTTCATTGCTCTGAAGTTGCTTTAGAGGGCCTCTCAGTCCGTCATCTCATTGGTTTAGCAGTATTTTAGAACAAAGTCAAAATTCACATACACATCAGATAAATGCAAGTAATCCACCTTTTGTATGAAATATTAACTATTTTCAAATGCAGCTGTTTTCAGAAACCCTGTTAAAGCCTGATATATTGGAAAATTAACTAAAGCTGCTTGTACTCTGAGGCAAAAACTAAGTTAGCACTAGAATTTATCTTTCTGTACCAGTACTCCTGACCTTAGCACTTTCTGCTACATCAAACCTGGCAAACCTGCCATTTGCTTTTAAAAGCCATGCTTTGTAGTATTACATCAATAGCTTCTGCTAAATGAGGCTTTTTTACTCTATGAAGTGCAACGAAAGTGTAATACAATATTTTGTACCTAACAGTTGTCTAATTTGTAAGGAAACATGCAAAAAACCTGCAAAGGTGTTTCCATAAAGTTAAACCAAAACATAAAATACTATAAAGGTTTTGGGGGAAAAAAATGAGTTTACTAGAAGAATCCAAGAAGGATCATAGAATATTGTGAGTTAGAAGGGACCCACAAGGACCCTTGTGGATCAAAGTCCAATGTTTAGAGAGGATGTTTACACCAGTTTAAGAATATAGGTGAGCAGAACTGTTCATGGTAAAGGAATATTGGAGAAAAACTCCAAACAACCAAATACTGCATAAAAAGTTACTCTGAAGTAACTAAAAGAAGGACAAGACCCCATTTTACTCAATGAACACAAGAATTATTCAGAATTCATGGTAAATTAAGTATGTATAACCACTTAACCACAGTATCACTGTGGGGGTCAGCAGTGGAACTTGAACAGTAATTTTGTGATCAAATACCTGACTTGAGACTTGTGGGGAATTCTTTGATACTGCAGCTGTCAAGATCCAACCAGGCTGTCCTCTGCCAAACATGAAACACTTACAGGGTCACTGTAAAATGAGTTCTCTCTTGGGACAGCTTCCTCAAACAGCTATAAAAGTTATGCATTCAACTCTAGAGAAACACCTCAAACAGGGTCATAAAATAAGTATATGTGCTTAACCATGGTATTTGTGAAGCAAAGTTAGTAAGAAGTGGATCCTTTCAGACAGTAGATGTATTACCAGGTGGTGAACTGTCAGGGACTTCTTTGGGATCAGGAGTGTGACAAACAAAAAGTTGTTTTCCCAAGCTTTTTTGGGCAAATCTGAAGTACATTATGTGGCCCATTGCAACAAAAGACACAGAAATAAGCACCAATAAGCCAAAAGCTTCAGGGTTTGGGGCCAAGATGACCATGATGAAGTGCAGCAAGTCAAGAAGATAATTCATGGAGTTTTGGACACCGTTTATGATGCCTCTTTCAGATTCTATGACGTTTTCTTGGAGTAACTGTGTGACAGTCAAATCAAAGGACCAAAGGCCTACAGAGAGAAAAAAACAGTTATCCATCCTGCTGGGCTTCTCCTGGCAAACTCATCACTGGCACAACTCAATTCATCCTTCCAAGCACTCACTTCTGCCAAAAATGCACAGGAGAAGATACCCTCTTGTTGACTAGAACTGATTTCACACTCACCATCAAGAGCAATTTACTTTCCTTTTACAAAAATTTCCTAGAATAATACAAACTCAACGCATTAAGTTGCCTCTCACACCCTGTTTCATCATGACTATCAAGCCAGTGTTTTACTCATCTTTTCCTTGTTTCAATAGCTGGCTTACAGCTACTCAGTGTATCCATGCTAGGTGCAATCACTAAAGTTCTGCATAAAAATAAAACATCTTTCAAACTATGCAGAACACACAATTTCAAATGGCTGACATTAGATTCCATACTGGTTTAGTCTGTTCATGATTCAGCTTTAGAAGCTTAACTTGCAAACAAACTTAATACATGCAAATCAAGTATTCTATTCCTCTAGAATTCAGCAAAAACTGCAGAAAATTAAGATCATGATTCTACAGATGGCCATTATTGTTCATTACATTTATATATTTGACTGCCTACTGTGTTGACAGATACTAATACTACACTAACCAGCAGTGCCTCAAAAAATTAGGCTGTCATCCAAATCAAAGCTTCCCTTCTAAAGGCCATGACAATTTTAATAAGTGGATTAATTTAGTAAACAGTGATTCTGAAGGTTTTCATAGCAGATATGTTTAGTGCCGTTTCCTAGTAACAAGTGGTTTCATTTGGTTGTGAACAATAATAATTTAGAGATAAGCTTTCCAAAAATACATTACAATTTTCTCCAAACATGGTAACTTTTCTCCTATTAGTGACACACAATATACATGCAATTAGTACTGCAGTCTTTGCCCCATTGGTACTATTGCAGGATCATTTCATTTTTATGTGATGTATAATGAAGTAGCCCCAGAAACAAGACATAACACTTCAATTATTGCCTCTAATTCTAAAATCATCTGGTTTTAGTAGACAGGCACTGTAATTTCTAGAATTAAAAGCAGATAATAAACCAAATTGCAATAGAGACATAATACTTACCAACTCTAGCAGCAATGACTCCTGCAAACAGGAGACTCACAGAGATTAAAGGCACAGGCTCAGGACTCATCTCTGGGTCACTGTCAGCAGGAACAATAGACCCATTCGACAAGTTGGGCATTCCAGTTGCAAAAATCGTTTCAGATTCTGGAGATGCTATAGTAGGCAATGGCTCATTTTCAAACAGCCTGGCACTGATGTCAGCAAATGGGGACACAGTCAAATCCATAGGACTTCCAGGCATGAATACAGAGATGGCACATAAGATCAGACAAGCAAACTGTGCAACTCCAGAAATAAGGCCCGTGCGAATGAGGCCACACTTGCGCCGAAGCCAAGTGAAAGCCACTGTTCCCATGATTCCAGTGACTGCTGAGGCACCCATGAGGAGGCTTAGCACAGAGCCACTCAGCCCCTGAGTGTATGCATAGCCTGTAGTGATACAATCGAATCCCAGAACAGTCATATAGAGAAATGCAAGGCCCATGCCTGCAAGGAACACCGGCTGGTTGTAGTACGCCACCCATCCGTCCCGGAACGTTATGAAAGGCTCGGCAATCCGGGCAGCGCAGCCGACTTCCTTCTCCTGCTGGGGCTCAAAGCCACTCACATCTTTCTCAATCATTAACTGCACTCCTTCAGCAGGTTTCACATCACTCTCTGTAAACAGAAATGGGGCTGTCAGATACACTCCTGCCTGCAAAGAGCACAGTGTAAAGCAACAGACAGTTGTTTGCTGTGAGCTCACTACTGCAGAAGTGCATCAGTCAAACTCCACTACCAAGCTCTCTTAATTACCTAAATTAAAATCATTTAGAGTTCTTAAATCCTACCTGGGGAGTAAGATCAAGTAAAGTTTATCCCTGCCAATTTAATTAAACGGTGATAGAAGGCACTGCCTGCATCTAGACTTGTGACTGAATGCTCCAGCTCCACAGAGAAATTATTTGCCTAATGAATGCCAATGTCAGTTGGCATTTTAACATGGCTTTGTATGCTTAAAAGCACTGACTGAAAAAAGAAGGGAATACTTAAACATCTGTCAGATGAGCCCGTTCCAAAGCTATGGAGCCTTCTACACTCTCTTGTTCTCTAATACTCGATTGCCATCAGCCTGGTCCAACAACTTACTGGACCAGCTTTTACCACCATGGATCTGATGGCTGGGAAGATAGATCTCTTCAGTACTTTTAATAGCAGCTTTCTCACTCACAATATATTGAGACAAGATTATTAGTTAGCATTTAAACAAAACCCAGGAATTCATCATATTTTGAAAAAAAAATCTAAAAAACCCAACCAAAAACCCACAACCTGAACTTTCAGTAGTATTCATATACTGCTACATTAAAAATGGTGAAACACTTAAATTTAGTATTTCAGTGTCTGACACTGCCACTACTTCACAATAAAAGGTCTGCTCCTGAATTTCCAGAGTAACATTAATATCAATTTTAGTGTTACTTATAGTAATAGCCATTGTCATCTATACTGCAAATCCCACTTGTACTGCTGGGCCAAGGAAGCAGAGCTGAATGCCAAAGGAAGAGTCTTTTTCCTCCACCATTTCCTGGAACATGTAAAAACCATTCAGTCATGCCAGAATAGAAATATGACCATCTATTCTGTAATCTCCTGAAAGCCTGTTAGTACTATGTAAGCAGAGATGAGTTGGCAAGGAATAGTCCTACAGAGGCTGTAGACACTACAGAGCCAAGGGCCTGGTCCAGCTTATCAGCTATAGTACAGATGGATAGGAGGATTCCTTATGATCAGCCTGAAGTTACAGAGCAGACTCACTAAAGGGTTAATGAAGAGGAGAGAATTCATTCTTAGGCTGCATTTTATGGAATTTCTCCAAAAGCTGCACAAAGTATTGTTGCTTAGATTAGAGTCTCCGGTATCGATACCCCCAACCTGAAATTTCCAAGCTAGGAGTAGAAAGCTATTTAGCCTCAAAGCAGTGCCTGTGGAAGACAAAAGACAACACTTGGTTTGACTGATGCAATGAATACACAGTGAATTGGAATAGTTACTTCTGTGTTTCCAATACCTTTCTTTACATTCAGCTGTTTCAGTTCCGATGATTCAGCTTTTGCAGCTTTGCGAGCCAGAGTAGGGGTTTTCTGATAAACCTTCCAGAGCAGCAGATATTCCACACACATCGACATCAGGTTCCAGCCAGAAATGAATCCACAGCCAATCATCGGGGAGCCAAATGTCATTATCTGACCAACAGCCATTGGAGCCAAGATGTTGGTCAGCTGATCAATTCTTCTTATTGTGGCATTCATATCTGTCAGAAATTATTTGATGATGTGAAGTGACCGGTGAACATTTACAGTGAAATAATCACTAATATAATTATGAATTCCACATGTATTGGAAAGGTAAAGCTACAAGTCTTGCTCCAACTGTGACTGTTTCCAGGAGTAACCAGAGGCAGTAATCTTCAGACTGTTTCAATGTTTAAGTTCACTGCAATCAACCAAAGTGTAAGCCAAATCCCTACTCCTGCCAGTTTTGCCTGCATGAGATCTTCCTGGTTTAGCATGCTGGGTTTACAGTGGCAGCACAGTCCTGTTCATCATGAGATCAGGTAAAACTGCTCATCATGAGATCACTTTTACACAGCACTGACACTGTGGACTCTGAGCTCCACCCCTGTAACACTCAAACCTAGCATGCACAACTCCAGGAATCTCCTAAGGTGGAATTGTTTCTTGGGAAGATAGTAACCTATCTCCCAACACTGGAACATGTATTGCTTTGCCTCCTCCATTTACTTCTAATAGCTGGTGGCCACAGAACCACCATGATAGCAGCAGAACTTTGAAATGTCTTTTACATTTCCTTGTTAAGTCACATTGATTGATGGCAACTGTAGGCATTCTTAGATCTTTACTGAGCAAAGTCCTCACTCCTTTCTGGTCCTTTGATGTTTACAGTCAAAACATGCAACTCATTCTCAGCACAAATGCATTTTTCATTTGATGCTAGGGAATGCCTCACCCTCCTCA
The DNA here is from genome assembly GCA_024734555.1 of Trochalopteron elliotii. Lineage (NCBI taxonomy): Eukaryota > Metazoa > Chordata > Aves > Passeriformes > Leiothrichidae > Trochalopteron > Trochalopteron elliotii. The sequence continues at coordinate 1,377,659 of JANPWX010000061.1, read as the reverse complement.
ATCTTATCTACTTTACTGTCATTAAACCATCTGGGTTCCTGTCAGTCTCCAATTAACCGTGCCATTCTTCCACTCTGAAAGTTGCCAGACAGTGGTTTCACACATGAAGCCCCTTTTAGAGTCCTGCTGTAAAACTGGAGCTCTTCAAGGGCAAGTGAAACTCTACATCAGTATGAAGCTGCTTCATTGAATCTGTAGAGAATTACTCTTTGCCATTCACAGAAACATTCAGGTTACTCTACTTCAAAGTCAATTCAATGTTAACCGAGTTAGCCCTCAGTCAAATAGTTAAGTTACATATTTGCATAATATTTGGCTTTAAAAATTCCATCCAACTAACCTTTGTTTTTTGAGTTATTTGAGGAAGATTAATAATTGCACTCGGAAAAGATACAAAGAGTGAATAGGAAAACTAATCAAGGGCAATGAAGGAGAAGCTAAGGTAATTTTTTATTTCCCTATTCCACTAACTTGCATAACTAAGATTTCTTTGAGGAAAGGCAACAATGCAGAGATGGACAACAGTATTTGCTGCAAAGTCAGTGCCAGCATTTAAGTTAAGGAATTTTAGCAGTCATCGGGTTACTCCAGAAAACAAGCCTGTTCAGTCTGGAAGGGATATTTCAGATAAATCTGTTGAACTAAGGTGCTTAATGCAGTGGTTGTTTTCCCTCTCAATCAAGTCATAAGAGAACTTACAGTAACCTCTTGCCTGATTTCTCAGTACAAAATATAAGTGGTCATACAATTGTGCCTGAGCTCATGAAGCAGTAAAGAGGCTGGACTGACTCCCAGGCAGCAGTTCTCTGCAGGTGTGGTCTGTACTTTATCTCATGTGTGCTATGTGGGACAGGGAAGGGGGAGATGATTTGCTGAATATGACCTGACACAAGTTTTAATAGTTCTCATTAACCTAAGACTTTTGAAGATAGCTGCTATTTTTCTACCTGTGATTCACATGTGTGAAGAAAGTTCACCTGTATTGCTGCTCTACAAAAGGCATGACCTAGAAAGGCAAGGTCAAAATAAAAGACTAGGGAGGATAATTTGTAGACTGGGAAACAAAAGTACGACACATTTAATGTAGCTAAGAATTAGCCTTTCCTGGATGAAATGGGTAAGTTATATTTCTTCACTGGAGATAAACATCAAGTAAAAATCTGGAATACAGGATTGAAATTTCCAAAAGGACTCTGAACTTTATGGACAATTTGGGCAGCTTTATGCAAAATTAGAGTCCAGAAGCTGAAGTGCTGTCTGAGCCTGAAGATATCTAAACTGTGTCAGACTTAAACTTCAGTTCCAGAGTTAGTGAGCTGTAGAGGTCTGGGTAATGTTAAACTGCTCTGTGCCTTGTTTGCAGTTCAGTATCAGTTCCTCTATCTGAGAAGGTTTAAGTCCCCTTATGGGGTTGAGCCCATAGAGCCTGACCAAATTCATCACAAAAAATGCTGCTTCCCACACTATGCTACAATCAGAGCAGCAGCACAGCCAAAGACTGTTGTACACCCTTTGGTGTAATTTGCCTTGTGCATCCTTGGTGAGAGTCCCAATCTCTCACAACTAAGAAGTGCCATGACCACCAAGCTGCAATTGGATATGAATGGGAATGAATTCTCACTCCTAGTAGTATCAATGTCCCTGTGCAAGTGCAGAGCACAGGGGGAGAAACAAACAAAAATATCTTCTAGGCAAAAGATGATTTAGTCTGTAGCCTATGCTCAAAAGCGCCAGATGTCAAAGGAAAGCAGAGCTTCCAATTCCAACTGAAAGAAAGTGTTCACAGCTCTTGAGTTAGACATCTAATACTAGAGAAATGCAAGGTTTCAAATGTGCCTGCATGCACAGTATTACCTACTGACAATTTCCTAATATACCTACTTAACTCTTCTGGACTTCATTCTCATGCAGCTTCCTTTGATCCCTGTGAGAGGAGCCCAATTACGCAAGAGTTCTGTTCCATTCCAGGGAACTAAAAATAAAGTATTGCAACACTTGGCTTGTTCAGCAAGACTAGTTTTCCTAACAGAGCTGCAGCAGGACTAAGAGGAGAGCAAAACAAGTTTGGGGATGCCTAACTGAATTGTAATCACAACAGTAATTTGTGATCTCATTAGCTGTTGTTCAGAGTGAGGAAGAGCAGAATAAAGGCTGCCCTTTTGCCTGATGTTTTCTTGTAATATAGGGAACTCAAAGATGCACTGATCTCTGTAAAACTCTAGTCTTAAAACAAAAATAAAAGCAAGCTTGGAAAGTAAGACATGCAAGGTATTATAAAGGCAATATATTTCACCTGCCAGTTTGCTTCTGTCTTCCCCTGCAACCACAACAATCCAGTCCCTCTGAATTGTGATCGCTGTGGCAGTGCTGGCCAAATTAGCAATATTTGCTATTGTGATAACCAGGATATAGCACAATGTCTAGAGAGATGAGGGGAAAGAGTTATAATGTGAGAAAACTGATGGAGATCTCCACTTTCTACACAAGCAGAAAAGACTTTTATATTTGATTCCATACATTTGAGCATTATTCTTCACACAAAACAAGATCAAGTCTACAATTCCTGGCAAAAAAAAATCATCTTTGTTTACCTAACAAGTGCAGTTTCATTTGCCAGTTTTGGCTCCCAGAAATGGCTACAAAGATTAGAGAAAATGATAAAAATTCATCCATCTCCCATGCTTCCCACAGTTTCTTCATAAATTAATTTCTTATTAACAAGTTGAAGCACTCACAAGAAGCCATCCATGGTATAATGTCAAGAGCTGTGTCTTAAACAAGAAGATAATCATCAGGATAACACCACACAGGATGACAGATGAATTCTGCACAATCAAGGATGTCTGGGCCACTGTTTTAAACCAAACAGAAAGCAACAGTTATGAACATAAGAATGAGACAACTATAGCCTTAAGGTGGACATAATTAAGGAGCACACACAGATTTATTAAATAATCTTATTTTCCTAGTCTCCTCCAAAATATAAGTGGCAAAAGTATACTTCATAGTAGATTCAGAATCTTCCACTCTCTTAGAGAAATAAACTAATGTCACTTCATAGATTGAGTGTAAATCAAGAGCTAAGTCCCTGTTCAAATGCTGACAGTATGTTTCAAGTAGTAAAATCCTAGCTGAAGCCACTAAAATTCACCTTCAAACTACTATGGAAGGGATACTATTTTGAAAATTTTTGCAAAGTAAAAATTCATTTGCAGTGTGATTATACTTAAGTGAATGATATTTGTAGCCAGACAAAAGACAACAAGTAATACGAGCATATGTTAGTGTTTTAATGTAAAAAGAATTTAGTCTGTAGTCCTTAAAGCTACATGTTTTTTACCTTTTGTTTTTCCATACATCTCTACACATCACGTGGGTTTAGCCTGAGTAACAGACATCATGACTTAAAACAGTTTTCCCCCCATCTTTGAGAGTATCTTTGTAAAGCCATCACCACTCTGAAACCACTCTGCCCTTCTTAGAAGAGATGAGCAAGCCCCATTCTCATATTGGACTTGAAGAATTAACTCTGTCAGCTTCACCTTTTTAACATGAATTTGATCCATCCTCAAGTCAATAACCTGCTCTAGGCATTCTGACCTTTGAGCCTGGAGTTCTTGTCCACCCAGTCTCCAATCAGGGCTCCCAGGAGAAGAACTGACCCCGCCACAACCAGGCCATAGACTGCAGTCAGGAGTAAGCTGTTTCCATAAAGTTCAACCAGGAACACAGACACAGCAAAATGCCACATACGATCTCCCTTTGAGAGTAAGAACACACACAACATTACTGGATGCTCTTTTAGAAGTACACAGGTTGTACTAAAGCTCTGTCAAAAGTCTGTACTACAATAGAGGTTTGTTACACATACAGAGGTGGTGTGGGTTTTTTTGTGGTTGTTGGTTTCTTAGGAGGTTTTTTGATGGCTACATCCCATCACCATTGATTTTATCCCAGTATCATGAACATCATCTATCCTAATCAAGTGCATCATTACAGCTTGTAATGCCACAAAACAAAAAATCCCAGATATTTTCTATTAGTATATTACTGGACAAAGTCTGTCACCAGCCACATCCAACAACACTCAAAAAGCTTACACAAATTCTCTGGCACAGATCAAATATTAACAACAGATTTACTGATCACTATTTAAATAACTTTTCAAGGCAGCTTGCTCTTAGATGATCAAAGCTTAAGTGCTACTTTATAACACAAGACTGAGTCAAGTGGAAACAAGTCATCATACAATTCAGGATAGATATGGGTAAATGTTCACGGAAGGTTCTGAAATCAATGGACTTGAGCTGTTTTTAGTGTTCAGCACTGGCATACTACTCAGAGGAGGTAAAATAGCAGAGCTCATTTAACCTGCTGTAAACTCACTGCTAATTCAGCCTATTTAGCCTGTTGCTAATTTAACCTAGTGCTTAGAATAAAAATCATTCATGTTCTGATACCACTTGCTACAGCTACAAAAAGGACACCCAAACTGTTAAACACACCCAAGTGAAGTAATTTTCATTCTATTTAAAACATTTTTAGGTTTGCTAATAAATACATGGAGGTTCTTGTTGTCAGTCTCACTTTTCTTTTAAACATACTGCAGCAATACATGACAGAAAATGCTTTATGCAATCAGTAACAAAGCAGATGAATAGAAATCATTCATACCATTCTAGGGCACACAGGTTGTTTAATAAGGGTTCCCAACATTAGGCTTCTACAAACCAAACATGAAACTGTTTTCTTCTGCTGCCTTATCTAAAATAAACAATTGCTATGTGGTACAGCAAAGAGTACAAGTTTCTAAGGACCTCAAATACTCAGGAGGGCTGGGGGAGGTGTAACATAAAAGTACTTTTAAAAATCAAAGCCAGGCAAATCTAACTTACCATGTAACACAGCAATCAAGAGATACATAAAAAGCATATTATTTGGGGTCCAAATAATTGCAAAGTGTGATTAGTCCTCAGTATAGTACAGACACAAAAGGCACTTGCCTTTTGAGTTCACTGAAGGAGACTTCTGTAAACATTGTAACATGCAAACTTTGATACTTGTTTCCTTAAACACAGGCTGAAAAAAAATATATTCCAATCATGGAAAGAAAAATTACATCTGTTCAAATAAAAACCCTGGAGTATTTTGTATGCTTTTTTTAAACTAAATCCAATGAAAAATGCTACTATAAACATGATCATCTTATATGTCTCCTCTCATACACTATAAACCATTTTTCACTCAAGAGACACCTAAAGCCTTCTGTAAATATGTTCCATTTACATTCCATGGTTAGTTAGTAGAAATATATAGAAAATATCTCATGCATATAATTTCCCAATTCTAGCTTTCACTTAAATTTAGTATGACCTGAGGTGGTACTTTCACTTAGAATTTCATTTAAAATACATGCAGGTGAATTAACCCAAATAACTGTTTATTAAGCTACAAAAATGAGCCAAAAAATACTTTCATATTAAGTTTGTTTTTTTCTTTATGCAGAGATGTTTCAGTTACTGGATTCTGACAAAATGAAAAAGGCATTTTTAAAAACATCTAAGCCTGTGCAAGTCAGGGCCAGTCATTACTGTCAGAGTGAAAAACCAACTCTCACTCTAATTTCATGGAAAGGCTCCTTGACTCCAGAAACATCATGATTTTCCTGTACACTTCATCTAAGAGCCTGTGAACACTGTTCAACTTTAGCCAACACATTTACTCAGAGTATTTTGATCAGGTCAACCCACAGAGTTCATTTTTGGGGAAACTACACCTGTTACAACCCGAAAGTATGATCTTCTTTCAAGAATTAAAAACCATAAAGAAAAGGCAAAGATAAAGGAGAAGAACAATTATTAGTAAATTACAGAGCATTGTAGCAAGTATGTAATTTCAAGCTAAGATCTATTGAAATTTGAACAGCAAATATTGTCTTCAGAAACAGGCAGATCCTTGTTTACATTCACTTAGTCCCACCTTAAAATGTCTCAAAATGTGCCTATTTCAAAACTTGTAAATAGCTACAGCTGTTGAGCATCACTATCCTTTTAAAGACAGCTCCTCCCCTTCTGTAATTATAATTACCCTTATAACCACCTCATACTGAATATATACAACCCCACGTCAGAACTGAAGCCAACAAGCTGAGGAATAGCCAGGCTACCACCTACTGACAGCTTCCTGAGGCCTGAGGCACACAGATAAGGCTGGAAGTTGCAATCAGCTGATCTCCTGGAAAACACAAGGCTTGACAGCAACAAGCTGAACTCAGCTCCATTCTGTTCCTTCTTTATTGCTGAGGGATAGACAGCAACAGCATAAGGTCTGAGACTCCAGTTCAGCATTGTTGTCCAGACTGAGATCCCTGAGGCCAGGCACACATTCAAACACTTTACTGAGCAAGGGCCCACAGAGCCTAGACTTTGTTCAAGTCTGAACATTTCTGGAGATGTGACATGTTTAATCATTTACAGCTTCTCTTGGCATTTGGGAAGAGCACAGTAACACAGAAACCTAATTAGCTCTCTCAATTACAGCAAAACCCCATTTCTCTCAAGTTTTGTACTGTGGACAGAGCCATTCTAAAACAAAGAAGATATATTACTTGGTGTTCTGAAGATTCAGGTATTTGTTTACTGTTCCTGGTAGCAGAAACCTTCACAGTACAGGAACACCAAAGCTTAGGAGATACAAAAGGTGAAGTCCTGCACCCAGTTTTATCAAAATAAGCTGTTGTAGAATAACGTCTCTTGTTACAGCAGATTTGTTTGGGAGTTTTTTGAGTCAAGATATTCAGCACAAAACCCACTGGGACATGACCAGGAATATCCCATTAATACTGTTAAACAGAATCTTGTAGCTTACCATTTGTTACTGTGTGTAAGATTGTTGTCTATCTCTGCTTTGTCACGTTTACTCGGGGACTCAGGGCAAGCCCACCGCAGAGCTGTGATGCACTGGTCAGAGAGGAGTAAGCAGGGTTGGCCAAACTGCCAGTGAGGCACTTTGTGGGCATGACTGACAAAGACCCTTGCAGGCAGCAGCCCCGACCACTGAAGGAGCTGTTTGGCTCACTGCTTTTTAATATTAACATCTGCCAAAAACTGCACTTGTTTAAACAAACATTTGATACCACTCAAAGACCTCTTTTGCTAAGAGAAACATCAGTACAACCTTTCAGGTTAGCAAAGCAAGAAGCTCCAAAGTCAGGCATGCAATGTTCTACTGTAGATCAGCCATTTGCTCAATACATACATCAGTCCAGTCCAAATGCAAGACCAAAATACAAAACAAGGAAAATGAGGGGAAACTTTCAATTTATTTTTGAACCAAGCCATTGTATGGAGACTTAAGATTGTGTTAAAATACAGACAAATTCTTAATTTTATTTTGTGGAATAAAAACTGACCGCCTATTTTTAGTGCATCTCTTAAGGCAGCTTTTAGTATTCTTTAAGTGAGTAAGAGCTGGTATAGTAAGTTATATTAGCACAGAAAGAAAGCATTTCAGGAAGCAAATGATTTTACAGAGGACAACTCCTGATGCTTTCAACAAATTAGCTAGTGAGTGGCAGTAATAAGGCTATTGCAAACACTGAGCATTTCCCATTAATAAGCATATGAGTCCTT
>JANPWX010000061.1:1332844-1369713 GCA_024734555.1 Trochalopteron elliotii | reverse complement strand
GCTCTCTGCTTTTTGTTGCCATTTTGTTTACTGGCATTTTAAAAAACGTGTGAATATGCAGATTCAAGAAGCTGGGGTTGTAAGAGAAGCGCCAAGTACCACAAGCCTGTGGTTAAAACACTGCCAAGGACAGTGCTCTCAATTCTGAGCTTCCAAGAAAAAAAACCCCAAAACCTAAACAGGGTACCAAAATTTAAGCTATTTAATTGAAATAGAATTTCTGTTCTAATGAAGATGGTGTAGAATTGACCCAGTTGCTTCTGGCTCAGGCTCTCTGCTTCGGATGAAGCATCCCAGTTCCTACCATAAATACTTTTTTTTTTGCACACTATGTGACCTACTTTTGGTATTGACCACCACAAATAACTGCATGTTTATAGCACTTAAAAACCAGTCAAAATGTACAATAAGCTAGATCTTTTTCAGGATACTATGAAAATATTTAAGAATTATCTCTCCTTGTGTGGTTGAAAACATAATGATTGTTCTTGGCTGCCAGAGCTGAGATTCTCTTTTCATTGTGTAGTACTGTGAAGTTCCCTCCTCTGTGTGTAAAATTGCTTTTGGTTTGGGTTGTGGGTTATTTTGTTTGATTTTTTTTTTCGTTGGTTGGTCTTTCCCCCCCCAAGTATATAGGCCACCCCAGAAGCAAATGCCTGACATAAAAGACCAATAACCAGTGTTGCCACTCTTGTGATCTTGTTCAAAGTATTCTTGCATTAATTAGATGACTTTCTATGCATGAATCATGGATTATACTTTGCATAAGGGGAACTACACCTTGGGAAAAAATACTTCAGAAATAAAATTTCATATAAACATAGAAAGCCTAAAATTGCTATTTTAATGGGATTGGTTATCCTCGGTGAGTTAAGTGTTTCTTCTTATGGTATATTCCTTAAAAAATTTGCAGAAAAATCTTTTCTCAGTTGGCATCAAAAACAGAGTAAATTTTCTTGATGGCTTTTCTTATAAAGCCTTACTGCTTAAACTGTACTCTTCTTTACTAACAGCTAAAAAGACTTTTCCTAAACCTTAACAATTTCAATATTATTAGCCCATGTTTAATAAAAACCCTACAGCGTATCAAAACTGATATTTAGTGGTTTTAAGTCTCTTAACTGTCAGTTCTTGCACTTCTACTGACAAGGGCAGTGTGTTCCACAGGCAGACACCCAGATGAGCTCGGGTGTAACCCCTGGCTGTTACTTGGATCTCAGCAGGAAGGCAGCACAGTCTGGAGGGGCTCTGTGTGCCAGATGCCTGCCATGCTCCATTGCAGATTATCACATTGGCATCTTTTCCAGCCCTGTCCCTGATGGCACTTGTGGCTGCTGTTATGGATTGGTTACTGGATTGATGGGGTCTGATCTGGTCTGTCAGGTACAGAATGCATACACAGATATATGTGATACAGCAGCACTTCATCCAGTAACACCAGGAACATTTACCAGCACAGTACTGCTGGTCAGACCTTTTTTTATTACTAGAGAACAACGTGGATGAATTAGAGTTTAAATAATCATTTCTGATTGAGTGTTCACTGAACTTTATACAAGTGAATTGGACAGTATAGGTGAAATCATCATCTCTGCTATTTTTCCTGCTAGTAATGAATAGGGTTTGGGTGATATTTAAGTTAAGACAAGAGGCAAAGAAAACATGGAAAACATCTGAAATTTGAAAAGCAATGGTTGCTATATCTCTCTGGGATTTCTGGCATGGAAGAATGCTAGAGTGAGCCCAGTGAAAGTTTGGACTGCTGCTCTGTGGGATGTCAGGGGAGGCTGTATCGTGTGCACACAGGGAGGTCGGCCTGTCCTCAGTGCACAATATGTGATGCACACAACTGCACAGTGCAGATAAACCATGCAGTTTGTCCACTGCAGGTCACACAGAGGCACTGCACACAATGGCACTGGCTACTTGCAGCCAGCAGGTACCAGCCAGAATTTCTTACATCCAAAGCCATATATGTTATATCCTTTTCTAACAATTTCCCTGCCCAATGTTCAGAGGCCTTAGACATATAGCTAAAAGGCCATGGCTGATTTGTGAGGCATTTCCAAAAGCAGGGGAGTTGGCAGGTAGGGGAAATTCATATTTTTTCTCCTAAATTTCCCACCACTTTGCTGATGATCTTCCCAATATGCTTATTAAAGTAAGGCTGTGCTCAGGTTTTTTTTTCCCTTACAATATTGATGTCCAACATAATACAGTAGCTTGAGCACTTTGATTTTTACATCTAAGATGCTGCTAAAAAAAGCCTCAAATATTTTGATATAGTATTTTATAAATACTCCACTAAATCCAATTTTTACTAAATTTCTTTGTGAAGGTCTTGTAAATATGTTTTTAAAGATGCAGGTCTTTTTTCAGGTTGACTGCCTCACCAGAGTCTTTTCACAACATTTACAGATTTCTGATGTATTTAGGGAGGTGTTTAATAGCTGGAAGTTGTATGAGAGGAGTTACCAGTTTGACTTGGTACACCCCTGATTCAGCAGTCTTGCAGCAACAATTTACACAATGGCACAGCACACCAGCCATGGATTTGAGACCAGGCCTGACTAATGGTCACTGGCAGAATGAACATGGAGACAGAAAAGTGGGAATTGAATTAACAAGGTATATATTTATGTTATAGTCTTCCTAGCTAAAGTTTTTTCAGTGGATAAATTCCATATACTTTCTTAAAAATAGAAATTTTCTGTAGTTATTATTTGAATGAAGAAATATAAATTCTAAATTAGTTTTTAGATTTTTAAAGTTTCTGATTAAAATACAAAAATAATTTCACTCAAAAGACATTTTTCAAAGTCTTTCTAATACGACAGCTGTCTAGAACAATAAAACTTTATATTTCATTTTTCTGCCAATAAGGGCAACAATTAAACTATAAGATGTAAACAACTGAAAATATTTTCATTATTGGTAAGTGCCTAACTATGATGTCAGTAATAGTCAAATATGAACTTCCAGGAAAGACACAGCCTAAAAAATAAAAGAGGTTACATTTTGGCTTTAAAGAACTGCCCACATCAGTGGCAGCTTCTTTAAGCACTGTGCTTGTAATAGAGCTGCTGAATCTAGAACAATAGCAATTTTACCAAATTATATTCACAATTGTCATCGTGGTTTAAACAGAGGCATGAATCATAGTGAGAGACCTCATGCACACTCGGATCTTACACTCAGCTGAGAAATTTCATGAAGTTTAATTATCATGCTGTTGCCATTCTTCACTAAGACACACCTCGTGGTGTGCAAAGTGGGGTTTTTCTTCATTTAGCTCACACAAAGCCTAAACTGGAAAGAATATATATAATCTGTGTCTTTTGAAGGGTGAAGCTCAGAAGCCTTTACTGCACTGCTCCCTGCTATGACTTAGGCATGGGAAGCTGTGGCTCTGCTGCTCATAACCCCACACACTCAGCTCCCAGAACTGCCATCTCTGTATCAGCTGACACTCCAAGTTTTCAATGCTCTTGCACAGGGAAACAGGCAGAGGTGGGGTAGAAAAGTCTCCCAGGTTTTATCCAGATCTGTTCATGTCACTTACATGTTAGCAATTTGAACATCTATACCTATTAATGGTCATTAACTAAACATCTGCCCCCTCCCACTTTATCTAAGATAAACAGTGGGATGCTCTAATGGGATTTGTTTCATTCAGACTTCAAAGAGACAGCTCTTGTCTCTCAGGGCTAGATGGCAGATCAGTCATTTTAACCTGAAACAATCATTATTTTCAGGACCAGAACTAGGCTCCTGTGACAAACTCTTGTCAGAAAACCATCCAGAACCTCCACCAAATTCAGAATTGAGATGGTTTTTGGAGAAGCTAGAATTATCCAGCTGATACACAACTCCAGCTCAGGGAGCTGAACCACCTCTGTGTTCACATAAACCAGCTAAACATTTGTAACTGATTAGTGATAGCCTGACTAGTGACCAAAACAACTCAAAATCATATGTTATATGTTATGCCATATGTCAGATGACAACTGGTTTCAAGAAGAGACTCCTTTTGTCCAATCTTTCTCAGCCATGAGAAAACACTGTACCCTAAACTCAAATAAAGAAAACATCTTGTACCAAATGAGAAAAAAGTAATTAAAAGAAAAGAAGACACCGCATCTACTTAAGGAGAAGTGGGTGTTTTGCACCCAAATGTCAAGAGTAACATTTCTGCAAACTGCCTATATCATACTGCACATTTGTTCTCAAGAGAGGGAATTATTTACTTGAACTGGAACACTGTGTTGAGGAAGAGACTGAAATGAGTCTGGAGGATAAGATAACAGCCTATCTGCAATTTAAGCTCATTTGGTTTGTTTTCTTGATTAGAACTTATTGTAGTTTGTCTCCTATTAGGTGTTATTGTTCTGTTACTAAACAATACAATAATGCTTAATAAACAGTATTTTGTTTCCTGTGTGTATTTTAGTATGCTATATGAAAAAACAGGGATTTGTTATTTTTCCTTTACAGCCTTCTAATACCTATGATTTTTGCCTTTATTCTTTAATTCACTGTTAAGGATTTTTGATATATGCAATAAAATCAAATATAAAAGCAAGTCAGACAGTATTTATATCCCTTAAAAAAATCCCAAACAACTGTTAAAAGTAAAAGGTATCCTCATCTTAAATAACTCCTGCTGGAGGTTATGGTTTGACCTCTTTAAGACAGTGAGATTTTGATATCCCTGTTCACCTTTCTGCAATGTTTTATTCTGATTCTGTGCCAAGAAAATACTTTAAAACACGTTTTTAACTTCAGGCACATGTTTAGTTTCCATTGATTCCAACAAAATAAAGAACAAACAAAAACACTTCTAGATTTATGACAATGCTGAAAAACTTCTTGGAATAGAAGTGAATCAGGGAATACAAGTTTCTTTCGACCTGCCACTAGGTTGAACTGAACAACCTGTCGTATCAGTGATCCCACAGCAGGAAAAGGGAAGAGACTCAGTTGCATTATCAATTTCTGTTTCTGGGTGTCTTCAGAACAGTCTTTATAAAAACATGTTTGTCTTTGGAGACCAAGATACAGTTATGTTCAAACCAGCCACAACTTGAAAGCAATTTTTTGGAAGGCAAAGCATAAAGTACAAGGTGTACTTTGAATCATGTGATGAAATGAGCTTATGCCAGCACATAAAATCATTGATTTGAACTGTTCTGTGGTTATTTGTATAACATGCACCTCCACAGCCATCAATTATGTAGTCATCAATCTTGCAGGTAGAGCCCTTCACCCATGTACAGCACCCTGAGTGAACAGGGCTCTGCACTGGAGCAGGACATTGAGCCAAACACATCTTTAGCAAAACCTGCAGAGATGAGTCTGACACACAGTTCTGAGTATGAGAAAAACCTCCTACTACCACCTGCCTCTATCTGATGTTAGACAGAGATTAACTAAGTTGCCATATCTTATTAAGAATAATAAGCCAGTCTTTTTCCCTTTGCAATGTCATTACCATAAGCCTTTGGTGTTAGTGCTATATTGATTATTTACAATAATAATGACAACATAATAATCTAGTAATTAGTCATCATTGTACAATTACTTAGCCTTCAATTCTCAGAAATCTTAACCTTAGCTTTCAAAGAACAGTTTATCCATCAGACTCAATCAGATACCTTCTTGTCACTGATGGTTTATGCCCTCACTAACACAGCAAACTTCAACTAACTGTTTCAGCCAGGGAGAGCTGTTCCTCTAGAAAGCTTTGTTCCTCTTCAGGCTATTCTCCTTAAGGGTGGCAAGCATAATAACCAATCTAAAAATTAAAAAAACCCCTAAAACCTGAAAATTTAAGTTTGTTCTGAAATTTCTTTTATAAGGGGTCTAATAAGAACATTAGTATTAGTATTGTTTTGTTAATTTTCTAACTAATCTGAAGTGAAAGTTAAGATAATACCATGGAAAGCACTCTCTCTGTCTCATCAATGATACCCAGGGCCTGAATCATATTCCAGACATACCACCAGGGAGACCCTGCAACGTCCAAAATGGAACATGGAATCTGCTGGCAGCAGTTTATTTATGTGGTGTGCTCAGGGACAGGACACAAACTCCTCTGCCTTGGAAAGTTTTTCAAAGCCTTTGGGCCCAGAGGTGGTCTCAGCCCTCAGTTTCAGCTCTGTGCAAACCCTGTTCTATCAGAGCTGGAAACATGGCTTACCTGTTTCTGCAGAGCTCTTTTTTTTTCTTTTAAATATCTCAAGCACAAATCTGCTCAGTACCTTTAATCAGCTAACAAGAAAACACAAATATGTCTGATAGCTTGCTGTTCTCTAATACTTCTCCACCCTATCATTATGGCTAGCACTCCCAAATGGATGAAATGATTATTAATAAATTAAGGGAACTGATATAGAAAGTTAGCAACATCATGAGGTCCTGGTCATATGAAGCCTGGCACGTGAATGTTGAGGTAACAAGAATCCTTTCCTGACATATTAATGTGAGGACAAAGGGAAAATATTTTCAAACAACTTAACTATGAGAAGGAAAAAAAATCTTAAGTCTGTATACTACTGTTCTGCAAAGAACAGACATATAATAGCTAAACTAGACCACATAGGTTCACAGACAGAAAACAGAAAACAATGGCAAGATCAAAGGAATGTCTAATTGTCTCAATACAGTACATTGATTATTTTTTTCTGACCTCAGCTGACACTGAGGGAGGTCTCTTGCTTCACTGCAGAAGAGGTTGACTTAAGTTGCTTTTCAAGGTAAGTTTCAAGTAGTCTTTTAAATCTATGGACTGCTCACTAATTATGTCTTCAGTCCTTTAAAACACACAACTGCCCATTACTGTATTCAGTAGAAATACTCAAACATTAATTATGCACGTGCTTCCAAGTGTTTTCTGGATGAGAATCCATGCCAAAGTCAATTAAGTATAGGGCTCCAAAGTGGTTGGGAAATTAAAAGGATAAACAGGCAGAGGATGTTTCTTAAGTGAAGGTGCAATTCTGGATGTCAGACATGGTCAGAAGCATTGTTGTGATGTGTTTAACCTTGCGAGCAAACATAAGAGTTGTTGTAACCTATAATTATGAGAGACAACATTGTCACAATTAAACCTCTAACTAATGTCTATTTACACAATATTCACATCCATCCTGAGGAGCACAGGTTTTTCATTTGGGAATTCCTTTCTTCTGTAGTCTTTCTGTTTTGACCACATTCTTATTGCCAGCAATTGATTTCATACCTCGCCTTGCAAAACAAGTGTTTTGTTTACACTTTGTCCATAACAAGTTTCAAGACAGTGATTAATTTAGATGAAAAACTTCACAGTGATTACATGTCATGTAGGGTCAAAATAAGTTGCCAAACATTGGCATCTAGCTCAAGAGACCCTGTGAAAGTAAAACACCCAAATGACAACTACAACATAGGTCCTGTGAGAGGCCTGAGCTACAGGTGTATTAATTGAGTGGCAGACAGGATAGCCTCTGTCATCTCTGATGGTAATAGATGTCTAAATTTAGAAAAACAGATCAAATTCCTACTCTATAATAACCTTACTGAGGCTGTTGTATCTTTAGGACAGCATGTGTTTATTAGTACAGTAAATTTTTCTCTTTTCTCAGAGTACCTTGTTGATCTTTCTACGTTGAGACTCAGCAGCACTTCTGCACTAGGTTTTACAGCAAGAATGTAGGAAGGGGAAGAACATAGGTTCAGGGAGATTGGGAGCCACCTTCAGTTTTCCCAAATCTACTTCAGTCTTTGTGTCCAGCTTTTTCCACTGGAAAACCCTACACACAACCAACTGAAACACTATCACTTAGTTGCAATTTGTATGGTCTGAGTTTGGCCAGCTTTCTCCAGGGTGATCCCCTGGAGCTAAGAGAACCCTTGGATGGAGTCTTAGTGGGGAGCCTGACTGGTTTTTAGGAGGTAGTCTGAAAGGAGAAAATGAGG
The DNA here is from genome assembly GCA_024734555.1 of Trochalopteron elliotii. Classification (NCBI taxonomy): domain Eukaryota; kingdom Metazoa; phylum Chordata; class Aves; order Passeriformes; family Leiothrichidae; genus Trochalopteron; species Trochalopteron elliotii. The sequence continues at coordinate 1,361,757 of JANPWX010000061.1, read as the reverse complement.
CCTCTGCAATATATGAGCTTCTGCTCTTGTAGTGAACTGTAGTTGAAACCACGTAAGGTACTGACTAGGAGGGTGAGAATCATCCCAAATTGTCCAAGGGCCTGTTTTCACAATCATTATTCCTCAGATAGTTAAATACACGGATATAGGCTGTGGGAATCACTGTTTGGAACAAAATAGTTCAGGTCCTTAACATTTTGTACAGGAACCTAGACTTGGAGATTTATAGGAAACTATGAAAAGAAGTACTTCATTAACTGATTCAAGACATGAGATCCATTCCTGTGATTTTTTAGGTACAGCCATTTAATTAGAAAAATTACATCATTATTCTCTGATATGTCAAATTAACAAATGTAAGTTTCAGTCAATTCAAGGTTTATTACTTTCTCGAAAACGCACAGTCCAAGGATAGGACATAAAAGGACAAGAAGCTGGGTATTTACTTAAGTAGGAAGGATGAGGGAAGAAAGAAAAATTAAAACTGTACCTGCCAATTTGCACATGATCTGATCCCCAGTGAGGCTTGCAGGAAGTAGAAGGCAAATGGGAAGAAAGCAAACAAACCAAAAAAGTGAAGTCTTTGGCAGAGAGGAAGACTGAGAAAGAGACCAAATCCAGCGACTGACCAAGGGAGCAGGTGCCAGGCCCTTCTGGATTTTGATCTTAGATTCCGTGCTGACTCACCATGTGGCCGCCAACCAATGGCTCCACCTGCATGTTTCAGTTTCTCATAAGCAGGCTGGTATTTATCTATTAGCCTTACGGACTGTTGTAAAGATAATTAATAAATGTTTGGAGAGTACTTTGAAGATGAAAGGCCAAATTCACAGTAGGAGGGCATTGAACTGATTTGTTCATTCCTGTGCAGCAAAAACAGTCTATACTTCGAGAAAGAACGCAAGAAATTGCCACTTGGTTTTGCCATCTACTCCCTTCTCCACCTATTTTCACCTATTATTACACTCTGTGTTTAGCTAATGTTTGATTCAAGTAAATCATATGTGTACAACTGTTTATCACCTAAAGTTGATCATGTGCCCAACTGATTGTCAGATTAGATTCCAAGTGTAAATGGTATACAGAGAGCTGTCGATTATCATTCATATGACAAATATATTCAGCATTGGTCATCAGCTCTCTAAAGTTGGGGACCATTTTTAAGGGGTTTTTTTCTACCTTAGCATCAAAGTAAACTGTTGATAACAGGTGTTTGTTAAAATTTTGTATTATTAAATGTATTTATAAAAATCACCACAAACTGACTTTCCCCAACGATTCCTCTGCTCAACACTGAAGTCTTTCAGGAAGGCAAAACAGTCTTATCTGTCAGGCCATTAGTGTTTTATGGGTGCCGTAAATCAACTGCAATTTCTATCCAACTTAATATGCCTGTCTTTCCTATGAGTCTACTTAAAGTTTTGTGTGTCAGGTTTTATAGATTCTATGAAATCACAACTTGACCTAATTTTGGCACTGTTGCGTAACGGAAGAAAGCTCAGTTGAGAAAACTCACTAGACATCCTGAAATAAAGTTTATTTCTAAACTATTCAAACAAATGATTTCATAAATGTTTTGAACTATACTTTTAGTTTGTTGACAATTAAGATTTGCTGTGTTTGGCCAGGTACTGCCATTGACTAAAGTATATTATCATGATCTAATTTAGGAATAGGAAAGTCAGTTATTCAGTGTGAATTAGTACATGAAATACTAGATATGCCACACTAATCAAGTGACTAGTCCACTTCTGTTTCTACTCTACATAATCAGTGAATAAGGCATATTTTTAATTCTAAGGAGAACTAGAAAACCAGATGAAAGGCCAAAATATTATTAAATTCTGAGACAAAATTTACTTATATAACTTAATACATTTCTAGTTCAAGGCAAACCAGTGAAAAATAATTTGCTATCTCTGCAAGATGTTCAAATGGGAATACAACCAAGCACACATACAGGTTTTGTAAAAAAAAGACAGCAAACAAAATTTAACAAACAAAATAACAGCTAGTTTAAAAATACAGGCTGCATCTCCAAACTGTAGAACACAATTGCTACTCTTCAAGAACACCACATATAACATCACTTGAGAAGTTACAGAAAGTGACATTACATCTAAATCTTCACACGTGAATATGAAAGAAAAACAAGAATGTTTTTGTGGCTTAACTGAAAGCTGGATGTGAGCACTGATAATCAGCACTTTCTCCCTACTGATACCAGAATGGAATCATATAGCAGTGTGCTAACCAGTAATCCCAGTAATCTTGGATTCCTCCCACCTGGGGGGGTCTTGTCTCTGATGCAGGGGGCACCTATAATGCAGTCTCTCCCTCCAATCTCCTGGCACCATGGACCTGGCTAGGGAAAACTCATGGTAAGATTTATGCTGCCAAACCTACTGGTACCAATGCTGAACTCATGCTGCACAAGCTACTAACTCCAGGAAAAGCATATCAATAGTTTGTCATGTATTTTTCTTTTAAGTTTTATCAGCAGCTCAGTGTCTGCAGAGTGAGAATCCACTGGTCAGCCTGCTTTTTGTTCTGTCACAGGGGTTTTTTGTGTCTTTCTAAACAAGAGCATTTTTTGTCTTCATTTCCTGTGCTATAAAAAGAGAGAGATTTTCTAAAGTCTTCTGAAATTTGTGGATGAATAGTGTCCTGCACAGTAAATTCAGAGCACTCGCATATGCAGACATGTCTAGTTTTATGTCCTCCAGTTTTCTCTTCTATAGAATGAGGATTATTCTATGTATCACTAAGAGGTTGAATTAATGAGTGTCAGTCAAGTATTCTGAAAACTTGAAAATGGAGGCAGCATTCAATTAGTTTGCTAATTTGCTTCACCACAGGCATACTTCATGAAGTTTAACTCTGCAGAGAGGCCAGGGAGCAGGAGAGGGGGAACAGTAATATTATGGTGAGCAGGGTGATATCAAATTAATGACCATTATAAGCAGATGATACTTTATCAACTGACTAATGTTGTTGGCTATTTGTAGAGAATTGGTTTTATAGAAAATACGTAATTCAGTTTACAGATCTACTATACTAAAGACGAGCTCCTCAACCAGTGATACCAGTCAAGTTCCTTTGTGGCAGGATGCTGAGCCCATCTTAAAATCCAAGAAAAAAAAAATAAAAAAGTTTGCAGAGAGTTTAGGCAGTTTGCAGGATTGACATGTCATGATTTATCACACTGTTAACACCTAAAACATGTTTGCACACTGTCCACAATACTGGGTGCTCCTCAGGACAGAGAGCACATGGACAAAGTATTGGGGCTACCACTCTATTTTTCCTGACCTACTTGGTTACTATATATATGTAGTAACCAAAAAACTACTGAGCACCTAATATCCAGTGTGTCTGACCTTACTGTAGTTCCCCAAGAAAAGAAGATCCTTGTGTAACGAGTAAAGAGGTGCTAAGTTTAGTCAGACATCACTTTCCCTGAAGGTTCTTCAGAGCCCTCTGCCCACTGCAGGCCTTGCAGGTGTTTTCTGTGTGCTTTCTCATATGCAGCAATATGCTTTTTGGTGGGCAATCTGCACAGGAATTTTGGGATGAAGTGCAGCTGTTAGAGCAGTGACTGTGCAGCCATACAGCAAAGCTCATAGCTGCAGGATCAGAGGGGACAACAGGGAATGTGGAGCAAGTAACAGTAACATCTGAAATGAAAGATGCAAGGCATTTATTTTAGGCAGAAAAACACAGAAATTAAAGAACGTCTGGAGTAGAACAATGGATGTGGCTTAACTGGCCACGTCAAAGCAAACAGTGTGATAAAAGCATGAAGGGAAGAAAAACAGATTAATTGATCTCAGTAGTATTGTCAGCATGGAAGAAGGAATTAAATTTCAGTAGTTAAGCATGCAGAAGAAAATAAGCTTTACTGCAAATGAAATTAATATGGTATACACTGTTCTTGTTCTCTGTCTCCACTATAACTTCACAGAAGTTAAACAGAATTTTTGTTGCAGCCTTGGGGCCAACTGATAAATATAATCTTTGTACTGGAGACTGTGGCACATCAGTAAATAAGGGAAATGGGGTTTAAGTAGCATTCCACAGAGGTCATCATGCCAAAGCAGGAGATGTGAGCAGGCTCATTGGAAAGAAGGGTCACTGATTAAAGGAAGATCTTGCTGGTAAACATTAGGCTACGTTGTGGCAGGTTTTATGGACCTTGTGAGACGCTAGACATCATCAAGGTTTTTTTGAGCTCAAAAAAATTCAGTACTAGGACAATTCATACTGGAAAAGAGCTCAGAAGGTCTCTTCCCTATTCTCCTGCTGCAAGCAAAGTCAGCTATGAGATCAGCTTACTCAAAGCTTTATCCAGTTCCAAGGCTGGAGACTGCAAAATCTCCCTGAACAACCTGTTCCACTGCTTCTCTGTCATCATCTGCATCTTCTTTTATCTCATTTGAAAAATTAATTAATGCTTCCAGTTGCCAAATATCGCCTATATCTGTTCCTGGTTCATCCGATAGTGGCACCTTAGAATTTTTTATTCTGCTAAGGAGGCATAATTCACTGAATTTTTTTACACAGTTCATACAGTATGGGCTGTGGCATTGTGAGGAGAGTAAGAGCCAAGGAAGATGATGATGTGCTATAAACTTAACCCCCCACCTTTTGTTCAGGGGATCATAAAGCATTAGAGGATGGCCATGTTATGAGCAGTCTCACAGTTGGTATATTTATATTCTGTAGGCTAAAAGGCTCTAGTGTAGTGCTTTTAGGAGAACCACCTGACTTCTGTACAAGCTGAAAGTATTCTCACTGTCATCAGAACAAAGATTTCAGTCCCCAAGCATGTTTTATGAAAGAAAAGAAGCAGCTGTACAAGCATTCCTGCCAAAAGAATCAACAAAACATGACTATTAGTAATTGGAGTACATGGCTGTATATTTTGCACCCTGAGAACCACAGGGAGTCAAAATGAAAACAACAGCTGTGGAAGAAGCAGTTAAATCATAAGGGAAATAAAAAAGGACAGCAAGACACTCCATGATAAAGATTTTTATTCATTTTGAGGTATGCCTTTGTGCCCTCTGAGACAGAGGTCAGGCTGTTCATCGCCTCAGCAAATTAAAAATCAGCAACGTCATTTGGGTACCAAACCAAACAATGATAAATGTTCTTCCCACACCTATGCACTGGGTGTGGCACTCTGATCTTTCATCAAATCTCTGTTTGCAGGAAAACAGCTTGCTAGATAAAGCTACTGCCTAGTAAGAGCCTTTCATAATGTCCACTCTAAACCTGGCTGGGTTACCCAGGAAATTTCCTCAATGAATAATCCCTCCTGTCTGAAGTTGGCATGTTTTGTATAATTCTGTAGACACTGCAGGGTGCTCAAGGACAGAGTATTGGCCTGATTACACCACACTCCCTCCTTAGACATAATGCAGAGTTTTCAGTCAGGATGTTGCAGCTGTTCCACCACTGTGCATTGCAGTGTTATGCAACAATTAAGGCCAGGAAATGGAGATTACTTCATTCCTAGTGCAGAGTGGGTGATGACTTTTAAATATCCTCAGAAGTAAAGTTTTATTTTACAATTAAACAATAAGCAAATAAACACATGAAGCAATGGCACTGAAGTCAAGCAGGAAGGCTGTTTAACGACTTTCAAATATGAAGAACTGAAAGTACAGTCTAACATCAAATCACAGTAACATATGGAACATGAATTAACCAGAGCTAACTGAGTTTACCAGAAATATTTCACCTATTGGGTCACACAGAAGATGCTCCACAGGCAGTGAGACAGAGCTACTTGATCCAAACACACAGCACACTGATGAGAAACAAACCATAAAGAGTTAAACAATAAAATGCTGCTAAATAATTTTGCTATGCATGAGCTCTGTTCTGAAAATCAGAAATTGACAGATATATACTAAATAAACCCTTGCAAAAAGACTTATTTACTAACTACAAATACATTGCAAAATTACTTTTAAAGATGAACTAGTGAGAAAAGCCATGAAAAATTAATTGTGTTAATGTCTAAGCAGAATCCCCTGTAGTTGTATCTCAGTAAAAACTCTAGTAAATGCTTCAGTGGAAAAAACGATGTTCTAATGCTAAAAAACAAACGCAACAAACCTCAGGGAATCCAGTTATTTTTAATTAGTCATGGTAATTAGCACAGTGAAAGCATCAAAAGTAAAGATGATAACCAAAGCCAGCTGCCTGTCTTCTGATACAGTAGAACTGGAACTTGTGCAATTGCTTGAACACTGAACAGCCAGCAGTAGTTGGTATAAGTGCAAGATACTGTGCCCTTTGTTGCTGCTGTTCACTTCTTAACAGGAACATTTGACCCTGCAGTATAAGTTCTACCAGAATCACCTGAGTTCCTGACATTCTGGCCTGCCCTACAACAGCCAGTACTACAGAGCAGATTTCAGCAGCTCTGCAACTCACTGTTCCTTTTTGCACACACAACTACAGGAGACTTAGGGGCTTAAATTAATTCCCTTCTGACAATTATTGAAGCATGAGATTTCATTCTCCTTATTGAACTGTACTCTATGACAAAAAAGTACCATTACTGCTCAGAAAACTAGTCTATTAAAAAAAAATCAGCATTTTAAAACTAGGAATTTTTGTGGCATTACATTTCACTTACCAACCATGGGCAACATAAATATTTTCAGTTCTAATATAAAAACCACTTAGTGCTTTTTCGGTTATAGAATTAAATTTAAAAGAGGCAACAATCTCTATTATTTGGATATCTCTTTCAACCATTTTTCCAGTTCTGACAGAGTTGTAAATAATTCTCCCACACGTCAAACACACAGTATCAGAGAAGTGTCAGATCAGAAAGGTAACTACTGTCAACACTGTTGGCAAACATCTTGCCAATCATCTAGCAAGTATTTCCTCATTTTTGTTCTGCATGGGGCTAGATATGCAGGCAGAATAGATGGTGCAACCTGTCATTAGGAGCTCTGCTGGGAAGAGGCTGAATACTACAAACCTTCTTTTCCTACACTCCCCCAAATCACTTCCCTATCTACATGTTAGAACACAAAACCTTTACCCTCAGTCTCCTCAGCTTTATCCTCAGCACCAGAATATGAGGCACACTCAAACTCTGCAATGGCTAGAAACTGAATTGTTCAGTAACTAGAGTCAAATGTTCAGCTTTCTTCATCAGCTATGTGCATGATGCAGCCTGGTCAAAGAAAAATTCCTTCAGTTTTGAAAAGTTAAAGGAGTTGAACACTGACTATACTGTCAAGATAATATATTGAGGTTAATTTAATACTGAATATGCTTGCCAAGATAAATACTAAGACATCCTGCATGGTTTTGGAGTGGACCAGTGCCTGAAAGAATATAGCAATCTGCAGTGGTATCAGATGCATATTTAGGTCTGATTCATTACATCTGAAATGTCTCCTTTGCTGTTCTGTTTGTACCAATTTTAATTTTGCCCAAGTGTTAAGTCACCTGAGTTTAGGTTTTAATGACTTCTGTAAACTTGAAAAAATATTATTTAAGTTATCCATGATGACCTAAAAATCCTTTTCAAAACAGCATCTGGCATATCCTCAGAGGTCATCAAGCCCAAGACAAAGTTATGTATTGGTAAACAAGACAGATCAGATGTGGAGCAAGAACAGCATCTCCTAAGGTATCAAGCTACTTAATACTCTTTCTGTTCTCCCTAAGTGGTTTATTATTATTATTGTTATTATTTGTTTGCAGGGGGGTTTAAGTGCTTACAATGCTTCTGTATTTGTCCTTATTTGACAACATAAATACATATGAAACATAGAATTCTGCAATATAAAGAAATGCTACTAACAATAAATAGAATATCTAGGATTATTATCTATTGAAGTAGGCTTATGTGCATATATGTAAACTTGTATTTCTGTATTCACAAACTTCCACACAGTTACAAAATTTATACTGTGAGGTATATATGTATTATACAGGTGAGACCTGAAGTTTGATTATATCCAAGGAAAATCCTCCAGCAGCAAGATGTTCAAGACTGTGCTGCTTAAATTCTCTGCAAGAAGAATGCAATAACCCAAGTAGTTCTTCACCAGCTAAACCTTGCTCATCTTGCTTTGTAATTAAGTCATTTTATTCAAATTATCTATAAGAGGAAAGCAGCAGAATTTGGCTTTGCAGAGTACTATTCATTTAAACAAGCAAGGTGCAGATCACATATCCAAGTTCTTCTATAATAAGGTGAAAATGACTTTACTACAGTTTAAAATACTAAATATGAGAGTAAACAAAAAAGAAATCCTTTTTACAGTTCTTACTCAGAACAAGAAATGCATCTCATTTCCCATCTCTGAACAAAATTTTCCAATTTTTCACTCATTGAAATAATATATTTTATTCTCCAAGGTGTAAGCTGTTTTATTAAAAAGATAAAGGCAGAGCACTAAAGGAGGAAGCATAAAGTCTGCTGGAGTCTAGTTTAGAGCATGATTGAAAACAAGCCTGGCAAAGTCTCCTGGCAACACTTTGTGGAAAACACAGTAAACAAATAAGTGTAAGCTACATGAACAGTAACTGAATGCTAGAGCCTTCATTTCTTTGCCAAATATACTTCCAATGGCTCTATGTGCAGCTGAGGAGCTGTTGCATCCAATTCAGTAACAAACAATATTTTAGGCTGTATACAGTGGACTTTCTTGACAGAGGATTAACAATCAATTAAATACTTCAGATAAAAATAAAATTTTTTAAAAAAGGCACTTATTGTCTTCCTCTGATTTTTAAAGAGATCATGACCTCCTTCCAGTTAATACAATTTTTAATCAGATACCTTAATGTAATCTCTGCAGTAGCTGTGCAAGTAATACAGTAAATCTGATAGTAGCAAGGACTATGAGGCCCTTTCAGCAGGTGTTGGCCAAACCTGCTCTACTTTAATTGGGCTGATTACTGTATAAATTCCAGAACAGTTGTGACAGTTGTGACAGAATTTATTTATCAGTTTAGCTCTGCTTACCATTAAGCCAAGCACAGCCTGTGACACCACTGTTCAGAGCTCAGATGTAGGTTTTTTCCTACTAGGACAGAGAACTCATGAACCCCTGCAGTCAAATCTTTACCATACTCTGTGTCTAAGAGTTGCTTTAAATTCTGAATTGTCTTTTGAGTTCTGAACACTGTCCATAAGAGGATTTTGACCAATTCATTATCTCCTGGATAATCATTTTTCAAGATTTCATTGAAGGTGGAAAGAGCAGAGAAGGTTAAGAAGATAAAAAGTAAAAAATAGTTGTCTGTTTTCCCTTCTTTAGAGAAAACTTTCATCTTTTTGGACTGGAATCATTCCAAAAATGTATGTTCCTTCATTACAATTTATTGTCATGACTCTCTGTTTGTTCTGGTCTGGAGAAAATCAAATGTAATCACATGTTGTCCATGTTGCTGCAATTTTACCATTTTACTAATGGCCACTCTAAATTTTCCTCCTTTATGCCATGTAAACTGATGCTGACAGGACTGTCACTTCAACCTGTTGAGATCTATGAGCAACCTATAAGTAAAATTTGGCAAAGCTTGTTTATTCTAAATTCAGTATTTTTATTTCTGACTTTCACTGTTAACCAAGGTCACTACTTCTCAGTAATTCTGTCCAGTTACACTGATACTGTCATATCCATAACCTTGTGTAAAGGTTTTAAAAGCTTGCTTTAACAGTATTAACTGAATTTACATCATGTGTAGGCTGAGATATTAATTTACAGATACCTAGTGCTAGTTTGGGGTTGTTTTGTTTTCCAGACAGCTGCTGTACTGATTTCTGAAGTGCTAAATACCAGTCCCTTCCTTTAGAGAAATGTCAGAATATTAATAAAAAGGATGTTACTCAAATGTTCAATGTTACAAAATTGTATGATTTATCTAGGCTACCTCCTCTCACATGTGAAAATGCATGTCAGTGGCAGAAAGACCTTAATTCTATTACCTAAATTACTATTAAATTCAGAGCTGTGGGCAAAGCTTTAACTGTTGACTATCTAGCAAAACTCCAGGAATTATGCAATGATACCTCTCCCTCCCTTGTGGTTATTTTTGCTCCAAATGATGAATTAACATTTTAAAAATCAGCACTGAAAATACTAGGAATGCAGACAGCATTACTGCATTTTAAGTAACTGTATCAGATAGAGACAAGGCAAACATTCAAAGCCTATCAGCATTTTCATTGCTGGTTTTTCAGTTCTAGTGGTTCTGCCTTGAAAGAGAAGTAAATCTTTTGAGGGTTATTACACTACCTAAAACATGAGATTCTCACACCTGACACAGTTACAGCCTGCCCTTTTGTCCTGCCATGGGCCCTTCTTCCTTAACTGCAACAGCTGTAGTTACTCCAAAAGCTGTGTTAAAGTGGGAAAGAGTACAGGATCAGTGATGGTGTTTCACAGAGAGCATTTGGGGAAAACAGTTACATCTCAGTGATGTTTAGACTTTAAATAAGATGACAATCATAGTAAAGCTTAAGGCACAGCAACTTGCAACCAAGGAATTTTGCCTTTTTAAGTTTTATGTCAACATGACAAATAGAAATGTTTTGTTCTGTGATAACCCAAAATAAATGTTTCATTAACTCTTTTCTGTGAGCTTTTCTGTCAGAGGTCACCTACCTGTGCAATGCTTAGTCTGCTGCTCCTTGAGAACTTGATCAGAATATTTTCTTTCCAGCTACTGAGATGAAGGGTCTAGGTTGCCAAGCAAGCATGAAGGTTTAAAACAGTCAACATAAAAACTGTGATAAATTAAAATAGATACACACTTGCCATTCAGTGCAGTGAATATTTCTGCAATGAGCAGTTTTCTGACTGTGACTTCCTAAAGCAAAGATAGCCCAATTTTGAATATAGAAATAGTAATTTAAACATGGAAATATTAATGCTCGAAGGTGGAATGTGAATAAAAGCCAGAACCTCCAAGTTCTGTTCCTCACTCTGCCAACTCACACAGCTTTGGCTTAGATTTCCTCTCTGTATTCATTAATCTCAGTCAGGCATTTTGAGTTTTGTGGACCCAAAAGCACTGAGTATCACATTCACCATAAAAGGATGGTGAACAAGTATAACCCTCAAGACTGAAAGTTCAGGGTTCAGTTTCTTTGGGTCCCAGATTGTTTTGCCATGTGTGCAAGCAGATTTGTACCAAAACCTGGAGTAGAGAGAAGAAAAATAAAAACAAAATTGGAGAGGAATAAGGAATAAGTGAGGAATGGCATAAATGGAAAGGCCTCAGCACAGCCTAAGACAGAAAGAATGAAGCCCTAAAAGCCATTTGATAACATGGCCTCTGGCACATTAGAATTTAAAAACCTTAGTGTTTCCTTTCAAATACCTCCCATCTCCAAACCTGAAAAAACAACCTCTCTAGTGGCTCTATTTGTCCAGTAGCAGCAGCTAAGTCCAAACATATGTGACAGTGAGGACAAAGGCACAAAAAGCACATGGAGCAACACATTTAATAGAACAGCCTAGGCAGGATCCTAATCCACCTGGGCATCTTAGAGCAAACAGCCATACCTTCACTCTTGCCTCAGAGAGCCTTGCAAAGGTATTATGCATTTCCCCCTTTCTCCAGCCTGCTCAGACATGTTCTGGCCTGCCCAAGCTCTCACTTAGGTGTCTGTTGTGTGCCTATGGAACATGTTTTATGGGGCTGTAACCTCTCTCAGCCAAAATTACCAAGTCCCTGATTCCAGGGACCCATATCATGGGAGCAAAAGCAGGCTGCCACTTCCATACCTTCAGCCCATCCTGCTCAGGCCTGCCTACTCCTCCAAAACAATCCAACCTCTGGGTCTTATCTCCAGAAAATATCAGTTGTACACAGTATTAAACACAGTACTCACTGTCATGGAGGCACTCCCAACAGGAAAGAGAAGAAAGCCCATAATTATCCCTCCAGTCTTCTCCAGACTTCCTACCTCAGCTTCCAAAAAGCAGACTTAGTGGGCAAGTTGACTCTTCACTCAGAGTGGTTTTGGTGCAGTTCTCTTTTCCTTTTCTCACTGGGCAGAAGTATTAGCACTAATCTGATTTTATATCAAGATGGCCAATCTGAGATAATCCAAACATGACCTCTGCCTATCCAATGCTCCTGATGAGTTCTAAGCCTCTCAAACACTTGCTCTTTGGTGGCACCAACAGAAGAGCTCCCAGCATCCAGGCACCAGGTTTCCATCTTCATACTGCAAAAAAAATGTTTGTTTTGTAAGACAGAGCACTTGATCTTTTAAGATCCCTGAACATTCATTGCTCAAAATGAGTATCTGGAACTCTGATCCCCTATTCAAGGCAGCTCCTGCAGTAAACTTGTGCCTTGGTTATTCAGAGCATGTGAGGAACTGCTCTGCAACAGACAAAACCAAATCTTTTAGTTCTGTATTTCTAAGTGAAATTAGCACTAACATGAACTCAACTCTCTTTTTAAGTCTAACAAAGTGCACAGCAAATTGTTCTGCACTAAGGAAGGAAAAATTAGGAAAACTAAAGGTCAAACCTTCTTCTCAACTACAGCAATGCAAGACCTGGAGAAAGGCTCTTGAATTCATTAGAGTTACTTCAGTTTTACATCGAGGAACAGAGTGGACTTGGAAAAGTCCATTTTTAAATCCTCTCTTACTTAAATCATCAGATGAAAGGCTGCTGGTAGTATTTTACAAATAAGCTGTTTGATTCAGCATTTTTAGAAGCTTTGAGGCATGCAATCAGATTGTAAAAACTAATGAGAGACTGATGATAGTTCTCAGCAATTTTGACAACAGCCTTAAAATCCTCCATGTGACAGTGATGAAATTCTGCTTTTAATTAGAAAATTAATAATTTTATGCTTGTGAACAGAATTTTTGTGCAAATGAGTTCTCAGATTGCTTTAACAGTGTATCAGAAGTAAACTGCTGAAAAAACTGACTGTAATTCAAAACCATGAAACTGCTCAGACTTCTTGTTTTACTTGCAGTGACAGGACTTTTAAAGTAGAATGATTATAGGTTTTCCAAGATCTCTTGTGTAATTGACAATCTAGGCACTTAACCTAAGGAAACAAACCACAACTTTGCCTAGATTCCCGTGTATATATCCAGATCCCTGGCTGTGTAAATTAACCTAACTGTCTTTAAATCCTGATGTCTCAGACAAATTAGAAAAATGATTACCATAATGCAAACCCAACTAATTTTAACAATTTGAATTTTCTTAGACTGGTATAAATTAGCAAATCATTAAAACAGAGGTTCAACTGTGAAATTAACAGAAGGATTGATGTTACATCTCAGAATCTGCTTACATAGATTATGATGATACAATGTCTGAATACAAAATAACCCAGGATGAGAACTGAGGATGTTCCAAAACAGAAAAAACCCTACATAAATGCAATATCCTCTGACTGTGCTCTCCCCTTTTAGAGACCTCATCCACCTTACCATGGCTGGCCCCACTCTTTCCCTACCTGTCTCTGAGCAGCCAGCACAGTTTCAGCTTGCTCTCTTGTGGCCAACACCAGAGCTACAATCACCCTGGTGCTATTCCCCTCCCAGGACCTCTGTGACCGGTTCTTCTAAAGCATGACACTTTTCCTCAGATCACAGTCACTTCCAGCTGAACCCCATAAACCACTCAGACTTGAACCCACAACTGATTATGGTGATTTAACGTTACCAAGCATTATCTCAGCTGAGAGATACAGAACCCAGTACATGCAGATTTCCAGCCACAGCAAAAAACAGGGAAACTTTGCGGCTGCTGAGCCTCCAAGGCAGTGTGAGTCCTGCCCTGTGCCTCTCACAGCTGTAAAATCCTCCGACACAAATGTACTGCCAACATCATGGACAGAGGTCTTCAAGACTTGACAGTGTTGTCACAAGGATGGCCTCCCCTCTTTAGCATGGTTTTAACAGCAGCCTTTTGGAGCTTGGTTATTTAAAGATTACTGTTTTGGCCATGCATCTGCTAACAGGTGATGGCAACTTCAAAGACTTTATGGCATCAGCAACTACTTCTGGTTTGTAGCTGTTTCCATGACTTGTTGGGTAATTTGTGTTATTTTCTATATTTTTAAGGATGCCAGATACTGAAAAAGTGAGGGCTTTAAAAGACTGAAATATTCCTTTGTACTTTAGTAACATTGTGTCAGGCATTATTGACCTCCATAAACAGTTTTATGCTAGTAAAAAGAAAAATAGTTTAGAGCACCAGAGCTGGCACAGGTGCACAGACACAGAGCACAATGACCAGAGATGTGTCACTGAATGACATTGCCCACTTAGCTGTCAGCCAGATGGGCTCTAAGTGCCCCCCCCAGCTCTCAGGAATAACAGTGCAGGCACATCCCAACACCACAACTGCAGCAGCCCTGAAATGAGCTGCAATGGAGATGACACTGCTCTGCACAGGGAGTGAAAAGGTGCCAACCTCTTCCTTTGCTGAGTTGCAAACACAGCTGCTCTTATTGTGGGTATGACTGTAAATTCAGGAGTGATCTTGTCACAGGAATTAATTCCTATTTAAAAGGGCCTATCAAAAGCCCACTCTATATCAGTAGAAGAATCATCAATTTGTGGTAAGACCAGAAGTTAAACCCATCCCACATTTGCTATTTTGCCTCAAAACCATTATCATCACTCTTTGGAAACAATCAGTAACACTGAGCGATGAATTTTCGATTAGTAAACATTAACTGCATTTATTACTGAACATAAAAAGGATAATCAGTACAGAAATTATACTTTGACTACTGGGTTACTTGATCATCAACCTTTGTAACATATGAACAACAAATAAAACACTTGGGCAGCAGAGGGCTGGGAGTTACTCAGATTAAACAAATTACTCAACAGAACAACAGTGACAAACTACAAAGCACACTGAGCACCAAAACTTATCTGTGTGATCCAGATACGTGTACTTCTTCAGGAATTCAAAGGACAAGCCCTAGAACCACTCCATTCCCTGGGCAACAACTCCCCAGCATCTTTAGCTGCTCTGCTTTGGGACTGCCAGAACCACGGCAGCAGTGTGCACTGCAGAGAAAAACAGATCAGCTCCCTCACCTGTCCCACCACACAGCCATGGTGAGGCAAGGCTGGAGGCACAAGTGTGTGCTTACAGGTTTAGGGAAGAGCAAGACTGGCCTTTCAGGAAAGTGTAATCTCAGTTTATCTTCCTGTTAAAAGTAAATAAGCACAATTTTTGCAGGTTAGTGTATTGTCAAATATTCTTATAGCCAAATTGTCTTTCTTCATCCTCCTACTAGGAGCCAAAATCCTTATTCTTCCTATACCACTATCAAAAATTTTGATCAACATCACAGACATTCCAAGCAAGCTCATGGATATAACCAAAGTGCAATCTTGCTCACAAACTCTAAGTATTATCAAAATATATAATATGTATGATTATGTGAGATTAAAGCAAAAAAAGTCAACACTCCTACCTCTCTTACTAAAGTTGTAAATATTTCCAATGGTCCATGAATATTTGAACTATGTTTGCACTGCAGTCAGTACCACAAGGACTACAAGTGGGATAGAAATCTCATAAAATCCTACAACTGAGCAAGCAACTGGCAGCAGTCTGTAAGTCTGGATTACACTTGAGTGTTTAGAATAAAATTATACAATGCTTAAAAAGAAGAAAGGGGATAAAAATGAGATGATGTATTTATAAAGACAGGTAGACATATGCATCACTGTAACATATCTACAGTAGAATGGAAGAGACAGAGAAATGTTAAGATCATCTTAGGTGGATGGTCTTAAACATCCATCTTGTATAATAAAATCATAAGACTCCTAGAATGGTTTGGGTTGGAAGGGACCTTAAAGATCATCTCTTTTCAACCCCCTGCCATGGGCAGGGACTAGACTGGGTGTCTCAGAGCCCTGTGCAACCCGGCCTTGAACACTTGCAAGGATGGAGCTGCCACAGCTTCTCTGGGAAACCTGTGCGAGTGTCTCACATCCTGCGTGTAAACCATTTCCATCAACTATCTAATCTAAACCTGCCCTCTGCCAGTTTCAGTCCATTCCCCCTTGTCCTGTCATTACATGCCCCCCTAAAAATCCCTCTCTATCTTTCTTGTAGAAACATGCCCTAACAATGAACATAATGAGACATATGATCCTAATACCTGTAAATAGCCTATGATTCATATCTCTTGTGGAATACCTTTAAGCAAACCGCTTAAAGGGGTTTGAATGCCCGCTGCCCGACAGCAGCCGGGGGTCACACCACACTAAGCCGCTCCTTTCCTTTTGCGGGTGCTCCGACACACTGCACAACGAGCACATTTTCCAAGCCTCATTTCAAACATCTCCACCTTGGGCCTGTCCCGACGCCCTCACGGGCACGGCTCGCACAAACTTCGGCGCAGTCCCGCCTTTCCCCGGGCGGGGGCACGAGCCCCCTCAGGATTCGCGCCATCCGGCCCGAGGCCCCGCGCGCCCCGCGCGTGCCCTGCTGCGCCTGCTGATTGGTGCTCCGTCAGGCGCGTGCTCAGTCACGCCTGCTGATTGGTGCCCCGTCAGGCGCGTGCTCAGCCGAGCCGGCTGATTGGTGATGTTCCGCGCGGCCCCGCCTGCGCGCATGCGCTCTGGCGCGACTGGCTCCAGCGGCTGTACGTCGGGACGTGTGGGTCTGTGGCCGCCGTCGGGTGAGAGCTCCCGGTGCCTGCCGGGGCGATGTCGGGCCGCCCGCCGCGGCAGGAGGATGGGGAGGGCGCGGAGCTGCGCCACAAGGAGGAGCTGAGCCGGCGGGTGAGCGGAGGCGGCCCCGCGGAGCCCTGTGCCGGGATCCGGGCCCAGGCGCGGGCGGCCTCCGGAGCCTGTCGCCTCGGGTGCGAGCAGCGTGAGGAAGAGGAGGGCGGCTGATGTCAGGGACCGAGGCTCCTGTGCCAGGGGTTGCGCCCTCGGGCCCCGAGAGCGTCCTGCACTTAGAGAGCCCGTATTGCCAAGCTAATAGCTCGCTTGTCAGATTGGTATTTTGAGTCTTACTGCTTCAAATTGAGCTTGAAAGTCAAGTGAGGTGCAGTGAGGTTTTTCTTACAGAATCACAGAATATCGTGAGTTTCAAGAGACCCCCAATGATTGAGTCTAACTCCTGCGCTGTACAGGACACCCCAAGAATCACACCGTGTGCCTGAATGCGTTATCCAAAAGCTATTTGAATCCTGTCAGGGTGGTGCTGTGACCACTTTCCCTGGGGAGTTCAGTCCCTAACCACCCTCTGGGTGAAGCAACTTTTCCTGGTATCCAACCTAAACATCCCCTGAACCCAGGTCCAGGCTGGTCCCTGTGGTACTGTCACTGGTCACCAGGGAGAAGAGATCAGTGCCTGCCCCTCCACTTCCCCTCATAAGGAGCTTGTAGACTGCTGTGAGGTCTGCCCTCAGTCTCTTCCAGGCTGGACAAACCAAGTACCCTCACCTGTTTCTCATATGGTTTCCTTGTAGTACCTTATTCAGCTTTATCTGCCCCAAAAATGTGCCAAAGGATTTCAGCCATGGAGGCTGGTGTTCATGTATCTGGTGTCTCTTCCTGGTGCCCACAGCTTTGTTAAGTATGCAGTCTGCCAAGCCCTATGGAACTTTCACTCCAAAAAACCTTCCAGTATCCAAATGGGGCCTACAGGGAAGCCAGAGAAGGGCCTCTTTGTCAGGAACTGTAGTGATAAGACAAGGAGTAATGTGTACAAATTGAAAGAGTGCAGTTTGGGTTAGATGGTAGGCAGAAATTCTTTGCTGTGAGAATGGTGAGGCACTGGCACAGGTTGCCCCAGAAGCTGTGGATGCCCCAGCCCTGGAAGTGTTCAAGGCCAGGCTGGATAAGGCCTGGAGCAACCAGGTCTAGTGGGATGTGTCCCTGCCCGTGACAGGGGGCAGGTTGGGACTAGATGATCTTTAAAGTCTCTCCCAACCCATTAACATTACGTGATTATATGAAAATATCACTCCTGCATGGCCATGTTGTATAGAAACAGTGATGCTTTTGATTGTCTGGAACCTGCAAAGCTGGGACATCAAGAGCTACAGGGTTGTCACTTGTGTTGTGCCTAAGTGGCTGGTTTAGTCCATAGCAGAGGATGGCTCTGCTGCTTTGCCTTGTTGGTGTTGTAGATACAAAAGGCTGATGCAGCTGCTGGAAAAGTTGTACTTTCAGTGTGCCATATTTCAGTTTGGCTGACCTCACTCTGTGGCAGCTTCCTACTGTTGCACCAGTTCCAGGAGACACAAAGGAAGAGCAGAGAAACCCGTGTTGTTTGCTTCTAACAAAAGGCACTGTGCCCTCTCAACAGATTTTGTTTCAGTTTTTGGCTTTTGCAACAGTCCTTGTGATTACCTTTCAGCATTCTTTAGCTGCCATTGTAAAAGAAAATGGGAATATCTGCCCCATCTGTGAGTGCAGAACAGAGTGGTAAATCCCACTAATGAAGATAATGTAAAAATCCAGAGCAATAGAAAGGCTCCCATTGCTCCTAATACAGTTCTAGAGTATTTGGATTTACATTAATTTCATTTTGAATCTGGAGCATACCTGCAATTAGAAAGTGTATTCTTGATATTACGCTGATTTTTTTGAAGTTATTTGATGTTGTATTAGTTGTGTACGTGTTCTCTTCTGAGGGGGAAAAATGTGCTTTCTGAATATTAACAGCTATAGGTACTCTGGCTTCCCAGAGGCTTTTGAGGGGAGGAGAAATACCAGTGCAGGCAAAACAGCTGTTTCTAGAGAAATTAAGTATGTAATTTTTATACTTTGTCTTCAGTCATTCATTTGGAGAACAGCAGCTATACATGCATGTTGCTGTCTTAAAATATCAGTAGGCATGCTCACCACTAGGATTATAATATGATGTCTTGTTTTTATCATTAAATTCAAATGCATCTTTTGCCTTTCAGATTAAAGAGCAGAAGGTTGTAGTCGATGAACTTTCTAATTTGAAGAAGAACCGGGTAAGGTTTTACAAATTTGCTTTTAACTATTTCATTTTAGCAGAGAAATAAACATAGAGACAAGAGGGGCAACAAAATCAGCCCATGCTGTCTTTAATTTGTTGTAATACAGATTTTAATGAACATGGTCTGCTGTGCTCAGAATAATTTGTCCTGCAAATGATTTGATTATGTATACTTGTGCAGTGTTGGGGGTTTTTTTGCTATTTTATGTGGTTTTTTTTGAGTTACTTCATTAAGATGTTTGAGTTGGTCACAAGGATTCATGAGGTATTCTTTCCTTTTCTGTGCATTTCTATTTAAAATAGAATGTGATCTCTTGTGGATGAGGAAAAGAGAAATTCAGAATTGTCTTGGGTTGAGCATTAAATTCTTTTGATGCTACAGCATTAGAATGCTGGTGTTGGCAGGGCAGAACTTACCCCTTCACTTTTATACCAGGAGTGTCTCTTTGGACCCACACCAGCTTCTGCTGCTGTGTGGTTCCAGAATCTGCTGCTTTGACTTTATAATAAAAGTGTGGGTTTTGTTTTACAGAAAGTTTATAAGCAGCAACCCAATAGCAACATATTCTTCCTTGCAGACCGGACAGAAATGCTTTCTCAGTGCAAAAGTAAGTTTGCAATGTAAAAGTATCTCAAATAGTTAATGTTTAAAAGCTGTATTTGTAGATTATTTCAAAGGTATGTTAAAATGAGAAAATTGCAGCACTGTGTCAAATACAAAGTAATAGGAGAATGGATAATAGAGGTGATGATGAAACAAGCATTAGAAGAGTATAAATTTAGAAGTATAAATTTAATTTTCTGGAGTGAACAATTGCTACTTCTCTTTACTTTGATTTGGGTTAATAGCTCTGCCATTTAAATGGTCACTTCCCTTTTCTTACTACAAATGTTGAAGTCATACTGATTATATAGGCAGAAGTTGATCATTCCCCAATTGCACTGTGGCTTTCTTTGGGAAAAAATCAACATCTTTGTAAAAATAAAGAGGAATATACTACAGCAAGCTTATATAGCTTGTGTTAGTAATGATGGAACACAAACATAGCACTGTGTTTAATTAGTGTTTTATGTTTATCACTTTAATTGAACAAGTGGCTGGAATTACTGATTTTGTAGATATACTGTTAAACTTATCTATGCACAAACTTCCCTGTTTATGAAACTGATTATTTCTGCAATTTTCCCTTACACAGATACATTAGATGAATTAAAGAAGGCACATCAGGAGCTGGAAAATTCAGAAAAGGCTAAAATCAAGAAGTAGTTCATGTGAATTCCCCGTTGCAATGTGTGGTATTTGCTGTGTTGTTACCCTGTGCAGCCAGCGTGCCATTCATGATTTCCTCAGTGAAGACATCCTCTGCCATCTGAGAAGAAGAGGACCAGACAGTAGCCAACAGTTGATAAAAACTGTGTCTGATCTCTCTTATAAATGTCTGTTTTCAGGCCATGTACTTCACTTGAGGGGACTGGTGACTCCTCAGCCTCTGGAAGATGCCAATAACAATGTTTTTCTTTGGAATGGAGAAATTTTTGGTGGAGTGCATGTGGGAAATCTAGAGAATGACACTGAAGTATTGTTTCATCATCTGGCTTTATGCAGCAGTGAAATGGACATTTTGTCACTCTTCTCATCACTTCAGGGTCCCTGGTCTTTCATTTATTATGAAGCAGCCAGGCACAGTTTATGGTTTGGCAGAGATTACTTTGGCCGTCGTAGTTTGCTTTGGCAGTTCAGCAATGACAGCACTTTCTGTCTCACATCTGTGAGCGGCTGTTCTGAATCAGGAAACCAATGGCAAGAAGTCCCAGCATCTGGAATTTTCAAAATTGATCTCAAAGCTTGTGCAACAACTAAATCTTTGTCTTTAACATTGTTTCCATGGCAGTACAGCTGCAGAGAGAAAGCAGTAGAAGAAACAGGCGTTAATGTTCTTGACCAAATGTCTAAAGACTTACCAAACCACGTACGTCTCGTGGTGAATGAATCAAAGCTGTGTCTTAGAGCACCAGTTACCCCCTTAAATAAAACAGTTTCTAAAGCTTCAGGTGCATGTCCAGGCTCTAATTTTACCAACATTAACTGTGTGGTTTCTGTAGAAACCCTTCAAGAATTCCTTGCAGAGGAACCAAAGAAAAAATTAGCCTGTCAATTCATTGATGTTTTAAGTGAAGCAGTCAAGAGACGAGTCCTGTGTCTCTTTAGAGATCCAGATCAGAAAACAAGAGAAGTTCCAAGCATGTCTCATAAGAAAGCACATGTTGCAGTGCTCTTTTCTGGTGGCATTGATTCCATGGTTATTGCAGCCCTGGCTGATAAACACGTGCCTTTGGAGGAGCCAATTGATCTTCTCAATGTAGCTTTCATGATGAAAGAGGGAGCTAAGCACAGGGGAACCACTAAAAGACACACCAGCCATGAAGTACAGCTTGATTTGCTTTGTCCTCAAGACAGCTGTCACAATTTTGATGCTGATACTGGTACTCACGTATCTTGCTTTGATGTTCCTGACAGAATCACTGGTAGGGCAGGACTGAAGGAATTAGAAGCCATTAACCCTTCAAGAACCTGGAACTTTGTGGAAATTAATGTTACACTAGAGGAATTGAAAAAAATGAGAAAACAACGTATTAATTACTTAATCTATCCACTGGATACAGTCTTGGATGACAGTATTGGCTGTGCCATTTGGTTTGCTTCCAGAGGAGAGGGTTTCATCAGTAACCAAGGAGAACTGAAACCATATAAAAGTCCTGCAAAGGTACTGGGTTTTTTTTGGTTTTCTGCCTTATGTTTGACTTTTGAATGTAAAAATAGTTTTGTTGATTCAGAAATCAGCTGGGATCTTTGCTACTCATAAGGATTCTGAAATGCATTGTCAGAATGTGGAATATTCTATAATTAATATATTTGTGTATTCTAGAGTTGAAAATCGCAGTTCTTTCATCATGTAATGTGTGTGGCTTTTCAGTGAACTTGGATATGCAATAATATGAATAGGAAAAAAATAACCAACATCTATAATTTTGTTTTTTGATTTCTCACTTCTCTGTTCCTCTGGTTTGTGTAGGAAAGAATGAACTCTTTAATTTCAGCTGTTGAAGGCACAGTAATGGCCCAGATGCAGTCTTTTATCTTGATAAAACATTTTACTGTACTTACTGAGTAGTGTAAACCATTTTTACTTTGTGTAATGTAGCTGTTACTAACCCAGTAGCTGGTAAATGAATAGTACTCTGGGCGTACACTCAGGTAACTGAATTCAAGTTACCTGTGACTTTAGTGGGAATTGTTTCAGGCTTTGTAAATATGTAAGGCACAGCCCATCCTGATAGGTAGTATCTTTAGAAGATGTGTGTATTGAAATTTTTCTCTTTAAGATGTAGTTAAACATTTCAGGTCTGCTACATATTAACTTGCATAGATACTAAGATTTCTTATATTCTGTTTCCTCAGGTTGTGCTTACAGGAATTGGAGCAGATGAGCAGCTTGCTGGGTATTCTCGACATCGTGTTTGCTTCAGAAAAGA
Source organism: Trochalopteron elliotii (assembly GCA_024734555.1). Taxonomy (NCBI): domain Eukaryota; kingdom Metazoa; phylum Chordata; class Aves; order Passeriformes; family Leiothrichidae; genus Trochalopteron; species Trochalopteron elliotii. The sequence goes on along the minus strand of JANPWX010000061.1, from coordinate 1,339,231 downwards.
TGGCTTGGAGGGTCTCAATAAAGAGCTTGAAATGGAGTTAGGTCGCATTTCTTCTCGAAATCTTGGTAGAGATGACAGGATCATCGGTGATCACGGAAAAGAAGCCAGGTATTACTGTTTCAACATGAAGCAAAACTGGTTTTGCTGGTTAGATGGATTTTTTAACAACCCTTAAAAAATCTTAATTGAAACTTCTGTGTGTTTTATTGTCCTCTAGTTCTGCTGCAGTTTTGTTAATGTGTATTGTGTTGTGCAGTTCTTGGTTTTTTAAAAGAAGTGGTCTGTAGTATATTGTGGAAGAGTTTACTTAAGGAAATTTAGCAACTTGATTTCTATCTAGAAGTTTTAAGAAGCAGCAACAGATGTTGAAATAGCCAAATTCAAGCTGGTTTTATCATTTGAAGCTAAACAGTCTTTTTGCACAACTCTGAAGTGTTCTGGTGTGGACCTTTGGGGAGTGTTTCTGGAGAATGACAGTGTAACAGAAGCTGTGTATTCCTATCCATGGAGTAAAGGCATAGTCAATATCCACCACATTTCCTGGCTGTTAAATCTGAAGAGTTGAAGAATAATTTTATTTGTGTCTAATTCCTCCATGCTACCGTCAACTTGAAAAAAATTCCTTAGGTGTTGTCCAGGAGCAGAGGCCACTCAGGTGCATGAAAGGTTTGTTCATGTGATCTTTGTGCCAGTGTTTTTCCAAATCTGTTCTTAGTTGCACATTTTCATCTCAGCACAAGAACAGCTGCAGTGGTGGATGTGCAGTGCTCTTAACCATGCACATTATTAGGTATGAATGCCTGAAATTCAGAATGATACCACCATTTGTTGTGGAAACCTTTTTCTTTCAAAGTTACAGTCTAGTTTCACACAGTCTTTGCACGTGGTAAAAGGGAAAACCAAGACTATTCCTATGGAAGTTTTAAGGGATCTTTCCCCATGTCAATCTCTCTTTCAGGTTTCCTTTTCTTGATGAAGATGTTGTTTCATTCCTCAATTCTCTACCCGTCTCAGAAAAAGCTGATTTGACTTTACCTCGAGGAATTGGCGAGAAGCTGATTCTGCGCCTTGCAGCCACGGAGCTGGGCCTGGCAGCCTCCACTGTTCTGCCAAAAAGGGCAGTGCAGTTTGGATCTCGGATTGCAAAACTAGAGAGCAGCACTGAAAAGGCATCTGACACATGCAGCAGGCTGAAGTTACTTTCACTAGATGAATTATAGAGCTGTATCTCGAGATGTTGCACTTACTCTATAAGCAAAGTCAGTAAATCTTTTGCGTTTTCTCAGAATGTTTGGTCTGGGTTTTTTTGCACACTTGGACAGAATTATTAATAATCAGAATTGTACATGTGCACATGTATGAGGAACTCTATGAATGCATCCTGTGCTTTTAAGTTTTTTTTGTTTTACTACTGAGAATGCTTAGTTTGGAATAGTAACTGGAATCATTTTGGTCATAGCAATATGGCATTTGTTTCTGTGACAGGTGATTTTCAACACGTCTAATCCAAGTATTGTCACTAAACATAACAGCATTGAAACAGTTTTCATTGAACAATTTATAGTTGCATTTATTTCATTAAGTTACTTTTTAAGATGCCAACCATCGTATCTTTTTTAATCTTGGCACCTTGATGGAATCTTCTTCAACTCTTTTTGAAATATCAATTCCCAGGGGAGCTCTAGAAAACAAAATTATGTATTTGTTAAAAATTAACATTGTCATTGCCATATCACAGAGACTTTTTCACGATTAGCACGAGAGTCAAAGTATTTCAGTGTATTCCCTGCACTTCTAAGACTACTACTAAACTAGCCTACCTGAAGCTCTACCTGGAAACATCTTTACAATGAGGAAATATTTGCCTTTGTAGCCATTCCAGACTCTAGAAATGCAGCTGTGATTTCAAAGCCATCTTCTGGGGCTGTTGTTTTATTTAGATTCTGATTTTAGTTGACAATTCATTTTACGTCTTGCTGATGAATGCAAAACACACTAGAGATTCACACGTATCTCCTATGATAATCTTAAATAATGTATTGTCTACAGCAAGTAAAACTTAGGGGTTTTTTAACTGAAATATATACAGCAAATCATTTTTGAAGTAGAGTACTTTATAATTTTTCATGTGAAAACTGTAACACAACTTTTTTTTTTTTCTTTGTATTGAGACCATCCAAATCTGTTTTTCTGAAAAGGGAAAAAAACCCTGAAAAAAATTCCAACGGTTAAGACCAGTTGGTACTTTTGAAATATCTGCATTTTGTTTGGCCTTGAGCCTAACATCTACAATGCTCACAGTAGGAAAACATATAGCATTGCTATGATGTATGGTAAATTAAGTTTTTGAGCCAAAACGAACATAAATGCCAGCCACAATCATTTTTATTTAAAACTGGCTTGGAAAGTAAACTTTTAAAATTGGTACGTGCTGCAGAGAGACTTCTCAGCAGCTTGTGCCTCTTTTTCATGTGATCTCTTCCCCTTTCACTGCCCTTTCACCGTGAGGAAAGAGACTGGGAATGTCACTTACCTTGGCTCGTAGCGGATGCCAGCAGTACTGTGTAGAACCCCCAGTCCTGCACGTAACCTTTCAATGCCATTCCTGAGCAACAAAGCAATTACACAGAAATGTATGGCACAACTCTGCATGCACATCATTCAGTCAGCACAAAAAAAGAGGTTCTTGATTTTCATGTCACCTTTGCATCTGCTCCTGCAATGTTGTTTAAAGAGAACAGCTCTTACCATGCAATCATAACACCATTATCAGTGCAGAGTCTTGGAGGAGGACACAGCAAAGCAAAATCATTTGCATCTGCCAGATTCTGTAGAGCTTTTCGGATATACTGATTACTTGCAACTCCTCCTGATACAACCTGACAGCATTTCAAAAAGAAAAAAAAGGCTTTAACTCAAAAGTACTGATGGGTCACACACAACTAGCATCATGTTTAAAAAAAGGGTTATCAGTTGAAGTTCTAAAGACAGCAGTAAATGCTGCATTTGAAGATTAAAACACACCAGAAAGGAGTATGCTATGTGAGCTTATTATGCAAAAAAACATTCCCGAAGCACTTCAGTCTAATGGAAAATGTCCCTGCCCATGGCAGGAAGGTTGGAACTGGATGATCTTTAGGGTCCTGTCCAAGTCCTAAACCAGTCTATGGTTCTACTGTAACTAGAACAGCCATCAAATATTGGGGAGCACGAGGTCAAGTTATGGAGGTTAGATTAGATGGTAAGAAAATTTCCCTCTAGCTTAAAACCCAGCAAAATATTTATATGACTGTTACTTCAATATTGTTGGTATTTTTAACAATAAAATACATCCTGAGATCTTCCCCATATGTCAAGGTAGAAAGTACAAGGCATATCTGCATCTTAAAATGATGTTATAGAGTCAGATATAAAAAGGAAAAAAAAGGTATACCCACCAAAGTGGCATTTTTTGATGGTAATATGTTGTTTTTGATGCAGAAGAGCATGGCTCGATACGTCCTCTGGATAATATGAACAGTCACTGCATGCTGCACGGCAGCAGCAACATCCTTAACACAGGACAAGATCTCACCTTCCTGAATACCTATAAAAGTATATCATCAAAGGGGGTTCCTGAGTGCAGGTCATCAAAAGCTCAGTTTGTATCTGACTGCCCAAAAATACCTTCTTCTTTCTCTTTCTGTCCAATGGCATTATTGACAAGGTTTTGAAGTCCGGAGAAGGAGAAGTTGCAGCTGCGATACTGCTGCATGGGCAGTCGGAAGGTGAGCAGCTCCTGGTTCCCAGTCTGAGCCAAGTGCTCTATGGCCTTTCCCCCAGCCATGCTGTGGCACTCTGGGTGCTTTCTTAGAGACAGTCTTCGTGCCACCTAAGGAGATGACAAACAGCAGACTTGGAATCAGTTCATCCTGGAACGGCATCACTGTACTGTGGTCCATGGAGTAAAATGTGACACCAAAAAAATCCAATCCAATTACAAACAGGGCATGGTAAGGGTAGGACATAACACTAGCCTAGCAGGGTATTTTTTTTCTTGGAGTATTTAGAAATGCAGTTCTAGAACAATCTGGGTAAACGTAAGGATCAACAAATTTTGCAGGAAATATGAATTACTCTGTTTTTAAGCTATAGGAAACACACAGACTGCCATACAGTATTACCAGATACACAGGAACAAAGCTAATTTCAACTTTTGAAAATCCCCTTTCTGACTCCATGCACTCCCCCAATTTTTTAATTAATATGCACAAATACTGTTTAAAACAGTGTCTGAGAACAAAGCCATAAGTAACCAATTTTACAGACTGTACTCAGGGACCCAGAAAACTTGTGATTCTGGAGACCAAACCAAGATTTTCAAACGCTAAAAACTAAAATTAATAAGAAATGTTTTAACATGCATTGTTTTTAACCTGACAGCATAATAATACCGCTATAAAATACCTCTGTAAATCTTCTCTAATTAATGCAACCTCTTTGTATAATCAGTGTCAATGAAACATCCAACACCAGTTTTGGTTATGTTGTCTATTTGCTAAAATATAATTAATGTACATATGTTACAATTGATGTTTTGTGTACATTTTTAACAGTCTTGTATCTTAAATCTATGGCACCTCACAATAGAAAGAAAAAGTTACGTAAAACATGTACTGCATTGAATTGCTGTCCTCAGGCTGATGGTACTACTACCACTATGCAGTACGAATACAATAAAAAGAAGGGAACAACTAAGGAAAGGCAAGGAAGGGAAATACTACCTTATCCAGCATGTCACCCGGTGCGATGTCGATGGACTGTCCAAGCAGGAGGAAATCTGAAACTCCTTGTGCTACTGCCAAGAGACAGTGGCCTCCAGAGATGAGGAGAACTAAGAAGGGAAAGTCCAGGTGATGTGTGAGCCTGATGGTCAGTGCGTGAGCCTCCATGTGGTGGATGGGGATGAAGGGTTTCTGGTGCCTGTTGACCAGGCTCTGGCTGTAGTGCAGCCCCACGCCCAGGCTCAGGGCCAGCCCGGGTTTCACTGTGGTGGCCACAGCCGCGAGCTCAGCCATGGAAGTGCCGCTGGCACAAAGGGCCTCCTGAACCACTCGCTCGATGTTCTCTCTGTGGAGCTGCTGGGCCACCACGGGAATTATTCCTCCTGTTCTAGAAAACCAAGGAATTACAATGAATTGGTCGTTCATATCAGATAGAATGCCATAAAAATAGTTTTCAGGCGCCTCTTAACCTTGTTGTATCCTGCCTGTTTCCTTAGTGCATTCTCAAATGCCTTGTTTAGTGTCAAGGGCACTGAAGAGAGCATAATTATCAGTGGAAGGCCAGAAAAGGATGTAACTTGCCCTTTTTTGGTACAGATGCTTTTTAAATGTATCTCAACACTGTTCTGAAACATTGTAACTTAATATTCACAACCCCACCCTTGTCAGCTCATGTTCTTAACCACCAATGCTCATATTTGATTAATTTTCCCTTAAAAAGTCAAGGCATTTGGTGATTTTAACAGTGACAATGATTTCATCTTTTATTCAGGCTACAGATGCAACCTGTCTCTTTGAAAGAAAATACTGGAGGAAATGCATGGCATTTCTTTCCTCCCCCTTAGTACTATCTTAGGCAGTATGTGTTGTGGCCCAGGCGATACATCTTCACACCTACCCACCATCACTGAGTTTTATGGGGCAGGGAAGACTTTTATGTGGATGATATTATAAGTAACAATAACAATAAAATTTGCCTATTAAGGCAGAAGCCTTCAGAGAAGTCTGTTCTTACTGTAAATGAACTTCCTTCTGACAGTGTAGTGCTTCTCCCAGAACACAGCCAGCTTCATCCACCACAGCAGCGCCGGTATCATCACAGCTCGTCTCTATCCCCAAAACCAGTCTGTGAGAACGCTGCTTTCCAGGGTGAGCAGAGCTGTTCCTCAGCCACGCAGCTCGGCCGTGCTTAACTGACTGCAAAACGCTTTTGGCAATGCTGTTCATTGTTGATAGTCTACCTGATGGCTATGTCTAGGAGAGAACTGTATAGTTTATTATTATTGGAGGGTTTTCAAGCACGTGTTCTGCTCTGATTTTCTGAAGAGCTTTTAAAGTCACGAATGGCCACACATTCGACATTTAAGACCCTAAGAAAAAAAGAGCTGGGAGGTAATGTCTTGTTTTACCTGAATTACGTGTGAAGAGAGTTCCTCACTACGCTTGCTGGTGGTGCCTCTTGCAGCCCTAAGGTCACAGCCCGCCTGTGGCCCGCAGCAGAGCGCTGCTGTGCGGGCAGGGCACGACAGGCCTGGCCGCTCTGCCGCTTCACGGGGTCGGCCCCATCTCCGCGGATCCTCGTCCCGCCCCGGCCAGGGGGAGCGGCGGCCGGAACCCCGCGGCT
>JANPWX010000061.1:1218504-1325721 GCA_024734555.1 Trochalopteron elliotii | reverse complement strand
GGGGCGGCCCTGGGCCCTGGGCACAGGCCGGGCAGGCCCCGGGCAGCGGCGAGCGCCTCGCAGAGCGGGAGCCGCGCCCCGCCTGTCGCAGCGAGAACTGGGAACTGCGGACGGTTCGTGGGGTTCGGGGTAAACTCAAGGGCCCGCAGGGTTTTATCTGCAGCTTTTCGCCCGTTTTTTCGCTGCATAAACCCAAGAATCGCCTCAGTGCGTGCCGGGGAGGGCCCCTGAGAAAGGCGGCGCTCGGAGGGGGAGTGGTTCCTGGTGTGGCTCCAGACGTCTGTGGGGGCCGGAGCCGTGAAGTTTAGGGAGATTTTATTCTGGATTTATTTGAGGATGTGCGGAATCGCAGTTGCTGGCCTGTCGGACGTGCTGTAGAGGGATACAAGGGTTAGATTAGCAATGCGGCTCCCACGCAGAAAATGCTGTGCTTTCCCACAGAGCGCAGTTGTAGCGGTCCGTGAAGAGTTACAGTAGTAAGGTGGCTTGGGCTGAAATACGTGTCTTTTAGCTAAAAGGCATGACAGGTTGGATGCCTTTCCATGGGTAGGACGTCCCAGAGGTCCCTCTCTGCCTCCCACCAGGTGTTCATGAGATGTGGCCAGCGTTTCGTCCCTCAGTTTGGATCCAGGGCAGGGGAGGGCACACCGGGAGCTGGTTCATCTCCCAGGCTGCCTGCATCAGTCAGTAGATAGAAATTACTCATAGAAAATTTGTCTTTGAGGTCTGCAGCGTTTCTGTTTTAAGACCCTCCCATATCTTAGTCAGTGTCTTTTGATGGAGAGACATCCAGCTCCCATCTGATTTACTGCCGTGAGTAAATCATGAATTTACTTGACCCAGGAGTCCTGCACAGTGTGTGAATGCCTCAAAACCTGCCTCTCTGAACACTTATACATGATATTAACATGGGTTTGTTTTCAGCAGGGCACCTTTTCTCCTGCTCCTCTTGTTTTCCAGTTGGTGGGGAAACGATTTGTCCGATCCTTTTATCACATTTGAAAGGCAAACTCCTTTTGCAATGGAAATAACAGTAATAAAGAGAAAACTCCTTTGTAGCTGTTCCTAGAAAAGTTTCAGTGCTGCTTTTACTTCATAACACTGTACTTCCGCCCTGTCCAACCCAAGTAACCACATTTTTACTTTGTCTTTTATGTTTAAAGAGTAGCTGTCTTTAGAAGGATGTTGAGGCAGAGAAGTGTCCTGTAATTGTTGTGTCAGCTGCATGTACCCTGCAGGGCAGTGATGCTTAGGGGTGTTGGCTGCAATCCCTGTCCAGGTCCTGGCTGTGTCAGGAGGAAGTCTGGGTTTGTTCCATTCCTCCATGTGTGCTCATATCCTTGGGACAGGTGCTGAGTGTGCAATCTGGGCTCTTCAGCAGATACCTTGGACTAAATCAATGGGGAAGCCAGGACTGTCAGGATTGTTTGCCTTTCAGTGTAAATAGCATTATGTAACATAACTCAGAGAAGAGAAGCTTGTGTGAGCCATTCTTGAGGTGTAAAGTGCTGCCTAGCACTGCTTTCCCCCCCCTGCCTCCCTTATATGCATATAAAACTGTGGTTAAATTCTTTTGTGGCAGCCTACAAGGACCAGCAAAATAGTTTTCCTGGGGCTTGGCTGTTTGTGTCAATGTAGGTACTTTAGCAGAAATGCATGCTAAAATTCACAGATCCATGTACAATCTCTTCATGGGAGAGTGTCTCTATAATATAGCAAGAATTTTATAACCCTTTGCATTTCCAATAATTAAAAAAAGAAATCTCCACTGGTTTATAAGGCATCTTCATTTTGAAGTGATAGATAGAGTGACACAGAAAGAAAATTACCTGCCTGAGGGCATACAGTACTACAGATCAGAGAGGCAAGACTGTAATGCAGAACTCTTTGGGTTTGGTTTTCATTTTTGCCAGTAGATCCCATTGCCATTAATATGGCTTTTCCTCAGCACCACTGTGTTGCCTCCCCATTTCTCTCCTGACATCTACTGACTGCAAAGGAAGCTGGGTCCTACTGTAACTTGAACATTTCACTTTCCAGCCATAACGTTGTGGTTTTCTACATTTAAAAGTTCCTGTGAAATAGTTTCTTAGAAACGTGTAATTGTAGTGTTCCTTTTACATTTTTTTTTCTGTTGTTTTTCTGTGCAGCATCCCTGGATGTTACTCCACCATGAAACAGCTCCCTGGAGAGACAATTCGGCTCCTTTCAAGTTCTCAGGTGATTACTTCAGTTGTCAGTGTGGTGAAGGAGCTGATAGAGAATTCCTTGGATGCCAGTGCTACAGGCATTGATGTTAAACTGGTAAGTCTTTCTCTCAAAAAGAATTGGATATAAAACAAGGAAAGCTGTTTTACTCCAAGTGTGGTTTTTAGGCTATTGTGGTTTGGGGAATGGTGATGATTATTGTATATTTATACATATATATTTTTACCTTAAGTAAAAGTGGTACAAAATTAGTTTCTATTTGTGTTTTTGAGGCTCTGCTCTGAAAGAGTAAAGCATATTTGTGCTTCTGAGTGTATCATGGGGAAAAAACTGTCAGCTTTCTTAATCCTCCTTTTCCTGCTTAAAATTTTCATTTTCTGACTAATAGCCAGTTTTAAAAGATGTTGGACTTAGGTTTGCTGTTAGGCTGATATATTTAAAGCTCATTGCGAAGTATTTTAAGAAAGGTAAAAATGGAGACAGTGGAAAAGCTTGATTACAAAAACAAAAGATGTTTTTGTTACACAAATCACCACCCTGTCTCTAATGAGCATAGTGAATTATGGCTAATCCTATCTTGTTATAAACTGTTCAAAAAAGTTGACATGTCACTCAACAATAGTTTCTGACAATAGGAAATACTACTTTTAATAAAGAATTTGAGGTTTTTTTCCCAACAAGTTGGGTAAAATGGGTAACTGGTCAGCTTCTCTTGCTGTTCTGTTTCTGCTTTTGCAGTGTTTTGTCAGCAGCTGTATAGTAGCAGTATCTCCTGCTTAGTAAGAAAGAAGTGTTGTTTTGTCCTGTATAAATGTATGTGTTCAGAATTGTATCCAATTTCCTTTCTGCAAATAACAGTGACTGTGTAGGATATTATTGAATTAAGCATTAGACAAATGCTCTTAACTAGGAGGGCAATTCAGTTTCTCCTTATTTCTTTGTCCATGTCTGCTGTGTTTTCTGAATGAGTCTAGAGTTTTTCCATCTGAGAATGCTTTGCTGTAGATGCCAAGGAACATGTTTGTTACTGCTCTGAGTGAGCTGAAGATGTTCTGTCTTTGCTATGGTTTCTCATAATCTCTGTCTTCTCAATGTTTAGATTGCAGAGTGTCTTGCTGCATGAGTAACTCCAAAGTGAGCAGTGTCTGCACAGGGGGGGTAAAGGGTACCGGGATCAGATCCTGGCAGCTGAGCAGTAACTGCAAGAAGTGAACAGAAAGGTTTTGGAGTGTTCCAGAATGGTTGGAGCAAACCTTGCAGAGGAGAGAGCCCTCTAACCAGTGTGGGTTTCACAGCACAGTAACCAGCTGTGTCCCAAATGGATTAAAAAGAGCATTTTTAACCATTTTCAGTGCATGAGTCGTCTACACTATTCTTACATTCCTGTGTCAGTCCAGCCCAATCCAAAACACTGTAGTTCCAAACAAACAAACCAACCTGGCTTTACTCAAGTTGTCAGAGATTGAAAGAGATTTGATGATTATTCTTCTGTGGGTACTAGAGGAAAAGAGAAAACCTGCACTCTGCACAACTCTAGACAGTAATACTGTAAAACAATGGATTTTTTCTGGTTTTTTTTAATGGGATATTAAAATACCTCTGACCATGTAATAGAGGTCAATGACCACATTAATTCTTGATCAGTTCAAAAGCATAACAGAGAAGAGAAACTTTGAAACTCCATTGTACAACTTGATGGGTTTTGCCTGGAACTGCAGCATTTTCATTGTTTTAATCTTTTTCAGATGGAATAAGAGGGCATAGTTTATCCAATTTGCCTGAACAAAGATAACAATTACTTTTTGACAGGCAGAGAGGAATTAACTGAAGATGGAATGAGTCTCAGATAAGAGTCATGGCAGTGGTGAACTGTATGGGAAGCTTGGGCTGGTGTTTATGTCTTGATTGACCAAAAGCCCATAGGTGATGTTATTTGGCATCTTTGCACTGTGTATCAAAGCTGAATCATACTGATTGGCATCAGTGACCTGGCAGAGCAACTTAAACATTTCATGGGTTCATAACCTTGGTAAGATTCAGCTCATGGAGGAAGGTGTTACAAAATACCAAGTTTAAACACTGTAATATTTACATAAAACATGCACAAGTAAAAATGAATAAGATTAGAAGAGAAATAGAGAATCATTTATATAACATTTTGGTTCAAGATAAATCTCACTTAAGCAGCTAACTGGTCTGAAAGTAAAAATTAGAATGGAAAATAGGGGCTCATTGCAAGATTCTCAGACCTTTCCTTAGCACATACAGCAGCAAGGTAGAGGGTTTCCTGCCTCTGTTTCCTTATATGTTTTTGTGCTCACTTGAGGTGTATTGCTTAGTTCTGTTTTGCTGCCCAGTAGGAGGTTGACCCCAACATGAGCAGAAACGTTGTTTTTTCACGTGAAGACAGCTTTGGCACCATTCATCACAGCAGGAAGTGAAATGTACCCATATTTCTGTTGTGTTTTGTCTATTGTGGTTCTGAGCCTACTTAGAGGCTTTTGATATTTCCTAAAGCAGATTATGTATGAATACAGATGGTTTCTTTAGATACCTTTCTTTTGTTCTTGATTGCATCACTTTTTTACTTCAAGAAATAACCTTGTGAGTACATTACAATTTTTCATTTCTGTTTTCAGGATAGGCCCAGGTAGGACAGCAGAGTTTGTTCTGTTTAATCAACCTGCTTTCAGTGATCAACCATCCCATGCTCTGTCCAGCATCAGTGGTGGCAGCTGCTGTTTTAAGATACTTTTTCTAAGCAAAGCTAGTTTTAAGGTCACGTAGCTGTATTACACACTACAGCACGTATTTTGTGTGTTGCATCACAATCTTTTCAAAGAGCCAGTCTTGCTTCTGTGACAGAAGCTTAGTTAGTGATCCTGCAGCTCTGGTTACTTTCTCCTCCTGGCTTGTGGTTCTTCTGGGTGCTACTCTGTAATCAGCTGGAAAGAGGGGTTTTTTGCTGCACTTGTTTGAGATGCTACAGAACCTAAATTTCATCTTGTTATTTAGCTGTTGTGAGTATCTGGGTTTCAGAGTTTTACCCTGTTTATGCTGGTGCTTACTGGGATGACATATTTAAACTGGAATTCAGTAAAATATGCATTGCATGTGTGTAAAGGTAAATCACAAAGTTTTGAAGGCTGTTTTAAAAGAGCCTCTAGGAACCTTTGGTTCTTTTTGCAAAGTATCTTTATGCAAGTTCTTTTATTTAGCCTCACCATTCATGCCTTTCCCCCCATTAGAATTTCAGCTTCTGTATATTGGACTTGGAAAACAGAACTTGCAAAATGTAGTGGAATCACATCAATCAAAATTGAAACTGAAAATGGTATGAAGTGAGGGTCTGCTGAATTAAATGGATGCAGAGCTGCATTCAAGTGACTTCAAAAAAATTGATACCAAGTAGGTAAGAGAGGTGAAAAGAGGCGAAAAATCTTCAGCTTTGCAGCTATAGGTCTCCTTTTGAGCTTAGGTTTTGCTATTTCCAAATCACAGCATATGAGTTATATTATTTAATTGGAGAAACCATCACTGTTCTCCTAACATGGTGTATTTTTCCTTTTTTTTTTTTCCCTTAAACAGGGACATTTAATGGTTGCTCAGTTCCTCCAGACAAACAAAACTTCCACTTCTGTGTGGATAGTTAAAAGCTGTAACCTTAGCTGCTTCAAACTTACATCTTGATTAATTTGGTTGTTTTACTGCTCCTTTGTCTTTTTCTTCTTTTTTTTAGGAGAATTATGGGTTTAGCAAAATAGAAGTGAGAGACAATGGCAGTGGAATCAAGGTTGATGATGTTCCAGTCATGGCAATTAAACACTACACCTCCAAAATCAGCTCTTCTGAGGACCTTGAAAGGCTGACAACGTACGGTTTCCGTGGGGAAGCTTTGGGATCCATTTGCAGCATATCAGAGGTGAGCACTTGCTATAGATAAAACACTTGCCTTTGTGGTACAATTTTTGTTGTCTGTATGTGTTCATGAAAGTTTTATTCTATGCAAAGAGTTTAAATGTTCCAGTGACTTGCCAGGGATGTGCTTGTGTATGCTGCCTTTCTCCTCAGTCCCAGAAGCCACGTCAGCAGAATTTCTTCTTTGTGTCAGTCCTGCCTTTCTGTCACACAGGTCACAGCAGTGCTGTGTTTATTTTGCTCAGTCAGAACAGGTAACAGACAGATTGTGTTGTAGTCTCTTTCCTTTTGTATCAGGGAGTATCATGCCAAAGGGTATGGCCGGCTTTGCTGCCTGAGTTAGGGTAAATCAAGGGAGGAGCAGCAGGTGATGGCCAGGAGAAGTAGTTTCAGGGAACTGATGGCCCACATAGCCACCATTCCAGTAGCCATTTCTGCCTTGTTATCTAGGAGATCAGCAGTCATGGGATCTTGCTGGGCTCCTTATTGCTCTTTGACATGTATGTGACTGCAATTGCACAAACTTTGTCCCTATGAGTAAACAGGAACCTGCTACCTGACCTATCTGAGTCTGAGCCCTGTGTTTGTGTTAAGAGGATTGGCAGTGTACTAATATTTGCGACTTAACTTGTTGGCTAAATATAAATACATTTGCTCAAAACCATCTGAAAAGTGTTGGGGCTGCTAAAGGCACAGCAGAGATCTGCCAGATCTCTTGTGCTCTCTCTCCCTTTCTGAATTCGTGCTGCACCAAGGTCAGGTTTTGGGTTTAAGTCTGCCAAGGATTAGATGGTGCAGGAAGGAACCAATGCCTGTGTCTGGTTGGAGCCATCAGCTGTTGAGGTCAGGAGAGATGATGTTACAGCTTCACTCCTGGGTACCTTGGGCTGTGTTCACATGGCACTAAGCAGGAGTGGGTTGTGTATTTGGATGGAGATTTCCAAAGATGCTTTCAAAAGTGTTGGTGTTTTGATAGATGATGACAGACCTCAATCATTGGTTCCTTCTAATGAGCTCTCAGAGCAGAGTGCAATCTGCTCAGAGCTTCTAATCAGCTCTGTGGTAGGTTTCATAAGAGATGGGAGGTGGCCTGAGTGTATGAAGTGCTTTAATAGGTATTACTCCTTGTATCAGTAATTATGTTAATTAGCACTCCTGGCATTAACTGTGTTCTGCCTGCCCAAACTGCCCCCTGAAATTTCAGTTTGAAGGTACTTTGCTCTTGGCCCCTAAGTAGGTCTGCAGTACTGTAATTTCCAGTTAATCAATTATTGTTTTTCTCTCCAGGGTCATGACTGAATGCTGAATGATTCACGTGAGACTAAAATAAACCAAAATATCCTGAAACTCTGTATGTGTGTTAAACTTTGTCTTCCAGGTGGTTAAAAGGCAGTGGTTCTGTTATTCACAATGTTGGAACCTGAACTCTGATTTATGACTGCTCTTGCTAAAGCAATCCGTGTGTTACCTTAATAGCTTACAAAACTTGCTGTGACTGGTTGCCAGATAGGTTTAGGTGTGGAAGGATAATATATTGTTTGTTTGAGAGTAGTCTTTAAGTTTGTGGAATCCCACATGAATTTAAGTTGTCATAGTGTGTTTGTCTCACTGAAGGTAAAACTGCAGAACTGTCAATTGATGCAGTTTATTTAATCTGTGCTAGAATAGAAAATAGAGCAGTGTGTTGTATGTAGATAGCAGGAAGTGCTGTGCTTTGTGAATTAGTGTGATTGCTTTTAGCTAAATGGCAGGAAACGTGCAGAATAATGCATAATGTTTCTGTGCCTGTAAGAAATACCTGTTGAAGAAAAATTTTATAAACTAATTAAATACAATTATGGTGACGAAAGTAACAGAGTGGTGAGTGTGTTATCAAAGTTTATCTAAGCTAATTCTGAACTTTGTCTATCCCTGATTAATGTAGTTTTTTTTAAATCACTCTCTTCAGGTTTTGGTCACAACAAAGACAGCTGCTGATGATTTCAGCATTCAGTATGCTTTGGATAGCAATGGGCACGTAACCTCTAAAAAGCCTTCCCATCTTGGGCAAGGTAGGCTATCACTGTTGTGTTATTGCAAGGTGACAGATGTATTTTGTGTTTCTCTGAGGCTCTATCTGATGTTGAAATACCTGTTGGGTACTTAAAGGTTGAGTATGAAATCTTTGCAGCTGTAAACGTTTCTTGCCTTGTGTCTGTCAGCTGAGAATGTGTTGTCATAGCATAAGAAATGATATGTCTTGGAAGTTGTTCTAGATTATAATTATAAACTAGTTTCTCCTTCTCTGACTCACTTCTTCAAGCTGACAGTGGAAATAAAACCTGTAAAAATTAAATGCTCCAAGTCTATATAAGAATATGAAAGATTTCTTCAGGACCAAAGTAATGTTTCTGTATGTAGCAAACTCCTTACTTAAAGTAGGAAGAGTTGCCCTGGTGCCATACATAGGAATTGCTGGAAGCAACGTGGCTGTAGGACCAGGCAAAGTCACAGTTCCTCTAACCTGCAGGAAGGGTGTGTGCTTAATTTTTACTGAGGATTATTTTTAAGATTTAGCCTGTATAGTGTTTTCCACAGCCAGCAAGCCTGCAGGTTGCAATGCCTTGTCTTTCATTGAGATTGTTGAATTCTCTGACCTATTTAATGCTTTATGGGCTAGGAATTCATGTGGTTGTGTTGGCAGATGAATATTCCTCCTCCTACTGTGTACTGTACCTTGAGCAGAGATATTTGGCACTTCAGGTACTACCTTAAAGCAAATGCTTGTGAAGGCCCTTAATGAAGCACAGTGTTCATTTGCCTCCAGATATGTGTGATTAGATTCTAGTCTGTTAATTAATCATTTTGCTAATGAAGGCTCACTTGTGCATTGAGAGAGTCTTCAGCTTTATTTAGTGCTGATTCTTGCTATTAGTGTGTGTGAAAGAAAGCTTAATGCTGCAGTCATAACTAAATAAAGGAGAAGAATCAAAATTCTTGAGATACCTTTTGGGGAGGGGGATGACTGCTAATTTGGTATATTTCTTCTCATGCTAATAATCTGATTTAGTGCAGCAGCATACAGACATGTCTGCTTAAGTAAAAATAGTTTCCTCAGTATCCAGTCAGTGATTTGCTTTCAGTGTAATTTGTACTTTATTTTTTTATCACCTGCTTGCAGGTACTACAGTAACAGTCCTAAATTTGTTTAAGAATCTTCCTGTAAGAAAGCAGTTTTACTCAACAAATAGAAAATGTAAGGAAGAGCTGAAAAAAGTCCAAGACCTACTGACAGCATATGGTATCATAAAACCAGACCTGAGGATAACATTAACACATAATAAGGTAATAATGAGGTTTTTTTTATATCAGCTATCTAAAGGATCAGTTTCTGATGAATCCATGCAATTCATGTAGTACTTATATAAATCTTTCATTCCTAAAGTTTTTCTTTCATCATAGCTTTGGTTTGGATTTCCACTTATTTTTTTCTTTTCATAGGTGTATATTTATAATGGCTACAGATTTTGATGTTAAACTCCTAAAACTCAGGCTCAGGTACTTTTGGTCTCTTGCAACAGATGCCTGGTTAGATATATGAAGTATAAAAATTATTTTACATGCTATGTTAGTAAAGATGGTGGTGATGTTTTGCAGACAAAGAAGTGAGACCTTACTGGACCACGGGGCCTGATAAAGTGTTAACCAAAGCCACCTAAAAAAACTTGCAAAACTTACTATTTTAGGCTGTCCACCTGGACAGAACCTATAGTTCACACAGGCAGCTTGCTGTATTCATAAGAGCTGAGTCATAAGAGCTTAGAACACAGCAATGATTTTATTTAAAAAGGCTGGAAAGTTCAAAATAATTTGTGTCACTGGTGTAAGAACAGTAACACATGTTACAACAACAGGCTTTAGTTGAACTGGTTGCTCTTGGTTTAGACTTGGGAGGATGAATGCAGAGGTTACTTGGTTACTTTGACTTTACTGCATGCTGAATGGTAATTCTACATCACAGCTACAGAAACGACATGTTGGGCAGTTTGCCTTAACTTTACCCAAATTTAACATAACAAATTTCATTGGCCGTTCCCCGGCTTGTTACACCTCCCAGGGGGAAGCTGTGCTAATGAACTTCTGAGCTGCCACAAAGTAGAGAGTGACATCTCGTGGCCAGATCCCTCAGCAGTTCTGTCTCTGTTCTAAAATAACGCTGCTTGTTGGTATTTGTCATGCTCATTGACTTGATCATTACCCCATCAATCAAACCCTCACACTTCAGTTCCTTTCCAGTGGGAGTAGGAAGAGGCACTGTGTGCTTTTCTGAAATGACAACAGACTTCCTTCTTTTTCTGGACTTGTTTAAGCTGCTTTGATTGTATTTATGTATGTATTTTTAAATATTACTGTGTAGATACTGTGGAAAACTGAAGCTGGCTACAGAATTAGCATTTCAAGGCTGAGAAAGAGTAGCTACTTGCAGTCTTATTTCATTGAGGTCACTGAGAATTTGAAACCAGACATCTCAGGGGGGTGTCTGCTTCCAAGATTGTGTTGGGCTTCTCGATATATCTACCAGTGGTTCACAATACTGGCCTTAAATGTTGGTTAATAAAACTATTTTGTCTTCTTGGCGTTTTTTTTTGCCCTCTCCAACAAGTCACAAATGCTATTTTCTTTATGGTATTTTGATTTCATCCCTTTGATCAGACTGTTGAGTATCTTGGGGTGTTTTTTTCTCTGCTTATTTTAATACAGTGGCAGTAGGGTACAAGAAGATGATCAAATATATTTTTCTCAACATTCCTACAAAAACTTTGTGAAGAGTGGCACCATAGTTGCTATTGCACATTGGGGGTTTTTTGCACCTCTCTTATTAGCTTCAGAGTACATTCTTCAATACCCAATTGGAGGGGTTATATGAATGGGTTAAACAATTTCATTCATTGTAATGACAGAGATGGTGCTGGGTTTTTGTACTCTTCATTTTGCACTGCCAGCCTTTTGTTCATTTAATTTCCCTTTTTGAAAAGAACTGAGAACGTGCTCAAACATTTCATCACAAGAGGTCGCTCAGTAGCTGTTGCTGAGACAGGAAAGTTAAAGGCTTAAGTAGACAGAAAGTGAAGTCTCTGTGCATGTGGAGATGCTTTAAAGTTAAAAACTGAACCGGACTTTAAAAAACTTGAGTTCAGATTCCTGTCCTTCTACTGCCATTGGCATTTTGTGTAAAGTAAAAAGTCGCTTGTTGTATCACACCCTTTAAAAATTTTGAAATTCTGAATTTCCAGTGTGTAGCAACTTGCAGTAGGTCAATGGTGCATTTGTTTTACCTTATCACAGAACATGAATATTCTTTATTTTTTTTGCCTTTATATGCTAAATATTGTTGTCATTACAATTATTATTTGGATCAGGAAAGTGTTTTTTCTGTACAGACACTAAAGCATATCTGTGCTATAATAATACTTTGCTGAATAGTGTTGTTGGTGATTTTTTTTTTGTGTGTGTGTCTATTATATTTTTGTTAGAAATGTACTAGGAGAAAGAATCAACTCCTTAGAATAGCTTTATTTTTTACGTAGCTCACAGATTATGAGTCATTTAAAAGATAAATTGTATATGCAATTATTCAGAGGACTTCTTAGAACCCCAGATTCTTGAGGCTGAGCCAGTACTTTCTGTTGCAATGGAAGAAGATACATGTTGGGAGTATGATCAGGTTCCGGGGCTTAAAAGAGCAAGAAGATAGCAGAGATGAGCTATTACAGAAGGAGACAAGGAAAGATGGATTGAAAGACTAGAAAAGATAGTAAGTGAAAAAAGTGTAAATGAAAATGTATTTCAAGGAAGTTTACTAAATAAATTACAAAACCAGCACTTCAAAAAACAAACAAACAAAAAAAACCCCAAAAAGCAAAAACCACACCAGAAAACAAAACCAAAAACAGCCCTCCCCCAGAAAAACCAAATCCCCCCAGTTTTTAAAGGCCTGTATTTTATATGAAGTTGAAAGAGAATGGTGGGTTGGATGGGGTTTGAGCACCTGGTCTTGAGAAAGGTGCCCATGGCTGAGGAGTTGGTAGCAGATGATCTGCAAGGTCCCTTTCAGCCCAAACCATTCTGTGAAAGCATAGATTCTGTGAAAGGCTATACTGGGGAAGAATGTACTAAGGCTGAAGCAGTCATAAAGTATCTGAGGTTAGGCATCTGAAAATAGTTACCTGATTGATTTCAGCAGAAACTTACTTTGGCAAGTCAGGCCTCTCATTGAGCTGTTGAAGTATAGATGGTTTAAGGATGCATGCTGCATTGCATGTTGAATTTCCACCATGTTTGATTGGGTTTTTTCAAAAGATGTGTGTCTTATGCTTTTGAATGAAACTTCCAGAATTTTTTTTCTTCTTCCTACATTTCATGCTTGTGTTAGTTTGGAAAATGTTGATTGTCATTAAGTGTGGTTCTTCACAGAAAAGAAATCAGACAATCCTCTTCCAGCCTTTGGTTGATTTTTAGTGGGTAAAAAAACAGATATTCTCTGTTCCTCCTCAGATTTATTTATTGTGGACTCTCCATCAGTGGCTTTCCAAGATAGGAAACACTCAATTGCTCTTTCTGCTCAGAATGTTTTGTTTGCATTAGCAATAAATAATGAATCACTTTGCAGATCAACCCTTGAAGTACTATTGCTATTTTGACAACTTGGATTAGCTAGTGCTCCTCCTTTTTTATGAAGGTTTATCCTGCCAAGACATTCTTTGAATACTGATAATGTTGATCCTCTTGCCAGTATGGTTATGTTAGAAAGAGGTATTTTTCTTCTTTCATCACCATGTTCCTTGAAAGCATATTGAATAATGAGACAGCCAAATGGAAATAATTTACATGAGTATTCAGCAAGTTTATTTAAAGTTAATGTTATCTGAAGGCGTGTTAAGAACATTTCAAAGTCAGCTACTGCTTAAACTGCCTCAAACCCTTCAGCCCCAAATGCTGTGTTCTAGCAGCCTGTGAGCTCTGGCTGTGTTTTACCTAAGGTGGTAAAACACAGCTTTTAGTAGTTCCAGCTCTTCTCTGGAACTGCAGTTTTCACACTCTACTCTCTTTAATACCAGGAGCCCTCGGCTCAGCCTCCACAAACCACTGATGTTGAAGAAATACCCTTCTGTTTTGTAAGACTGATGATATGGAATGCTTTAATTCTGTTTCAGTTGCCTTTATTCCACAAATGCCAAAATGAGCCAGGACACCCAGTAACTGTGCCTATTTTAACAATACTAGATATTACAGAGACAAAAAAATTTCAGCAACAGATGGTTTAGATGGTGCCTATCAGCAGGTCGTACTGTGCACAACTGGTCCCATGTCTTGTGCAAGGTATAGATGGGCCATAAGTAGACTCAGTAAACTTTCCAGTTCCTGTTGAGGAAAACTTGGCATAAGTGAATATTTTTTTTCCAGTGTTTTTCACACATAACATTTTGAAGCTTGGTCACGCACAGTTCTGCCTAGAACTGTTTCTTGTTTGTTTCTTAAGAGAGTCACGAGTCAGAACTTTTGGATGCAAAGTCCATTTAAAAAGTCTTGTAATAACTGTGGGTAGTATTCTTCCCCAACACCCCTTTCGTTGTGGTGTTGACTTAAAGGATGCCATCTTTATGTTCTCTTTGCAGTAAGTCTCCTCTAGTTTCCAAAGTTGTATAATTGTAACCAACAGTTTGTATGAAATAATCTAAATCCAGGGGTTTATTTTGTGTCTCTGTCCTCTGCAATAAGTGTGGATTTTTTGAGATTGAGTGTGTTAAGGTAAATTTACCACTTTTAATAATGTCAATATACTCTGCATTTATTCATTGTGCTTCCAAACTCTGCTGTAGCTGCATATTGAAAAGAAATCTGAATTGAGCAGAAATAGCAGCACATAAACTCTATCTTGATTTGGAAAGGCTACTCTGTGTAATGTAATGATGATGAATGAAATCCCTCCCAAATCTGCGAGTCTTAAAATATAAAGAGGAATTATGATTAAGAATCTGCAGTGCTCTGCAGCCAGCATGCTTCCATGCTAACCTGGGATACAGTTCTGTCTTTGCTTCTATTTGTTGTTCAGTGGCTTTGCTGAAAAAGCCAAACAGAGAGTTAATTATGGTGTTTTTTTGTGCTGAGGACACCTGTCCACTAGGAAATGCGCTGAGACCCTCAACTCAATTTACATCAGCCAGAGAACAGCTGCCAGATGGTAACTACTTTTGGTCACTACCAACCTGGTTGAATTTGAACTGGTGACCCAGAGGTGAAATGCTTTATATCCTATTACTAATTCCTTGAGGTTTCCAGTTTCTCATCCATCACTTTTTTCAAATGACAGCACAGTATATGTCTAAAATCTCAAAACAATTACTGTTTCACATATGCAGTGTGTGTTGCAGAATCTGAGATGTGCCTTTGCAAGGCTTTTGCAATCACACTGCCAGCTTAAAAAGGTTAGTGGAAAAAAGGATGTTTCCAAAGCTGCATGGGGATTTTCTCTCTTCTTTGGCAGTGTACTTTGTCACTGTTATATATGTTATTTTTGTTAACTGCTGGTTTACAAAAGGCTTTTAAACCTCCATTTATTGAAATAGAATTCACTGTGTTGTTGTACATTTTCTGAATCACAATTTTGGATTGGAAACTGGGTTTTGGCCATAGTTTGATTGTTTTGGAGGCTTTATTTATTTATTTTTTCCTCCTGCTGGGGAAGTGGAATTTATTAGAATCTTAGAATATCTTGAGTTGGAAGGGACCCACAGGGATCGTTGAGTCCAACTGCTGATCCTGCACAGGATGCTCCAAGAATCCCACCATGTGCTTGAGAGCGTTGTCCAAATGCTTCTGGAACTCTGTCATGCTTGGTGCTGTGACCACAGGCCTGGGGAGTCTGTTTCAGTGCCCAACCACCCTCTGCGGGAAAGAACCTTTTCACAGAATCAGAGAATGATTAAGGTTGGAAAAGACCTCCAAGAGCATCAGGTCCAACCTTTAACCAATCACCACCATGGGCACTAAACAGCTCTGTGAACTGCCATGTCTGCTCAGTGTTTGAACATTTCCAGGGAAGGTGACTCCACCACTTCCCAGGGGATTCTGTTTCAATACTTAACCACTCTTGCAGTGAAGAAATTTTCTCTTAACACCTAACCTGGACCTCCCTGGTCCACTTTGAGGCCATTTCCCCTTGCCCTGTTGCTGGTTGCCTGACCCCTACCTGGCTATGACCTCCTGTGAGGTAGTGAGCGATAAGATCGGCTCTGAGCCTCCTTTTCTCCAGGCTAAACACTCCCAGCTCCCTCAGGCTCTCCTCATCACACTTGTGTTCTAGCTCCACTGCCCTTCTCTGGACACACTCCACCACCTCCTTGTCTTTTTTGTAGTGAGGGGCCCAAGACTGCACACAGGACTTGGGGTGTGGTCTCACCAGTGCTGAGTACAGAAGACAGTCACTGCCCTGGTCCTGCTGGCTACACTGTTCCTCATAGAGGGCAGGATGCCATTGGTATTCTTGGCCACCTGGGCACAAGCTGGCTCACGTTCAGCTGCAATCGGCCAGCACCTCCAGGTCCTTTTCCAGTGGGCATCTTAATAGCCACTCTTCCCCCAGCCTGTAGTGCTGCAGGAGGTTGTTGTGGTCCATGTTCAGGACCTGACACTTCATCTTATTGAACTGCACACCATTGGCCTTGGCCCATTAATTCAGCCTGTCCAGATCCCTCTGCAGAGCCTTCCTGCCCTCTAGCAGATCAACTACCACCCAACTTGATGTTGCAAACTCACTGAGGTGAGGGGCCACTCAGTCCCCTTCTCCAGATCATTGGGAAAGATGTTTAACAGGCCTGGCCCTGATACCGAGCCCTGGAAAACACCAGCAGTGACCAGCTGCCAACTGTATTTCATTCTATTCACCACCACTGTCTGGGCTTGGCCATCTAGACAGAGTGTATCCAAAAAGAGTGCACCTGTCCAAGCCACGGGCTTTCACTTTCTCAAGGAGAATCCTGTGGGAGACGGTGTCCAGGACTTTACTGAAGTTTAGGTTACATCCACAGCCTTCCCCTCATCCACCAGGTGGGTCACCTGATCATAAGAGGAGATCAGGTTCTCTGAATACCCGTGGCTGAACATGTGTGATTAAAGCAATCAGAAAGCATATGACTCTCAGCAGTCTTTGGAACTCTTGAAAGGCTTTGAAGACAGGTGTTACCAGATCAAGATCCTTGGCTTCTTGTAATATGTTAGCTCCTCTCCTAACTTACCTCCTAACTCCCAAATCCAAGCATTTCTCCACTGTGTCATGCTCAAGAAAATCTTTTTCGTTGATCATGCTCAAGAAAGTATTTTTCATTGAGAGGGTGCTCTTGTGTCATGAAAGGGAAATGTGAGTAGGGAATACACTGGGATTTGTAGAATGAACAGTGCTGTGGAACATGACTGTCTTTCAACAAATCCCCTTGATAACTCTAGTATCCGATGCCCATGGGATAGACAGGTATTGTAGCTGCATCTGATGAGGGGGGAAAATGGTGCCTTGAGTTTCTCTACAGGACATATCCACTGGTAATTGTCCCAGCATCACGTACAAAATAGATGTACGTGTATTCCCCTATTCCTTAGGGATGAGCATAAAATATCTAGGAAAATAATTGATTAGTTGCTTATTTTTTTTATAAGCTAAATTGAAAAACTGTTGTGGTTTCTGTTTTCAAGGGCAGTTTATGTAAGGGTTCCCTTTTAGTAAGGTAACTTAACATTGGTTTTAAAACAGGGCACCAGTTAAGGTGTGGAGCTGAAAAACGGCAGCACTTTTCAAGGCTGGCATTCTAAAGAATGTGGTGAAGGCATCATATTGATCAGTTTTGATCTTAGCAGATAGGTTTTCTTCCACTGCAGAGAATGTGCCAGCCCTTGGAGTTGGGTGTCTGTGTGTCATTAAAATGAAGAGGTTATAGACATTGTACTGGATGATGTGGTTTTGTTTCCCTTGGGCTTAATTCAGACTTGCTGCCTAGTTTTGTTCCTGTTTGTGTACTCTCTTAACAGGTAGGCAGCAATGCTTTCAATTGAAGCCTACTAAGCTGTTAGGTTTTAAGTCAAGAAGTTAAGGAATGTACTGGCCCAAAGAGTTATCTGCAGTGAGATCTCAGATGCCAAGGTGACAGGGTTTTTGAAGCACGTTGCACAAAACTAGAGAGATTGTGAAATGCAGTTCTCTTCTAAAGACCTAACTCAAGTTTATATTACCAGCCTACAGCTCACGTACAGCTGCTTGCTCAACTAGACTTCTACACCCTCAAACTTTATTACAGGATGAATAATATGACTGTCATGAAATAAATAAAGAAAATAGGTGGGGTTTGGGTACTAAAAGTCCTAAGTGCACTGCCATTATGTAGTAATAAGGTGAATGGAAGGAGTTGGTTTAACTCACAGCATTGTAATTGTGCTGAAGTAGCCAGAGTCAGAAACAGCATCCAGTCCCAGCTCTCATTGAGATTTTCATTTTATCTGGGATTGCAAATCACTGTAGCTGCTGGTAGAAATTCTTAAATATGAAGGATAGTTAGGGATGCAGATCAACTGCTTTTTTTTTATTCTGTGTTCTTCCTTGGGATCTTTGAAGAAAGAAATACTGAGCAGCTCTTAATTCTCTCTAGTGCTGTGTAGTAGGGACCCCAATGGGAAGAGGTTGCACACTCTTTCTCCACACTTTACACATTTTTCAAGGTATCCTTCTGCACTATGTGTGTTCATCCTGAAATAACAGATGCCTAGTCCATATGTGTGTGGAGTCATAGAATCATTTAGGTCGGAATGTACATTGTCATCCTCCACAAAGCAGCCCTGTGTCCTAGGGCTGCACGGGGTGGAGAAATAGGTACACACAGACACACACATCATTATCTGCTGCATTTGTGCAATAGATTTTATATGCTTATGACATTTTGTAAGACCTGGATCGTGCAATCCCCTTCAATGAAACAGAGAGGTGGAATATATTTGGCTAGCTCTTGCAGAACCTAAGATGGGCCATATGTAATAATATATCTTTGAGTAGGCTGTTTCTGCAGCGTCATCATACTGACTAGAGTCAGATTCTTCCTTGGCTCATCCTGGACACCCGCTTTATATGACCTAGAAAAAAAATATGGGGGGTGTGTGAGGGGTGTATTTTTAGCTAAACTAAAGGGTATAAGCAAGGTTAAAAAAATAGGGTGTTGCAGGAACCTCATGGCAACGCTTTCCAAAATAAATGAAATGTAACAGGCATTGTTTCTCTGATTTTTTTTTTAATGCCTGTTGATACATCTGGGGAATCTAGAAAAATAATTTTCTGTAAATTACTAGCTCTTCCTATGTTGTTGCTTCATAATGTGCAGTCAGGGCCAAAAATGAATACACATTCTATTCTGCCTTTATATAGTATGCAAATTTAGGATTTGCATGGCCTCTTTAGTTTGTGGCTTTAATTTAACCTACAGTGGTAACTATTTGCTAAAATTCTGTCTGTAGTACTGGGTATAAATATCTGGTGAGTATATGACTATTTAAAAAACTAATCTGAACTTATGACAGTATCTACTTTTAGCAAGTTTGCATTTAATAAGTTCTCATTTTCCACAACTTTCTTTAAACCACCTTATTCAAGTGATCTTTTCACAGTTCTGAGTATCAGCCATTCTAGCAGGTCAGGCTGTGTAATAACCTTGCATTAATCAGCAGCTAAGATTTATATCTGTACCTGCAGCATCACACTAGGATACCCTAAAATAAACAGCATGATGTTTATATTAGTCATGTAACAAGTGTCTTTCTCAGTTTGGTCACATGCATTTAATTTAAAATATATCCAGTAAAGAAAAAAATCACTTGGCACTTTCTGTTTCCATTTTAAGTAATCAACTTTAAAATAGAAGCAGTACAGGATATGTTTTATAAGAGGAGCTCTGAAGAAGAGGACAGATTCTTTCATCACTCCAGAATGTCTTTGAGGAGGCTTAGAGCAGGTGTAGGGGAGAGAGGCTGAGAGGCAGCCCCAGGCTGTATTTCACCTCTGCCTCCTCTGGAGCATGGGGGGACTCCCTGCCAGAGCTGTGGACACCCAGCCCATGGCTCTGCTTACTCATTTCTCCTTCTCCCCTTTTTCTGTTCGCTGCCCCCCCAGTGTAAATTGTGTTTTATGTTTGAGGGGTTCACCTCTCTGTAGAATAACCAAGTTGTGATCCAGCATGTGCAAGGGGCTGTCAGGATGCTCTATAGGAGATGAATTTCATTCAGGCAGGACTAAAAAGCCCCACTTCACAAACGCTGCAGAATGTAGGTGAAACTGGAAAATTAAAGATTTGGGAAATACTTTAGGGTCAACAGTATCAAGGCTTTACAATTCCACCTGTCCTGTAGGATGGGAATATCATGTTCCAGGAGAACCATGTTCTTCTGTGGAATTCACCCCTGAAGGGCAGCAAATATTCCACTGAACAGGTGGAATTTTAAGGCTATGTATAGCATTTCTTGAGATGGGTGCCTGTGTATTTTTTGCTCTCTCACCATCCTTTCACTTAACAGCCTGTACTTGAATACTATGAGCTCATTTGGAATGGATACCTAGTACCTACTGAAAGTATACATTTTAACAGCACTGTAACATCCAACTTCAAATGCAACATGCTGCATTATTTTTCCTTTTGTGTTTAAAGGTTGCACATTGGATACACTCAGGCAGCTAACAGTGGCAGAAATGAAGTGGACCTGAGTACAGCAGTCTCAGTTGCCTAGAAGCAGAGAACCAACCAAGGATAGCATTTTTATTGTTGATGCACAACAATAAAAGTCAGCAGATTCAGAATTAAATTTGTGACTATTTGGCAGAGGACTTCTCATTAGCGATAGACAAAATTTCACCTCCTGAAGTAGCTAATACCTTCTGTATGCATAAGTGGACTTCACAAATAACTTCTATTGCAAGTTGCAGTTCCTATTGCCTTACTGTATTTATTAAGGCTTTATAATAATATTTCAGGACGTGTAGCTAATACAGCAGATGGTTTTTCATCCTTCTAACTTGTACAAAGTTTTCATTAGACAAATAATTGCTTTCCTAATATATAGTTTCTTAGAAACTGCTTTTCTTTCTAAATGGCAGGCTTGTCATAGACCTAGAGTATCCCAGTAAGAGCTGTGGATGGACAGCTAAAAGCCTGGTCTGTTCCAAAACAATCTCTTTGGTATAAGTAACTTAGGCATTGCAGTGCCCACCTTCAAATATTGACCAGCCTGTGACAGACATGTCATAAACCCTCACTTTACCTGCTCAGGAAAAGCTCAAAGCCCACTGCTGTATGTCTAGGAGAAGTAATATCTGTATTGATTTGGTTTTAGCAGTTGCCCTCAGGTACAGAAGTCCAGAATAGCCACAAAACCTGCATGAATACGAGCTGTGCTTAGTTTTCCAATTGCTGTGTGTCTAAATAAGTAATACAATATGAGAAAACGTGTCAAAAGGTACCATATCGAATCTGTTAACACTGAAAGTTGTGATTTTCAGAGGGTCAAGGTACAGAATGTTACATATACAGTGTGTGTGCAGTTGCATATGCATGTTCATAGACATGACATGAGTTCAACAAATATAATGTCAAAAATTTGACTCTGTGCCATTTGTTTCAGGCAGTTATTTGGCAGAAGACCAGGGTATCAGATCACAAAATGGCCTGTATGTCAGTTCTGGGAACAGCCGTTATGAGCAGTATGGTACCTTTTCAACACTGCTGCGAGTATCCTGAGGTGAGTTTAAACTTCCTTCTCCCAAATTCACTTCAGGTCTGTCAACGAAGAGAGCTGAAGAAATATTCAGAAAGAAGGAGACTGAGACAAAGAAGATGCATCTCCAGATTGACATCTGATTAATGCGTTTGGTTCTATTACTGTCCTCTCCGTAAAATTAATTGGTTTGGTGATTGAAAATCCACTCCAAGAATCATCTCGTCAGGACTCATGTGGCACTGATCAGATGGCAGTAAAAACAGTTGTGATGACAAATGCAGAATTGCTGATTGCTCAGAGCTGTCTTAGTTGGGATTCCTGGGCCACAGGCAGGTTGTGCTC
Organism: Trochalopteron elliotii; assembly: GCA_024734555.1. NCBI lineage: Eukaryota > Metazoa > Chordata > Aves > Passeriformes > Leiothrichidae > Trochalopteron > Trochalopteron elliotii. Next base: position 1,304,475 of record JANPWX010000061.1, on the reverse strand, counting down.
TGATTAATATCTGAGCATTTAGATGGTTCTCATCTTCGTGGCCTCTTAGCCTTGTACTCTAAAGAGTATCCCCTCAATTTCACTGCGGGCACCTGAGCAGTGAAAGAAACACTTACTTAGAAGGGCAAGTTATGCAAATTTCCACCCAACACGTATTTCAACGAAATACTTTCTAGTTTTAAAAAAATTCTGTGTTCTTGGCTTTTTTTGCCACTTCTGAAAATGAGGGGATTCCCCATGATACCCACCTTTGTCTAATGTTTTCAAAAATGTTTTACTCTGCTTCCATTTTTTTGGAGACATTTTTATTAAAGGGGAATCTCTCTACCTTGGAGCCTTCTGAGCTGAATTTTCCTGTATCACATAGTAATAAACCTTGACAGGATGAGATGAATCACTGTAAAGTCACAATGGCTCTTAGACACAGCTCACCAATGCTGCATTCAGCATAGTGCTTAACAGTATTATTCAGACTTTAAAGTCTCACTGTTTATATGTACAGCTTAATAATAGCATTATTCAGACTTAAATGTTGAATTTGCCGGAATGCTTTTATACATGCAGTAAAATGAGGGGGAGCAAAGCAAAGTCACTTCTTGTACTTTACAAAGTGTTAGTTGTTTATGTCTGAACAGGACATCCAGAGCTATTCTTACCTGATTGTAGCTTGGATGTGCCCCCAGGATAAGTGCAGGGGGCTCCAAAGGGAGGATAAGGGGGTATTTAGAAGGGACTAGCTTGGAGGAGGCACTTAGGTTCTCACATTACTTCTCTGCTATATCATGAGGCATCCATATTCCTTGAATAGAAGTTGGGGAACATTCCATCTCTCTCTCTGTCTCTAAATAGTGTGTAAAATACCACGTGCATCATTTATAGGTGTAGAAGTGATCCATGCATAATGTCGACGTTCAGAAACTGTGGACATTTCTAAACTAGGGAGCCAGACACTACAAAGTGGCAGAGTTAAATTGCCTGTGTAATCATTTTTTCCTCCCTTGTGTGCAGGTATTGGAACAGGTATTTAAGGGCAAGGCATATACTGCTCTTTTTTTTCCCTCCTATTCAGTCTTGTGTCTCATTTGCCATGCAGACCAGAGGGCAGCTCTATAATTCTTTTAACTCCTATTTGTTCATTGTGTAGCTTCTTGGTCCTTGCTCCACAGTCTGCTGTGAAAACTAAATTAATCTTGCTCTTCCTTACTGCAGAGTTAAAACTTCCTCAGCAAGTGATCCAGGGATTTTGAAGACTGGCCTTCTTTATGAGCACTGAATGAAACAGGAGCACATTTCAGATTAGCTTTGAAGCTTGCAAACTTAGGACCTATTTGTAAAATAAAAAGAAAACCAAGAAAATAAATAACTGACACAACTTTTTAGAAATACAAGACAGTATTTACACTTTTCAGATCCCCAGTCTTGTAAATGGATAGATTTATTTGGGCTGAAAACTTTCACACAGGAAATTTCCCTAGTGTCTTTTCTTATGAAGGTTAAGTTTAGCAGCTACACGTGCCACTGGGAGAAAAATAAGTATAAAAGAAAGGCATTTTGCTGTCCACCCATCACAGATATATTTTAATGCATACATAAGTAGTGGTTTTTATTAAAGTATTAATTTTGAAAAGAGTTGATCTAGTATGAAATCAAAGTTTCATTAATATTTTCCAGTTTCTGTAATTTTGTCTTCATACTTCATATACTTTCATATATGAAAATTCTATTAAGACTAGTATTATAAATTGTAGGTAACTTTTAATGAGCATACTGATATTCTACATGGCTGTAAATAGTAACAGCAGTCAGCCATTTCTAAATCTGGCAACTTGTTAAAGGAGTTATTTAGAGGCTTTCAGTTTTGCTTTAATATTTTCTGTATATAAAAATATTGTTTGAAGTGAAAGACTTGCACAAATATTTGTGAATTAGAAAAAGAGCTTGAAGCGTAGAGAAGGAACACTGAGGGAGGATGTGCTAAAGTTGCAGAATAAAATCTAGAAGTGCTTCATGTTGTTTTCTGATAATCATCCAACAGATACTTGACACCTCTTTAATTTGACCAGTGGTGTTTGGTTCAGTGCGACGTTGCTGACCAGAAGACGCCAGCTTTAGCACAGAATGCTTGGTACAAGGTCAGGAGGGAAACAGGGAGCACATGAGCAGATAGCTGCCTGACGTAGATGAATGGGAAGGATAGGCCAAATCCCATGGATCTTAAATTCCATTTCAAATGCATGATAATTTGGATTTTAGTAAATACAGCGGTTTTGCCAAAAGCAGAGCTTGTGAGGACTCATTTCTGCGTGCAGTGATCCACCCTGCTACCAGAACATTCTCCAGACTTACTCATATCTCCAAAATCTCCGTCCTCATGCTGCCCCAGTGTTCTTTCACCTTTTAGTTTGGGCAGGTGGTGGAGGGCAATGTGTGGGCTGCCCAGGACGTCAGTTCTTGCATTCTGCTGGTTCCTGGCTTTTGAAAAGTTACAGTTGCCTTTTCTTTAATAAGGTCATTATCTTGAGGCTGTTCTCTCTAAACAGCTGTCAGTTATCAGAGGAATTGTGGAAATACATCTTTGGGATTTCTGTTTCTTTATCAGATTGATTTGAAATCCATCCAACAGTTTCAAAGTTGCTTAGTGGGGGAGAGAGGGAAGAGATGGGACAAGCAGCACGAGTCATCGGCCTTATTTTGACCTGAAAAACCTGTTACAGAATCTCAACAGAGAAATCTTAAAACTTGGAGTTCATGTTAGGTACACAAATCATGTGCTGTTTCCAAGGCTCCCTGGCAGTGCTGTGCTCACAGGTTCTGCTGCAGCCTGTGAATCGTGGGTGCTCAGCACTCTTGAGAGTCAGATGATTTGGATACAGGTGGCGTAGGTAAATTTAGGTGCCCTGAATAAATGCCCTGTGACAGGCTATTTAAGGTGCTCTGTATGTAGAAAGGGAGGGATTGTGTGTTTTGGGCTTTCCCTTTAGGGGTGGTTCACTGCTGCCCTGGCCAGGTTGAGCAGCATTCTGTGCCTTTGGCTTGGACAGGGCTTTTACACTGGCAACCCGGCAGTCAGCAAGCCAAGAGCTGCTGGCCTGGAGCCTCAGCTCCAGGCAGCATCCTGCTGCAACAGGCAGTCTAAATGGGAAATATGTCAATAAATTGATCAAGGGAAGTAGATACAAACCCATCTTTCTCAGCCTCTTTTTTTCTTTCTCTAACTGCCTATATCTTTGTATATTGTAACTGTCAAGAAGAAATGCATGTATTTGAATGACTTGGACTCCTGTACAGTTGTTTCACTATCTCACCTCTATAAAAAACATTTTGGGTTCTTTAAAAGACTTTTGCACTGTGTTTGTTTTATCATTGCAGATAAATCTTTCTGGGTTTCTCCCAAAAGCTGAGTCAGACAGTTCTTTGACAAGCCTTTCAAGTTCAGAAAGGAGTTTCATTTTTATAAATAATCGTCCAGTTCTTCAGAAGGAAATACTGAAGGTAACGCCCTCTAGCTTTTAATTCAAGGAATAGAAATGTGATTTCTTTGAGGACAGAGACACCTAAGCAATCTACAACTTTTTTTCCCCCCATGAAATAATTTAAGAATATTACAGGTGCAAATACTAGCATTTACAACAAAAAACCCTTCCACAAGTCTGACACTGCTGGTGCCTCAGTTCTATTCTGTTTACTGCAGTCAGATCACAGAGCTGGAGATTGTGTTTTTGGCTGTTTAACAAAACTCATTTCAGATGCTTTATGCTAGACACCAGAATAGTTGATTCTTTGTATTAGCCTGTAGAAATCAGTATTAGCCTGTGCAATTCCCATAAGGGAACTTGATGTAGTTTCTTGTAAGAGAATTCTTCTGTAAAAATGTTTTGATTTTGTCCACCTTCCAGCTGTGGGCTTATCAAGCAAACACCCATGCTTTCCCTTTAAATTTGTGTGTGCACTGGATAGAAATGAAAGTGATAGTGCAGCAGCATTGGCTGCAGCTAGGCATTGTGTAGGCAGAATTTGATACTCTTGGGTTTCTCTCACTGCTGAACCTTGCAGCGCTTCACTTGGAGTAGCCTTGCTGTCCTAATCCTTGTCATCGCCAGGGAAGAAACTCATGCTCATGCCAAAGTGTTCCTGCAGGTTTTAAAGTGGACACAACAGTCATTTTCAATTGGCAGGCAAAGCTTTGTAGATGTAAACCCTGAACTTGGGTTGGTATGTTAAATGCTGAGTAAGGATAATCCATCTCCATGCATTATTTGATGTGCCTGGCTCTTCTGGAAGTTCAAAGCTTAGCTTGAATCCCATGACAGAAATGGTTCCTTAACGAGAGCAGGGAAGCCTGGATTCAAGGTGGGATTCAGCATACAAAGTAAAAATACAGTGCCCTCCATGGAGAATAGGCTATATATCACTTTTGTCTCCGTGCTATGAGGGCATGGAAACCACCAGGAACTGCCTTCTTGGTGATTATTCTGGCATACATGTCTATGAGAACCTTTTAAGCATTTCTTTAACTTGAAAAACCAACAAAACCAGCAAACCAGTTATGTTGTATAATGTCAGACTTTGTTTCTGTGCGATTTTGTCTGGTTTACTGCCTTTACTGATGTCTCTTTATTAAATCAATCTGTAGTTAATTCGACAATACTACAGTCAGGTGACACAGAAGGACTGTACTCGTTTATATCCTGTGTTCTTTTTGAGTATTACTGTACCTGCCTCTGCTGTGGATGTGAATATAACACCTGATAAAACACAAGTTTTGCTGCATGATAAGGTAATTAAGGTTTTACTCTGTTTTTGAGTTGTCAGTCTTTATATAAGCATAATTAGGGCCTTGGGACTACCAGAATGTTCAAACATAAACACTGTCACTGGGGTTTTGGGGGTTTTTTTAGTTACATGACAGCTTGCCTTTGTCAGAGCACTTGTTTTGATCAAAAAGTACTGAACAGGCTGACTGGGGGATTCTTCAAATTTAGTTTGCCAGTTCATTTAAAAGATTTTGATGCTGTCAGATATATGCATGTACAACTTTGGCTTCAAATGGCTTTACAGTGAGAGAAGCTAAGTGGAATTGATATGTGGCCGTGTATAAATCTCATGCTTAACTTCATATTTGAACCAAGTAATCACTATTTAAACACCACCATTAAGGTGAGGGTGGGCAGGAGGGGAGTTGATTTCTCATCAAAGGACTATTTTGTCATTATGTGTATGGATTATTGATGGCATCAATGAAGTGCCACAGAAATTAGAAAGGTTGCACTGGGGGTTATTAATGTGCTTATTCAAAGTGAATATGGGTAGTCACACCAGTATGTTAATCCTCTTCTTGATAAAAACCTTCTGTATTTGTCTTATTGCTCTGTAAATGTACTGCCCCTTAAGGGTCACTTGTATGAAAATTAATGCAGCATTTTTACATTTGACCTGGTTTTCCTTTGGCATTAGAAAAGGGGTTGGAGTTTCTTTTCTCTTTTTTTTTTTAATTATTTTCATTTTTTAGGGCTTTGGGTTTTTTGTCTTGCTCATTTCCATCACTTGGTGCAAAGTTGATTTGGAAACATGCACCATAAAAGCACCTACACAAGCACATTCACATGAAACTGAATGTTGCTGGTGCACCTGTTTTGGCTGTAAACTTCTAACTCCATATTAGGTAGGAATAACTTTACCTGGTTTTAAGAAGTCAAAACAGGGTTATAAAGAAAGCATTTAATTAGTTTTGTGATATCAGTGTAAACTAGTGAAGCAGAATGCATCACAAAATATTTGAGGCTGGAAATGTCCAGTTCAGAGTCTTTTGGAATGTGTGAACAACTGAACTGCAATAATCGGCCCAGATTTGTCTAAAAATTATTCCAAATAAGAGCACTTTGCAAATTGTTCCATATTCTTGGTATCTGGCAGTTATATTTTCAGGTGCACTTGAGTGTGTATATTTTCTTTTTTTTTTTCCAGGAATCTGTCTTTCTTGCAGTTGAAAATGTGTTGAAATCTCTGTATGGGCCACTACCTGCTACAGTCCCTGGTGAAAGTAATAAAACAGATGTTACCTCAGAAGACATGTTTGTTCATAGAACAGACCAAACAGATGTGGCTGTTAATGAAATGGGACCATCTGGAAATGATGAGCTACATGCTCATACTTCATTCCTTTCACTCAGCAGTGATGTGCAGAACTGTCAAGCAGGAAAAAACGCTGAGATCTGCTTAAATCATCAGACATTTAGTGGTGATAATGTACACAGTCGCCTGGACAAAAGAGAGGTTTCTAGGAGTGATGCCTTTCCAGGCAGTTCCTTAAATTTATTGCCTGAGGAGGAACAGAATGGACAGAATATGGCTGATATTCAGAGTAATAGTGTTCATGTGGACCTCGAGTCTAAAAGAGCCAATGAGCGTCTGTTGAGTTCTGATAATATTGACAAAATAGATAAAAATGAGGAAGCCTTAGTCCCTAAGGACTTACCTGAAATCTCTGCTGATAGCTGGAGTATGGGAAGTGCATTTCAAGATAGTCGGGGAGACAGGCTGGAACCTGTTAAGATCTTGATTCCTGAAGCTGGAGGGACAACTAAAAAGCAAAATGAACACACAGGTGAAAAAAGGAGTGATCCACAAAGCTCAAATCAAAGCATAAAGAAAAAAAACGTGATAAGTGAAAAATTTGGACATGTGACAGCTTATGACTTAATTAATAGCAGAATAATAAAGAAACCAAAGTCTGCGTTTGAATTTTTCACACAAGAATGTCGTCCAAAATTGATAAATGATAATCCAAAGACCAGCATGAATGACATCCTGCTGACAATTGAAGAGCAGTGGAAGAATTTGAATGAAGAGGAAAAACAGAAGTAAGTTCAGGCTGTGTCTTGCTTCTGAATCTGGAAGCTACCAAAGAGTCACTTGTAATGAATTAAAAAAACTGTAACATTTCAGTTATTTATAAAATAATAGATAATGTTTTTTGACTTCTCAAGATCAGAATCAGTATTGTGAGTTGTGTTTTGCTGTGTGAAGTTGTGCACTGCTGATGGGAATTACTCATTTTGCCACTGGGCTGTGCAGCAGTTAGATTAGGGACAGTTCTGCTGAATAGTTATTTAAGATAACAGGCAAGAAAGTGACTGTTTAAATCCTACAAGCTTCTAAGGGCAGCCTTTACTCTTATCACTCCCAATGCACTGTCCTTGAAAACCAGCACAGTGATGGATGAGGCACTGTAGAGTTCTTCAGAGGTTTTTCAACTTTTATTACTATAAAGTGAGAATTCTCTTTTAGAAACTTTGGTACTCAAACATTGTGTAAATTCCATTCCTCTAAATTTCATTTGTATCCCAACCTAGACTACCTCAGAATTTTATTTCCAAAACCCGATCAAATGACACAAGTAATTACTTTTTCCCTTCAACAGCTATTCCAGTGCTGGTTCAGAGACTGTAGCACAATCTAAATTTTAGTCTGTTTCAAACAAGACCAAGTCTCTGCCTAGGTTGCAGTCTGAATGGCTAAATTCCATATTTTTCTAAAATGAATTGCCACTGAGTTTTTGAAATCCATCTGCAAAAAAAGGAAATATTTTAATAAGATGTCTGCGTTGTTCTGAATGTCAGCTATGTCAGAGTTAAGTGTAAACTTTTCACCTAGCTTCTGGTTTACCTAATTTAAAGTTTACTATGCAAGCAACATGCCATGGTCACAAACCCATACATGCGAGAAAGTGTTTTGTCCATCTCTGCATAAGCAGAAATATTAATGTAATAATAGAAATCTACTCCAATTATATTCATGCTTTTAATGAAATGAAACAAAAGGTTCTGCCAGCTGTTTCAGAAAATTTTAATTTGCTCTGCTTTAGCTTTTGAGATTTCATGGTTGCTTTCCTGGCACAACTGTTATGTTAAAGAGTGTGCCTACAGATTAACTTTGCATTAGTTCAGGAAGGTGACCTCTCTGGTAATCAGGTTTTCCTTATATGTAGGATTGAATGCAATATATTGTACACAGTGTATATATATTTTCCTTATATGTAGGATTGAATCCCATGACGGTTGAAGGAAATGAAGAATTCACCACTAGTTGTATCTACAAGATACCACCTTTGGTTTACCTTTCCACTTTTATGATCTTAAAATTGCCTAAGAGAATAGCAAATAGGAATTGAAACACAGGCATATAAAATAGAAACACAGACAAATTTTCCTGCCGAGCAGCAATCCAGAAGAACTTGTGGCAGAGAACCTAAGTCTTGCCTCCAGGTACTCTGGGTAAATTGGGCCACCTAGAGGTAACAACAAACATAAATACATCAGGGCAGCCGAGTACCACAGCTCAACTTCATGCATCCTTGCTGGCACAACCCCACAATTCCTGGGCTCCAGTCCTCCATCCTGCTGTGATAAAGTCCTGCCTTGTGCAATGGGTGTGCATGGTTTCAGCATCTCTGTTTCTCTCTGTGGCCCCTCCATCGGGTCTAAATTAATTTAAATCCCTTTTGGGAGTAGTACAAGCACCAGATGTCTCGCAGTGACACAGGATGGCCTTTTCAAAACAAGCCAGCATTTATTACACAACCGGAATGTCAAATGTTACGGTCTTTAGGTTATGATAGAGGAGGAGAGCTCCGTGCATGTCCATGCTGGCAGCATCACATGTCCCCCTGCTTTGCAAAGGATTTCATTCCTTGCACTCACTCGGCTCTTAATACAGCTTGCATGTGTTCCTGGCCTTAATGTTTCCTGCAGATCAGGCTCAGGTAGGAGTGGCAGAAATCCCTCCAAGTGCCGTAACAGTGGCAGGAGTAGTTACCCTGAAGGTGTAGGAAGGGTTCAAAGTTACACATGTTGTCATGGGACTGACAAATCACCTTGTCAGCACCCCGCAGTCAATCTTCATGAGTACATTTGTACCTTGGGAGAAACATCTTTTCAGGTAACATGGTCTTTGCTGTCAGAGTTTGCAACAGATACTCAGATTCAGATTATTTGTCTTATAGGAGCTGAGAGAGATATATTAAAAGGGCTTTTTTAGCATGCTGGTTATTTCAGTTGAGTTTACGTTGCAAGGGGGAAAGAATATATCATGAGTCTATTTTTCTAGTTAAACCAAAGCTGCGTTTGAAACTAGTCTTCATTCTAGTTTTCCACTCTCTGCTTAGATCCAGTTTTGCAAATTTTCTTGGCTTTAGGTTTTGTAGCATCAAAAAAAGATCCTGAATTTGCAGTCTTAAGTCACAAAGCAGAGAAATGCTTGTAGCACTTGTTGATTACATGTTCCTCTGTGGAAGGATTTTCAGAAAGGCAAAGGTGTTCCCCCATGGTTTGTAAATCTGCAGTTTTTCTTTGGTTCTGGGCAAATGACTGATATTGATGTGTATGAATTTGGAAGATGCTCACAATCAAGGTTTGTAAGACTAGAATTTGTTTGTGGTAGCCTAAACTGACAGGCAAGTTGGACTTAGTGCTTTCATTTTGGATTATCAGTGATCACTGAAGGCTCAGTTCTCTTACACTTCAGTGTTTTTCTGCATTACAGTTAGGTCTATTCAAAACAAAGTATTTATTGATCTGGTCAAAGCTGTAAATGAATTTGGGATTTAAAAAAATTCTGTTCAAGTGATTTCATCCATTTATTTTAAAAGGAGCAGATGTTTTTTATCTCAATGTTTGCTCCATATTTTCTAGGACGTGATTTATTGCAAGAAACTATTTAAGCTGACTTTTTTAGTTAACTAAATATTGGTACCATATGTGAATGCTAGCACATCATAATTAATTGCAAATGGTGACCCATTTGTTGACCTTAATTTTCCAGCGTGCATACACATAATTGAATCAAACTGTTCCAGCAAGTAGCAATAAATAAATATGACCAGCTAAAATACTTATTTCCAATACTAACATATGATAGTACTACTTTTTTTTTGGTTTTGTTTTAATTGAAGATTAGACTGGTTTGAATTACCTTGTAGAATTCAGAATATCAAATAAGGGCAAAAAGAGAGAGTTCAGCAAATCAAACCCTTTGCTTTCACGAAAGTAAAATTCATATGCAGTAGACAAGCATAAACCTGGGACCTATAAAAGTTTAGTTATCTCCCTGACATTTATAAACTCATTAAGAATCCATTCATGTTGTAGAGGTTTAATATGTAGTAATGTTTTAACCATTTAGATAGCATTTAGGAGTAGTTTTTTATTGACTGTTTTTGAAAAATGTAAGACTAATTATTGCTTACAGAATTCTGTGATAATTGCACATATTCTGTATTCTTACACTTTATGTGGCTAATTTTAGGCCATTTGAAATCAAATACGCTTTTATTAAGTAAGACCTGAGGCTTGGGAAATTATTCAAGCTCTGAAGTCCTGCCAGCCCCATTGCCTCCCCCGGAAGGCTGTAGACCTCTGGAAGCTTGAATTACTTTGTGAATGGAGCTGGATGTGCCTGTGACAAAAAACTCCTTCCAAAACACTGTATTTGATTGCAAATTAAACAAGGGACTGAGGTGAAAAGAACCTTGCTGTAGATCTTTTTATGATCCACTCTATTCCTTACAGTAATAGGTCCTCCCCCTTACAGTAACTGAGATTTTGCTGGCTGTCTTGATGAAGGAAAGTTTCCAGCTTTTGTTCAAGGTGTGATGTGATAGAGACACAGTCACCATCTCCATCACAGTGAGCAGCATATTGATGTGGGTACTTGAATGGACCATGGACGTGATTCTTGGCTGTTGAAATGGTTACCTTTCCTTCTGCTTTCGTGTGTTAGGGGTTGAGGTCTGGAGCTTTTTTGTCTGCTGATGCTACTGGTTTGTTTTCTCCTTTAAGTTATGAAATACAAGCCACTAAGGACCGGGAACGGTACGACAGAGAGGTCAAGAAGGCCAATGCACAGCCAATGCACCGAGCAGCAAAGGAGGCAGACAAACACAAACCCAAGCTAAAGAGTTCTGCATCTGACCAGCAGAAGCTTGACAAGATATTTCATGACCAGATTGAAAAGAAGGGGAAACTGGAACAGCCTGTGAGAATTGTGACAGTGCCTTTTTCTCTGAGTTCCTGTACACGTCACCTTCAGAGACCAGAGAGAACAAATGTTTCAGATGAGCTTTTCCTGATCCGTCGCCAGAGTTTTCCTGATGTCTGGATACTTGCTACTGAAAAAAATGTAAAGCTGCTGAATCCATACAGATTGGAAGAGGCCCTGCTCTGTAAGAGATTATTGGTGAACCATAAGCTTCCAGTGGAGAAACTGGACAATCCAATTGTGTTAACAGACAGGTATAGTACTATTGAGTAAAAATGTGTGTGTTACTTGAAATGTCATTTGATAATTATTTACAGTAAACTCTGGCAAGGCCCTCTTTGCTAATGCTGTGCTTGTTTGTGGACTCACTTATCTATTAAAACAGATTTTTGGGTTTTATACTTTGATCTTGAAGTAATGAGCACATTGGTCTTATTCTGGTTGAAATAAGTATGATTTTTGACCAGTTTCATTAGTAGTGCAGCAAATATAAATTTCCTCCCCCAGAAGAAAATTAAATGCTCCACGTTTTCATAACTTCACTGCAGCTGACTTTGCCCCAAGAATTAGGAAATGGCTGATGGAATTATTATTATTATATGCCTAAGTTTAGTCCCTCACTAAGATAAGTGAGTAGTTCTCATTTTGTTTCTTTAAACAAATTGCTTTTCCAAAATACTTTTAAAAATCTTGATCACTCCTTATCACTTGCTACCTTTTTCAGTGGTTTTTGCACACTTGTAATTTTCACATGAGGGATGTTGATTTTTAACACTTTGGGGTTGTTTTTTTTTTCCCCAGTCTTATTGGTGGATCTCAGTATATGGCTGCTCTTTATAAAATGCAGAAGAATTACCAGAGTTTCCATGGATCAGGTTATTTGTCAGATCCAAGGCTTGTAGCAAATGGATTCCAGATAAAAGTAATGGAAGGTATGATGGTTTTAAAATCTATTAGTTGCACTGGAGCATGTTTCCTATTTAATTTAATTCCTATTCCTATTTAATGATTTAAATTATTGTTAATGTGGATCATGTTATTATGCATCACCTTGTCTTTTAAAACACTGGCATTCTGCTTTCCCTAACATTGAGATTTTATTTCTTGGCATAGAATGTAATCTTCCACAAAGAGCATTGAGTAATGGAAACTGATGACTGAACAGAAAACTTTAATAGTATTTCAAAGAATGCTCTGAAATCCATGTTTTCCTCACTTCTTTCTTCTTTTCTCAAAATGCTCAGTGCCCATATCCTTACTTGCCATTCTGACATAATTTAGATTAAACTAAGAATTCCTTAGCCCAGGCACCTTCTGCAAGTCTGTGCTTTAGCTGACTACTCCTGTACTGCTGAGCATTTGAGGAGGTCCAGTAAGGAGCTGGATCCTGCTTAATGTCATACTTTTCTATTAAAATTGTCATCCAGAGCCCAAAGGGTCAGCAAAGAGATGGTCAGAGGATCACCACACCTTTTCTTAGAGTTTGATCTGAACATATTTTGAGGGAGTGTACTTTTCAGTATTTTTGTATACTCTGTTGATCACAGAATAAATGCATTTCATATAAGATTCTTCTTTTACTTTATCAGGAGAGTTCAAATGTTTTTACATCTTTCAGAAGAACTATTTCTAGGGATGTATTGGAAACACAGGGCTGACCCAGTGTTGGTTCTGCAGATTACAAATTCTATAGCAGAATTCTAAGAAAAGCAAACGTCTTTGGGGGCAGCACCTAGCTGACAGCTCAGGGAAAAGATTGGCCATAAGAGCTGTTAGAAATGCTATAGCTTCATGTGTTACAGATCCCCACATATGTACAGTGATGACAGATGTACTGTAACATATGGGATCTTTTAAGGGTAGGTACAAAAAGGGGATATAGACCAGCTCCTTCACTCAGAGGCTGGCTCTTGTGAAGAACTGTTTTCCCTACTAAATCATGCACAGCAAAGACTGACTAAATCTCTACATAAATACCAACTCCTTAGTAGAAGAGGTGTTGGTATTAATCATGATAATAATCATGGAGTGAGTGATTAGGGAAATAAAGCATGTACTGTAAGAGGCAGCTCTTACATGGTTTATTCAGACAAGCAGATCAAAAGCTGAGGAGGTCTATGATACGTCCCTAGGCAAATATGGAAAGAGGGATTGTGGCTTAGCAGTTTTGCTCACCAACTTTTTTTTTTTTTAGCTCCTGATATTCTAAGTTTGCTAAAAATCTAGTTAAAAACTAGATGTGAATAAATTGAATGTGAAAATTTGAAGACAATTCGTTTTTCATCCTGGGTAAAGAGTTTAATTTCTAGTTTATTTCTAGGCAACAAAAGAGAGTTGTTGACCAATCTCGTAGTACTGCAGATGTTTAGTGGTTTGACCCCAGCCAGCAGCTCAGCCCCACTCAGCCACTCATTCACTCCCCACTCAGCAGGATGGGGAAGAGAATGGGAAGGGTAAAAGTGAGAAAACTTGTGGGTTGGGATATAAAGACAGTTTTACAGGTAAAGCAGAAGTTGTGTACAGAAATGAAACAAAAAAAGGAATTAATTCATTGGTCCCCTTGGGAACGTGTGTTCGGCTATTCCCAGAAAAGCTGGGCTCCATCCCATTTAATGGTGATATGGGAAGACAAACATCGTCACAGCACCCCACTTCCTTCTCCTTCCCCCAGCTCTGTGTGCTGAGCTTGATCCCACATGGTCTGGAATGTCCCCTTGGTCAGCTGGGGTCACCTGCCCAACTGTGTCCCTTCCCAACTCCTTGTGCATCCCCAGCATCCTCGCTGGTGGAGTGGAGGGAGGAGCAGAAGGGGCCTTGATGCTCTGCTGCAACAAAAACTTCCCTTTATTACCAACACTGTTTCCCTCACAAATCCAGAACAGCCCCTACTAGCTACTGTGAACAAAATTGGCTGTCTTGGCCAAAACCAAATGGGAAACTACTTTTAAGACAGCTTGGTTAGTTGAAGAGCAGCATTGTAACGCTATAATAGCAAAAGACTTGACACAGTAACTGGGAAGTAGTCTTGCCATCCTGTGTTCCTAAGATGTAAATTTAAGAAAATGAAATGTCAAGGAAACTCTTCTTGTTTGGTTTACAGTTACTGAAAGTGCTTTATATGCACTGTGGAGGTTGATGAACCAGAGGAATTACCCAGTAAAGAATGGGAATCTAATTCAGTTCTTTGCCCCATTCTTACATTTTAACTACTTGAGTGAAAAGTTAACAACATCTGAGTCTTGTCAGTCATGTTTATAAGCTTCTGCTGATGACATTATAGCAGTTGCAGCCTCTTTTATTAAAAGAGCATACCACTGCAGATGAAGGTAGAAATATCAGCAAACAAATTGAATTTCTCCCATCTTTTTTCCAGCTGGTCCAAGGATTTCTACTTTATACTTAATCAGTTTCTCCTATAATTAGTTTCTCCTCTATTTCTTAAACTTGTCCTTGAAATACACTGTCTTCTATGAATACTTATTAGAGTTGATTTTTAGACACAGGTATTAATTCTTAACATTTCTAATGCGTCCTTCTCTGTGAATTTCACTATGAAGTTTAGGGTTAATTAATTCATAGGTTCTTGTATAATCTTTACAGAAAGGGACCTGCATACCAGGAGTGATTTGTCCCACTTATATCTGAGTATTCTCTTGGATTTCTCAGCTCTGAGAGAACCAGTTTGTTTCATAAAACATTTTTCACAGTCATTACAGAAGCATTACTTTTTTTCAGTGTCTGTTTTTGTGGGGTTTTTGGAATTCAGACACAACCTGAAAGAGAGACATTCTGATGTTTTTGAACTAAAATTACCTTCAGAAAAGTTTTGTTTCTTCAGGATATAATGTTAATGTTTTGGGCCAGAGGTTCCTACTTTGCATGGTGTATGATAAAGACACAGCTTGCTGTGGAGAGGGTCTAGAATGGAAATGTGCTGTTAACCCCTGGTAACTGGAGAGTTTCTCCTTAGCAGCATCCATAGGAGTACACCAGAACCCCACTCTCTGTGCACACGACCTTTGTAACTAACTTTTTCCTAACATTTTGGATTAATTGGATCAGTCCTAGTATTTGCTGTTTCTCAGCTGAACTGAACTATCAGCTCTTTCTCACTGTCAGGGTCCACTGCAGCACATTCAGAAGTCTGTGTTTTCCTCTGGGCCTTCAGTCCTGATATGGTCATAATATTTCAGATATTCCTTTCTGACTGCTGATTGGTTTCTCATTAATAGACACTTATTAGCACTTATTAGTATGCATGGCTTCATTTTTCATCATGAATGAAGAGTTTATTTTCTGTAGTAGAAAGTTTACTTTCTCTGACAGAGGGATCCTCTTACATCACAAGTAATTTTGTTGATTGATTGGTTGATTAATTGATTTCTTATGATTGGAATTTCAACATGCAGCTGGTATTTCTGGCAGTTTCTTCTTGCAAAATAACAAGTCTTTCTGTTGATCCATGCAAGTAAATCTGTGGCGCCATCACTGGCTCTAAGATAACTCCCAAAACAAGAGCAAAGGAAATTTAGCTGCTCCAATTGGACATCCAGCAGTTTTAGTCATAGAAGAGGATTTCCTTGACCCATGGTGGTCTCTGAAGAGGACTGTCAGTCTAGTAGGTTGCACTGATTATTTGTTTAAATCTCGACAGATATTCTTTTTCCAAAGAAGAGGAGAAGGACCCAGAGTATTGCTGCTCATTACCATATATTAAGTCTACTCTTAATACCCAGACACTTACTTGGAACTGTGGACCTCTTGCCTTTGGTATTGTGCACCCCATTAGGACAGTTTCCTAGATGACTATAGTGATATAAATTTAAATGTAGGACCATAGATTTATTCCTTATTTCCTTGTGGTGTTGGGGTGTTTTACAGAACTGACTGCTTATTTATTAAAAAAACCCTGAGCAACTGCCTTAATTTGGAAGGTGACTGGTAATTCCTGTGTTGCTTTAGGCTTGCATCTCAACTGATCTTTTTTAAAAATGATTCTTTGCAGTTCAGAATCTTAGCTTCTGGCAACTTGTGGCACAGAGAGGCTTTTTATGAAGATTTTCATTCTTATGGTTTCTTACCTGAAAAACAACCCACCCATGAATTATTAATTTTTTCTTACATGTTAGGGGCAGTGTCATTCATAGGAGAAAAAATGAGTCGTTCATTAGTCTTGCATTGATCTTGGGATTAATACTCTGAAATTGAATCTTATTCCCTTGCAGTACTTGTAAGTCATAGAAACATAACTGTTTTTTCATGGCCAATACCTTTTAGCTAGTGGAGTCGTTCTTAGCTTTATTTACTTGCATAATTTACCAGGAGTCTTTCTCACAGGCCTTGCTCTGAACCCCACTGCACCACGTGGCACTAGATACACTACTCCTAGTAGGTTTTTGGAAGGTCTAATTAGCCATATTTTCCTGACAAGAACTCAGTTCACATGGCCTTTTGTTCTTGTTCTGCCATTTTGGTAGGAAAACTGCTTAAACGTCTGTATTTTCACAAGTGCACCTTTGGATGTTAATTTTTGCAAGAGTTTGGGAGTTGGAGGCCTTTCTTGCCTGTTGTTTCATTTGAGAATAAGTCTGCCTTTTGAATGTGTTCTTGCTAGAAGACAGAAAGCTAATCTACTTTTACTCTGTTCACAGACTCTATATGACTGCAGACAAAGTTGTTCCAAGTATCCCAGATTTTGGAAGTGCCCCATTTGCTACATGTTTTTGGTGGGCTAAGATCTTTGTATTGTCTCCCTGTGTCTCTTAATATTCTAAGGAGTTTTCAACTAGATTTTTCTCTGGATAGCTCACAGTGGAAAACATGTTGTGAAATAGCCAAGAAAACACTTCTTGCTGTCAGTGTGTCAGTTAGGCAAAATCAATGGTTTCTTTGTGGAATGTGCCAGTTGTTGTAATTTGCAAAGCTGTGACGCTGAGCTCCAGTCTGTCTTCCACTGCCCTCCCACCCCCTCATGTTCTGGCCTTACTGAGGCTTCAAGTGATGCTACCTTTGGGAGAGCAGTCTGTTTGCTTTTACTTAATAAAGCAAATTACTTAATACTCGGTGTTCTGGGACCTGCCAGGCATTTGTTTGCTCACAGTGACCCCTACGTGCAGGGAACATTTCAAGAAGTAAGATGGATTACTTTCTGTCCAGTTCTTCTTAAGATGTGTTTATTATATGTGCCTTCACTGCACATCTGTCTGTTTGCCTTTGGGAAAGGCCTAGAGAGAGATGGGAATTCTTGGCTGGAGAGGAACTGAGACCACGGAGCACACCTTAGCTGGTATTGTGTCAATGCTGGGTGTTGGGCCATGCTCCAAGGCAGACTTTTAGAGTAGAATTGTCTGCCTCATGTAGTCAACATGAGTGTGTACAAAGGATGTGCATGTAAAGCCTCAAAGAGCAGTAATAGGTAAATAACTCATTGTTCTTGGTGATGTAAACTGCCTCAGCTCTTGTAACCCACCAGTGGAAAACCATGCTGCAATTTAATTCCAGTTTGATTTTGACCATAGACTGGGAGATAGGCAGTGTTACAGTGTCACCTGATCTAGGTGGCAACTGGAAGGGAACACTTTTTCCTGGCCATCAAGAAGGAATTATCCAAAGATGATTGTAAATGCTTTCTTTGTTTGGAAGGAGAAAGGGGAAATTTGTAACAATGAGAAATCCACATTTTTACTCATTTGAAAGCTAGTTTATTTGTTCATGGAAATAATTTTCCTTGGAAGTTGCAAAGTATTTCAGAGAAACTACCATGGCAACTGTTTGAGGGCTGCTGTTTGAATACTCAAAAATCTTAATAAATATTTTTTCAAAAATTTATAAGTACACTGAGGCTTGGACATCTGCTTATATCATCAAGTGTTGCCAATATCAGAGTTCCTGCAGAGACTCGTAGATAAATACTTGTTAATCAACATGCAACTGGGCTACTCTGCAGTTTAAAGAACATTAGCAGAAAAGGAGAACGGCACACAAACAGAAATACCACTGAAATAAACCTCCCCTAGCCAGGGTTTGTACTGTTTGTTTTTATGTTAAACTCTCTCAAGCCCACTTTGACTTTCAGATGACAGAGGAAAATGGTGAAGTCAAATCTGGCTGTCAAAATTTGCAGATGGAACAATGGCTATTGGTGAAGCTGGAGAGTATATGAGGAAATGTTTTGCAAATCTAGAACCTCACTGTCATAAAATTTTAAAAGGAAGAACAGGAAATACAAGTTTTTAAACTGAATGTCTAAATATTTGAAACTTTAAAAAAATTGTGTCCTGTCTGTGGTAGCAAATAGAGGGATAATTATTGAAATAGAGTAAGTTCTAATTTTAGAGAGAATGCAGTATAATCAAATGGTCTGGAATAGTTCCTTAAATCTAATCCGTAATTAAATCAAAAATAGAACAAAAATTAATAAAAGAGCTGAAGGAGATTTTAAAGAGAGACTTTATCTTTTCCCCCTGTCCCTTACTGATGGGCTTGCCCATGGGGAAGTATTAACATAGTACATCATCTTTTCTCACCTTTATATCTGGCAAACTTTCATATCATTTAGCATTTTCCTTTAAGCTGAATCTGAACACAGGTTTACAGTATTATATAAAAATATCTCTGCTTGCTGGCCGTGATTAGGGAAAGGCAGCTTGAAAAAGAGAAGGAAGAGAAGGCTGGGTAAAAAATGAAATAAAGTTTCATATGTAAAGCAATGTTTAATGCATAGCTGGAAGAAGGTTATGTGATTTTTGGGGGGGAGGGGGCATGAGGGGCTGTTCCCTATATCGAATTTCCACTGGTCAAAGTATCTCATGCCATGAATCTTAAAAAGGCCCAAGAGCATTATTTACCCAGTGACACACCCATATTTAGGAAGAGTTTCAACCTGCACAGTTATCCTGTTCATCTGTGCTTGTATTTAATGACTGTCAAATAAACTGCCTGGACATGGATAACTCAGCTTCACTCTAACAGCTAATGAAAGTACATTTTGCTGACTTATGTTGCATATAGATTTCCTCTCACTTCTGAAATGTCTTATGTTGTTGTTTGAATTAGGAACAGGAATTATCCCTTGTGACAGTTTGTTAGTGTAATCTACCTTGGAGCAATCTATTTGTTTCCAGCTCTTTTGACTTTACAAAAACCATTTGTGACTTGAGCTGAAGGTAGTTTATCCTAGCTGGAGCCATTACACAAGAGTGGATTTATTTTCATTAGTAATTCAATTTTTCTATGCTATCTGTGTCAAAGTTTGTGCCTTTTAGACTTGTAGTGGAGGAAAAGGGAAGATAGCTGTGCATGTTGGGCTGAGGTTTCTGTGCACCCAGCATGAATGAGAGCATAATCTGAAGGACTGAATAAGAATATGTGACCACCAGAGAACTTCTGACCACCAGAGAATTTGCTTCTTACTGGGAGTGGAAAAAAAGTTGTGATGGAGGAACAACTTCAATAATTTTTTTTTTTCCTGTAATGTGAATAAGAAGGAAAGTCATATAGACCTCAGTGCTTGAATAGATACTCATTTAGAAAGGCTGTTTGATTTTTTATTCATCATTCCTACTCAGAGTGTTACCTGCTCCAGCAGTGATACGATATGAATGATAATAGGAAGTCAGTCACAGAGCCTCTACTTTTATGGGTTTGAGTTTTTCCTCAGATGTGGTAGGAGAAAAAACTGCTTTTTATTTCAGTAGAATCCAAATTTGTTATGATAACACTTGAACTCTACAGATGTTTAAACCAGTTACATAGGAAAGAGTGCCAGCACTGTTTTAAGTTTTTTCAAACTAAATTGTGTTTTATTGCTAGCTTCAACTTTAATTTTATGTATGTTTAATTAAAGTCACAGAAGCTTTGATTAAAGCTGTGCTCAAGACTGGGAATGCTGCAAATGTTTTAAGCATTAAACAGTGCCAGCAAGGATTTGGATTAATGTAAGCTGAGACATTTGTGATGTGAATAAACACACATCATCATAATGAAACATTGTGCAAATAAATGCTTTTCATTCCAAGGGAGGAACAAAAAATTTCCTAATTGTATTGGACTAAAGTACTAAATGACTTTGCAACAGTTTAATTTTCTGTGAATTGTTATAGAATAGAAATTAAAGCAGTGCATGAATTACTGTTTTGTTTTTGTATTTTCAGGTGTTTCGGCTACAGAAAGTCATCTGGAAATAGAAGGGATGGCAAATTGTCTGCCATATTATGGAATTTCTGATTTGAAAGAAATTCTGCATGCAGTAGTTAACAGAAATGCAAAGGAAGTATATGAATGTCGGCCTCTCAAAGTGATAAATTACTTGGAGGTGAGACAGAAGCTTTCTTTTACTATTAGCCAGCTAAACTTGCAATAATTCCTGAAACAGCTTGAAAATCTTTCTTCAGCTTTGTGTTTTAAGTAATTTCATTGTGCTCTAAACAGGAGTTACTCTTGAAAAAGAGAGCATCATACCCTCTCTGAGTTATGTATTCCTTACCAAAATACTTCCATCAGATATGCCCAAAAGTAGTTACCCAGTGTGATATATAACACATGCCAAAAGCTGATGTTCACCATGTGTTTCCTCTGTAAGGCACTTTTCAGACTAGAAAGGCATTTCTCCATGTTAGGATACAAAACTGCCACAGAATGGCAGTGACTCATATTAGTATTTTCTGTGCAAATAAATAAATTGTCCATCCAGAGGCAATAATGGCTTGAAGTTTCAGAGACAACTAATAGTTGTGGTACCAGTTAAAGCTGGAGTAACCAGCAGTAGTAATTACTTCTTGTCTAGCTGTTTCACTAATGCTCTCTTAATACCAATTCTCTTCAGAAAGGTTACCAAAATATATGTAATAAATCTTTTCATATTTAAGCATTTATAACATGCCTTCCTGAATGTGGTTACTTCAAACTGGGGCCTAGGCACATACTTACACAGGGTATGTGTTTTATCTTCCAAGCATTATTACACAAATCTTTCCTTGTCTTTTGGGAGTAGTAAGCTGCCTTTGCAGCAAGTAATTCTGTTATGTACTACTGAACCCCTCTCATGCACTAAGGAAAGAAGCTTAAAAGTTCAGTGTTGAGACAGGAATGGTTTATAAAAAGCCCCAGACAGCTATAAAAACTGTTATTTAGAAATAAGCACTGAATTCTTTGACCATTCTGGGAGGTAAACACTGGAAGTGCCATTCACTTGCATGTTCAGGATCACAACTTTAATCATTCATTTCATGTTTGAGCAGGCAGCATGTCTGCAGTTTTTGCTGCAGCTTCTGCATTGATAGATGCAGAAGAAAGAACAGGGTAATGGTTGAAGCAGCCTTCCAGGGTATAAAACAGTCCACAATGATCTTTTTCCCACTTGGAGGAGTGGGAGAAAATCTCAGGCAAAGAATATGAGATTATTTAGATTAAATCCTTATGAATGGTCCTCAGGTTGTGCAGCATGTATGTGTGCCACATACATTCCTGTCTAGGCAACACGAGTTAAGAAGAGAAGGCCATGGCAGTAAGGCCCATCTTGGAGGAGGAAACAAGATTTCTTTTTGAAGTTCCTTAGTTCTTTGAGGGTGGATGCTTTAGCAGTTACTTCTTTCTAGTGTTAAGTGGGTGCATTAGACCACAGTAAATAGAAATAATTCTATGAAGTTTTGCTATAGTATTTTTCAAATTTTACTTACTGCTTGAATTAATTTATGGTACATCTGAAGTTTGTGGAGTGAAATGTGTCTTGTGAGCTGGTAACCATGTACAGTCAGTGCTGGTGACAACAGGAAATAAGAAACACAAAGCATCTTGCCAAAGTAGGCTAAAAGAGTGCAAACATAACCAGGGGGCTCTGTGTGCTTGCCTCCATTGTAGAATTGTCATGAACTGACTAGTGAGATATGTTTAAAGTCATATTTAGATTTCTGAAATTTAGAATATTTAGCAGCAGAAAAGGATGACCTTTAAGAAGTGAGTGCTTAATTCCTGCTTTCTGGTAGCCCCAGGCTAATGTGCTAAAAGGTGGTACTTTAAAACTGTTGGGGTTTTGGTTTTGTTTTTTCCTTTCCACAGGGAGAAGCAGTACGTTTAGCTCGGCAGCTGCCCTTACATTTGTCAAAAGAAGATGTGCAAAACACAATTTACAGGATGAAGCAACAGCTTGGAAAGGAAAATAAAGGCTGTGTTCATGGTCGTCCTTTTTTTCATCACTTAACAGATATTCCAGAAGTTGACAAGCACAACTCCATGGAAATCATTCAGTAAATGGAACATTTTGTTTGGGGTCATACTTCTCTTGCTTAATTTTGATCACTACTCTGTAAGTTCAGTATGTTTTGTGCAAAGCTTTTCTATAATGAGTTTCCATTGTTACATGTTCACCTCCTAAAGACTTTATTTAAATAAAAATGCTACTTGAAAACTGGAAATAAATACTGTAGAGAAACAACTCACCACTATTTTTTTAAAAAGAATTATTAAAGAAATGTTCTCAACTGGTTTCCTCCTTCTCTTATTGCTGCAGGTTTAAGAAATACCAATATGTCAGAATTTTTTAGATGTGAAGTGGTTAGAAGTTGATTTCAACAGAGCATGGCAAAGTTTATTATATTAAGGACATCAGCTGTTAATTTTCAAAGGAATGCCAGGTAGCTGTAAGTATTTAAATATGGCATTGTCATATGCAGTTATTATAGTTAGACTTGTTGTATTTCTATTTGAAAATTCTTAGCTCATGTAAATTAGTATTGACAGTCCTAGTGTCCAATCTCCAAAAATTCTACACTTACAGAAGTGTGATTCTTAAAAGTAAGTACAAAAGTATAAGAACTACACATCAACAAAAACTGGCCAGTTACTTGCCAGCAGAATGGATGTGAGTCACAGGAGCACAGGTTAGCACTGAAATCAGGTGCCCAGGCGTATTTATTGGTGCAGCTCTATACACAAACTGTTTGGGGGTGGGAAACATAAACTGTCCTCCCTCAGAGAGATTGTGGCATAACTAGGGCATGGTCTGCTATATAGAGAGCTACTGATTTTGGTAAACTGGTTCATTCTCTTTCTACCAGAACACAATGTTTACTCCTCTATTTCAAGTAGTGGCCTACTTCTGTAAACCTATCCCCCTAGGCCTTCTGTGCACAGCAGATGCCTTGTCCCTGGAAGAGTATGTTTTAAATTTTCATGCTCACCTGAAATTCCTGCCCATCCCCAGGGGTTGTTTGCAAACCTTGGCACTGTGGAAATGTGGTAGGACCTAGCTCTGCAGTATTTCTATGGGTGCTTGGTAAATGGTTGAAGGTTGTTGAAAGGCCCAAGTGCAAGTGAGTTTGTGGACAGGAGTGTTGGACCACACAAGCAAATGTAGAGTTTGAATATGTAAATCACTGATGCTGAACTGGTGCACTAATTTAACAAGTCACATCACAGCCATACATCACAACCTGTAAATTCTAACCTGAAAGGCAATGGCTATCTTTTTCACAGAGCCTGTTGCAGCAGAAAAAGAGGTAATTGATTTAAACTGAAGGAGGATCAATCTAGATTAGATATAAGAAAGAAGTGTTTTACAATGAGGGTGGTAAAACACTAGAACAGGTTACCCAGACAGGCACTAGATGCCCCATCTGTGGAAATACTCAAGGTCAAGTTGGATGGGGCTCTAGGCAACTCGATCTAGTGAAGATATCCCTGCTCACTGCAGGGGAGTTGTACCAGGTGACCTTTAAAAACTCCAACTCAAACTATTCTGCAATTTTATGATGATTTCTTTATGTCATTAAAGTAAGTTTGTCCTTTTCATAAAGAGCAAGGATGAGCAGAGGGCACAAGCAGGATACCTTTCCAAGTTTAATGGTAGCAAGGCACAAAATGAGAATGTCACTTGCAAACTGGACACTTGGCTCTAAATGTCACTCAGTGCAGAAGATGTGAATTTTTAGAATCGAAGTGAGAAGGTGGATGGAGACAGAGGAAGGAGACATGACCCTTGGCTCCGATGGGGAAACAGGATCCCAGCCTTGCATGGGATACAGAAGGTTATAGTTTGTTTATTTTTATTCTTGTTGGAATACAAATTCTGAGAGTTTAGAGAGGTGCCATTACAGTGAGAAAAGCAAGAAGCAAGCTGCAGAATGGAAGTTTATCTCCTGATTAAGGTTGTTGGAAATTAAATTAAGATGTGCACCACTTTCAGTCAGTTTGCAGTATAACATGTGGTATTTAATGAGATGAATAATTGCTGGTTCTTTTCCAAAAGGTAAGATGGCTTTATCCTAATTACACTGAAGCTGGTGCTAGTATATTTAGTAACACTTGAGTCTACATCAAGAGGACAAGTTTTAATAGGTGTTGAGGCCCTAGACTGAAGAAAAAACATGATTAGCAATTGGTATTCACAGGTGCCAGGGTGGGTTTAGTTGCTATGGAAGCAAGTTAGCATCAGGATTTTCAGCAGGTGCAGGTGCACCAGGTTAAGCAATTGAGAGCTGGCTCTTCCCTCCCTTCCTGGCTATGTCTGCTGGACTTACACCTCAGAGAGCTGCTCTGGATTTCTTCCTTAGGTACGTGTACATAGAGTTTGTTTTCTGTCTCTGTGGGATACTGGGGGATGTTGTATGGCTGGGTGCCAGCAGCGAGTGCTGGAGCACAGCTTTGGGGCTGGAAATCTGGGTACCACATCTCCCCACCACAGTACTCATGGTTGGGACTGCAGGCTGAAATTGGGAGTTACACTGATGTTCTGCTGATGGAAGATGCTTTAGATAGGACAAGGTAGAGGTCTCGCCTTGCTTTATCTGGTGTGAGCAAAAAGAAACGTTACTTTCTGTTTCTGGAGATGTTCTCACTGATGCCTCTAGTGATGCATCCATTGTATGTGCTTTGTTTAAACAACGGAAGTACCCCAGTTCTATGTTTACAAGTTTGAAGAAGTTGAATGGTGTGCCTGAGGTAGGAGTTCTGGGGAAGGAAGGCCCATCAGCTTCTGCCATTGCATCAGCACGGGGTGCTACACGGTGAACCCCACGAGGCTCTTGGGGAAGCACACAAAGGCTGCCTTTGCCTGCAGTCAGTCTGTGCCCAGCTCCGTGGGCAGTTTGTTGAAAAGGAAGAAGAAAACCTGAAATGTGCAATGTTGGGTGGAGTTGGATATTGCCGTCCTTGACCCCTTGCCACAGAGGAGGAGCTGCGGAGCAGGGCGGGGTGGGTGCGTGTCCCAGCGGCCAGCGAGTGGCAGCCACCTCCTTGTCCCCCACGAGTGCCCGGGCTGGGGCATTGCAGGGACTTCTCGGATTTGCACTGCCCTCTGCTGGCATTTCGGTTTTGTACAATTTGGCCTTAAATTGAGGTCTGGGCCTCAGTGGATGAGCATCGTTCCTTCCTTGCTTTGTATCCCCAGCAGGTCAAAGCGTTATTGCTTACCTTGCTCCTCATAGTGTGCATGCTTGCTTTCCTAAAATACGCCTAGTGCAGGTAGCAGTGCTCCCTAGCAGAGAGTCAGACTGAAGCATGATCTCAGGATCTCGTAGTAAAACTTCCAAAGCCTTTTTGGTTGTACGTGGCTTTGCATTTTTCCAGAGGATCAATCGTTTGTGTGATTGGTTGGGGCAGGTTTGGTTCTGGTAGTGTGTGTGCAGCTCAGGTGTCCCCTTCACCCACAATCTGAGAGGTTCCACATTCCTTTCATGGGAAACCTCTGAATATCAATTTATCTTTATAAATACAGGAAAATCTCATTAGAAAAAATGTATTTTTCCTTGCGTGTAAGTATGGGTGTAAACATGAAATGGAGGTAGCACCTTTTACATGTGTCTTCTCTGAATGTAGTAGGAATCTTACTAATGGAAGTTTCAGTTAACCTGTGTGTGTGTGAAGGAGTTTGGACTATATCTTGTTTGGTTTTTTCCCCTTTATCATAAATAGTATAGTTCAGAGAACTATAGTAAAAACCAGAGAAACACTGAAGTTTTTAGGAGCACCTAGCAGTCATTGGCAACAGTAAAATCTAGATGATGGAATTTGGGATTTGTTACAATGGATTCTTCTCTTTTTCCATATTCTGATATGGAATTTTTAAAATATCTATCAATAAAATCGATATTCCCCGGCAGTTTATTTAGTTATACAAGCAAACATTCCCTAGTCTCAAGGATTTAATTCCTTTTTTTTCCCCTGCCAACTTACTGGTATTACTTTAATGAAAATTAACTTCAACAAACAACTTTTTAGGTTTTTAAAAGGGCTGTAATACTTGGTTTTCAGAGTTTGTTTTATCTTCTGTAAAGCAGGTCAGGTTTTGTATTTTTATTGGGGTTTGGTTTCTTTTGTTAAATAAACTTACAATTCTGAATTTATTTTTTGGCTGCAATAAAATATTGAAGGGTTCTTGAGAATTTTGTTTCATTTGTGCCCAGCATTTAACAGGATGGGTTACCAATTATAAAAAACTTCAGGTACATCCATTTAATTTTGCAAATGGAAGGCTACCAGCACTTGCTTTTATTTTTTCCCCTCTCTCCCTCTCTCCATAAGTATGGAGTATCATATCTGAAATTATGGAGAGTATAAATGTGGAAATGTTAAATCTTTTGTTAATGGCTTCGAATTAAGCACACATTGTTGCAGATGATTTGGAGGACTTATTTAAAGTAAATATACAATTTCAAGCTCAATTATCATTCATAGTTTAACCGAACATAGTGAGATATTCAGTCTGTGAATTTGATACAGTGTTACTTCATAATTACGATGCTTTTTTACAGTAAATTTGATATAGAACAGTTGCTAAAGGAAAGCTGCTGAATAGTGTGACCAACCATTTTATGGGACACATCTGGTGCATTAGTTCAGGATGTGCAGTGCTGGAGAACAGAGCCTTTTGCCCAAAAGGAGAAGGAAGCTAACTCCACATATATACATTTTGGGGACATGCAGAGAGGTTAAATAATTATGAGTTAATTGTGTAAGCTAATAGGAGGGGTGTTTGTAATGTCATTTCAGAATAGCTAAGGAGGAAACAGAGGAGAATTATTGTTTTAAAATCTCAAATGAATGGTTTACACCTGTTAATGTTACATTTAGAACAGCTGTTTCTTTTATTATCAGTAAACAGATGCAGAAAGTAATGGAATGTTTTAAAGCAATATGTTAATCCTGTCTTCCACTACTCAATATTCTCACAATGTCATGATTAAATATTAACTGTAATGCTGCTGTCATCTGCAGTTAAAGAATATTTACTTATTATTTTTATCACTTTTTATCTGAAGTTGTAAATGTTTATCCAAAGTTATTGTAGTCTTCCATTAACCCAGTGTAAGTGGTTTTTTGTCAGATTATTGAACTGAACTACTCAGTGAAAGTAACCCTGATTTTGGTTTTGCTCAAAGGTTATTTCTGTGTTTGAAATGTCACCTGAAATGAAGCAAGCTATATTTATAAGGGGCAGGAGGGGGAATTGCTCTTGAGGGTCCAGGCTAGCACACATTTTATATGAACTCCATGTGAAGTTGATTATAGGTGAAGCTTTCTCAGATTATACTCAGACTAAGCACTGCGGTTGGAATAGTACCAGTGAGGTGGTACAGGAGAGCATCTGTTTGTTTGTTTCATTTATTTTCAAATGTGTTGTGCTGCCTCAGTTTTAAAAGAAAAAGAAGCTGTGAATCTGACAATCCCTTGGAAAAAAATATTTCAAAAGTGCGGACACAATATCACGTACTTAAAAAACAAAACCAAAACAAATTTTTCAAAACATTTACAAATTCGTGCCTAAACTGACCTGAAGTTTCCTAAAAACCTGTAGTAGCCACTCAGATGCTCAGAGGTGACAGTAAGAGTTCTTCAAATAGGAAATGTGTGTGTTCATTTTAGAGTTGCCGTATGTGTAAATGTTCTGAAGCCTGTAGCATTTCAGTGACCTGCCGTGCGCTGGTGGAGCATTACTAAGTGACCCTCGAAGAACGGAAGCGCAGAAGATTCATGCTGGATGACTTGTTTGGCAGATTAGTTTTCAGGAAATGCAGAGACCAACGAATATGGCAGCTGCGTTATTAAAAATACTGTGTTCAAGCCCAGGTCAAATTGTTCATTCATGCATGGAGTAACTCAGCATTAATTGAATCATTGCATTTTTTACATATTTTAGATACCGATATTTTTTGCTTCAGCACTTGAAATGCCTGATAATTTACTATACTCACAAGGGGCAAGCATTTTGACAGAGGAATGCTTTATAAAGCATTTATGTGTGAGTGTTTGCTCATCAGGTCATTGTAGTAATACAATTGCATTGGTAGAACTAAGATTCTGTCTCAATTCTAATGTCAAGCAGTCTATTTTTGGAGGATTTCAAGATGGTTAGGTAAAACTATCTAAAATTATACAAAATAATTAAAAGGGAATGTCTTCCTTTGTTCTTATTAGCTTGCTACTGCTTATATTAGATAAATTCAGGGGAGTCCTGATGAAAGGTAAGATAGTTTATTTTCTCAATTTCAAAAAAGGAGGGAGAGTAGGAGAAACCCTCTCATGTCCATTAAGCAGATTTAAGACTCCTGTCATCTTACTTCAATAGAATGGAAAGGAAAATTATTTTTGAAATTTGAGTTTTTCATGGGAAATAATTTTTGAAAGGCAAATAATTTCAGCTTGTGAGGAGCAAATCTAGGTTTGATTCTTGTCACAAGAAACCAAAACAGACTAGTAGTAAATAGATTATTTCAAAGGAATGTTTTGTTGGAGGTCTTATTCTTCCCTTAAGCAGGCAGAGTAGAAATATTATTTAGTCAGTTAACATTCCTGATGCTCCCTGACACCTTAGGTGTGTATAATTTAGAACAGGAACCATTTAATAGTTACTAAGACAAGTGGAACTGTAGAAAACTGTTCCCTCATCAGAGGAATTCACTCAGTTACTTCTCCCGCAGGAGAGTTACAGAACCTTTCCCTAAAGCGTCACATTGAGCTTCAAAGTGCCCTTTCCCAAAAGTGGTTGTCCCAGATCCCATTGCCATTTAGAAGAGCCATATCCTCTATGCTTTATTTGCAATGACCTTTGAGCAACTGAAAATGCTGCCAGCTCCTTTAGGAAGTGTGGCTTTGAAATTTCAATTTTGATCTATGTTTGCAAATGAGCAACTGTGATTATGCATCAACTCTAATAGCAATTAAAAGGATACTGACCTTTTACAATAATAGTGTTTTGTACTCTTAGTGGGCTTCACTGTAAAGTCTGAAAATGCTTAATAGTGTACCTGCCACTTGTAGGTTATGGAGGCTGAAGAAACAGCTCAGTCAGCCATGAGAGGGATGCAGAGTTTAAAAGGGTGAAAACTCCAAACGCTGCAATTCAGATTTACACTTTTACTATGATGAGTGTGAGCCTAATGTTTAGTGGGTGTGTGCAGTTCATTCTTGCCCAACTGCAAATTTCTTGTGGAGCCCTCTGTATAATTTCTTACTCTATATTAATCCAAGTCATCACAAGTGATGCATCTTTTCATTATTGTTGTGTCCTGCTTCTTCTGAGTTTATTTAGGTGCTCTATAGCAACAAAGCATTGTGTTAAATTCCTTAATCATATTAAGTAATGAAGGTTTCAAGCACCATGAGATTGATTTTTATTTTTTTAAGCCTGTGTGGATGCAGAATTAATTAAAATCAAGTCCATCTAAAGAAAGGTTTAAATGACAATGTATAGTGCAATAACTCTCTTGCCAGTTTTCTTCTCGTTACCAGTCTAAGTCTTTTAGCTGTAGCTCAGAAATCTGGAGCAAGTATTTTGGCATAGCAGTTTGTTGTAAGGAAGATTTAATAGCTTGTTATGTCCTATTTCTATAAACAGAAGTCATTTAGAGTTCAGCAGATATATTTAGAATCAGCATTTGTGCTGGTAGTTACAAGCTGAATAAAATAATCTTTGAAAAGCTCAATATGCAGAAGGGAATATTCAGGTTCAAATTTACCTCACAACTTATTCTCTTTTAGGAGGCTTGGGGATTTTCACAAACAGGAACTTACAAAATTGAGTATCACACTTATTACTTTATTTTAAATCTTTTTAATAATGAGGTTTTGTTGTGTGCAAATGTTAATAGTTTTAAGAGAACTATGTGGCTATTGCTGTTCAAGAGGTCAGGTCCTGTACTCTTTACTCTGGCAAAATTCCCTAACCTTCAGAGAGGGAGATATCCCTGTCACAGGGAATACAGAGTAAGGCCTGATAAAATGGCCAGCCAGAAGCTTTGGGGAGGTCTTCTCTACTCAGCTGGTTTGTGCAGAATATTAACACAAGTTTACACTGAGTGATTTGTAATCTAACCTCTGATTTGTTGACTTCAAGGTATGCGTGGTAACTGAGAAACATATGCAAAGTCAGTTTAAGATACGAGTTTTATAGCAAATAGTAAATTAAAACCGTAGTGACCTTTTAGTCTTGCTGATCATGTGCAGAAGGATGTTCATGTGGTGCCCTGTACTAATCACAGTCACAGGGCTCTTGCTCAGGGAACAGCAGGCACAAGCAGTACTCTTGTGTAATTGTTCTCCTACTGCATTTTTTATTGAAAAACATTTGCAGATAAAATGTTATAATCATGCCTTGATGCAATTTTTGCATATTCTGTTCTTGAAAAGATAGCAGTTCTTCTCTTATGAAAAAGGTTTTTACTTAGTGGTGCAAGTAGTCATCAATGCCCTAGTTCAAATTTCAGTTGTTATTGTGGTCCTGATTGCTGGCTCTGGCCATGTTTGATGCAAAGTCTAGTAATTTTTATTATATCAGTTCTTGTATTGATTTTGCTAAACACTCCAGGAGCTTGAAAACTACTGATTAAAAGCATATTAGATATTTTACTTAAATATCTTTTCCTCCTATATTTTAACACAGTAATAACTGCTGTAATTTGTTTTATATTGAGTGTCCATTCATTCAACATCACAAAAAATGGCACCCAATTGTATGATCATCTCATCCTTAAAGAAGTGTGTTGTAAGGATGGTTTTGCAAACAACAAAAACCTTCATTTTCTGTTCTCACATCTAAGCAGGTCATTTTTCAGTTCTTATCATGTTAGAATTCTGATTGTTTCAGTAAGCCTTGGAGAAGCCTTCGTGTAGGTGTATTTTTTTAAATGTCAGTGCTGAAGAGGGAGAAAACATTAGTACTTTTTTTTTTCGTGTTTTCATTCTTTACAATGTTGGTAGCTGTTCATTTGAGTGTCAGAAGCATGAAGTTGTGTACAGAAATGAAGTTGTATACGCAAATGATCCTTAAGATGCCCCTTTGTCCCCTCATCAGACTGGGATATTGGGAAGAGGACTGACTGTGTGACTGGCCCTTGGCAAATCTGGGAGTTGAACACACTGATAGAGTTTTCCCATTTTAACTACATGGGGACTCTACTTGAGGGGAAAGTTCTATGCTGGTACCAGATGATCTATATGATGTGCAACACAAAAGTTTTCCTGTTTTGGGGGATTTCTGTGACATGACCTGTGGGCTAACTGAAGAAAACATCACTGAGAAAGTGCTACATATACAGATACAAGTGCTCCTATTGATACGTTATTTTTCTAAGATTTTGCTGAGTAAAGCTCTTTCCATACATAAGCGTTGTGGCCATCTGCAACTGCTTGTCAGTGAGACTGGTTTGAGAACACTGGCTGTAATTGTAACCTCAGGAATGTGTGACCAGCTCGCGGCCAGCTGTGCATGCCCTGACTTTTCCCAGGTGTTAAGATACATGGCCACTTTTGTTCCCCTGAACCAATGGGGCAAAATACACTCCTTGTTTGTCCGCACCTTGTATTAAGCCTAAAACCTGCTGGGTTTTGTTGTTTTTTCAATAGGTCAAGGCAAGTGACTATATGAAGTTGTCCATGTTGTTTAATTATTGGGCATCTGTGACACAGTGGGCTGCATCTGTGGGATAGCATGTATTTTGAGACATGCAAAAAGGGTACTCAGTTCACCATGGTCTTGCTATAAATTAGCAGTGCTGACCCTGCAAATCACATAAGTGCTCCTTTTTTATTGTTGTTGCTTGGAAAAGATTTTACTTACATTTCAATGGCATAGATATTTCTGCAGTGTAAGCCTCTTGCGCCAGAGTGAGTTTTGATGCATTTTTCAGTTGGTTTTCAATCAGTCTTATCTTAATGATCCATTTCATGTGCAGAGGAACACTTAGTAACTGTTTTCTGCACAGGAGCCTAAGTGGAACAAATCCTAAATCCAACCTGGAGTTGTCTGCAGAGTGTTCTGCATTTCGTCATTACCTGTGTAGCACTTTCATTGCTTGTGCAGCATTTACTACATTCAAGGTGAGGCACATTGCTTGAAAGCAATGTGTAAGCCCACAGGTCTCCTCCTTAGAGGTGCTGGGAGGGGCAGCGATTCCAGTAATCATGAGGACAAAAATTGCTCCATGGCCTGTGACACTTTAGTCAAGTAAAAGTGAAAACATGAGACAAATTTGTGTACATGATAATTTGCACTGTGTGATTGTTATAAAGGGATAAATCCATGTCTCAAGTCTTTGCTTTTTGCTCTTTTTTGGCAACAAGCTGACGTGATCTCCACGTTGTAGATATGGAAGAAAAGTTAGTTTTTAACTTAGACCAATTCTTTATATGGTCAAAGTCACTCGTATCATCCATTAAAGTAAACCTACCCATTCATATCAGTTTCTATGTCCATGAAATGATCTCAGACCTCAGAGCACATCTGTATTCTGTAACACATTCTGAGTTCTTGAATTACAAATTTCTGCCTTTGATGGACTTTCAAAGGTTGCACTTTTGGCTTTGGTCATCCTTGAACATAGGAAGGGCACACAGATTCTAAACCAGCACTGGGGTTTTCCTAAATGCTTAGAAGTCAGGGATGAGCACATGTGAAAAGTTGCATGTGCCTAAATGCTTTTCAAAACCTAGTTTTTAGGGACTTGAAAAAGATCGTGTAATCTTGAGACTCAGTGAAATGTATTAGGCTCCTAAACACTTAACTCTTGAGAAATACACCAGAGCTGTTTGGGGAGGAGAAGAGGAGCACACCAATCCAGTGCTGAGATCTGTCTGAACATTAACACCTGTAGCAAGAGAAGTTCTCCCTTATAGCTGCAGAGAGATGGAGCAATCTTGCATGATGAGCTTACATAAAAGACTGAAGGATGTGCTCTTTCAAAGGTTTTTCTGTAGATAAAAGTCCTGGTCTGTGAATCCTTTTTAATAAACAGGGGCTGTCCACTCTTCCCCAGAGCACACAGAGTTGATGAGTCCCGGGGTAAGACTGCATGATCCAAATCACTCATGATTTGTGCCTCTGACTGACGTTCCTCCAGCGAGGACTCCCAGATATGTACCAGCATTGTGAGATTCCTGTAACCACTGGCCTTCGGTATTTCCTGTGAAACTTAAACCTAATGTTCGAAATCTGCATCAGCACTGAACTGTTCTGCCCTTTGTTTTCTGTTCGTCAAGGTGGCTTTTCTAATTAGCATAAATCACAAAGCTCCTGCAGCAATGGTGTTGTCCATGTGATATACAGCATCTCTGCTGTGCCCAAGGAATATTTACTAGCCAAGGGGCTCTGCTTTGCTTGATTTGGAGAAGCCTCTTGTTTCTTCCTTCAGTTTCTCATTATAAGATAAAACAAATAAGGGGCTTTAAGAGAAAATAATGGTAGAATACCATGATACTTTTATTATTATGCATGTCTGAAGTGAACAAAATAAATCAGCTGAAGGCAAAGGAAATGCAACCCTGTGGACATTCAGAAGTTTAAAAACAATGAAAACAATGTCTGCACTACATTACATAGATTACAATAAAAAAAGTTAAATGACTCTGAATTGTGTGTAACCTAGTTGAAGAAATAAGACACTTATGTGGGGTATGGATACATAATATAAACAATTTCAAAGAGTATTTGACAGCCTCTTGGAATTTGTTCCAAATGCTTTTGGTTCAATGGGAGTGAAAAGACATGCTCCATTATAGCCTCACTTGATGTTTTATTTTAGAGGAAAGAAGCTTGGAAGCAAGTCTGCTTTGTTTTTTTAAATTGCTTTAAAGTGACAGTGACAAAAAAGTAAGATGAACTGCATGCTTATATTTCTTTTACCTATTCATCTTTCTTATTTTCATTGTTCCCTTTAATTTTCTTTCACTTAAAAAATGAAAATGTACATGGATCATCTATATTAGTTAAAATAATTGGTGACAACTGCTCCCTTCATTTAAGAAACCAACTGATCTCTACACATGATCTCTAACTGTGCTCTACACATGCTCTTTCGCAGAGGGAATCTTGGAGAGGGAATAGGTGTTTCTGATGTTGTATTCCTAAGCTGTACATCTTTATAATGTTTATTTATTGTTACACCATCTGAGATGATCTCGAGTGCTTTGTGTATGAGGAGCTAGGACTTTGGAGTAGGAAACATTTTTTTTCCTCTATGGCTTTTGAAAGATTGAATTAAGAACAGCTCTGATTCTGTGCAGCTTTCATTCCTGTTGCCTTCTGCTGCATTTTCATGAGAAATTGCAGCCTAAGTAGCATTAATCTGCTTAGTAGTTGGGTGGAAGCAGAGAACAGCTAGAAGTTGATTTTCCCCGTTTCCTGCAGTGCACAAACCCAGTTGAGCAGAGCAGTTAGCCTTGCTCCTGAGGGCTAATATAAATTAAAGGTCCTGAGCACCGGGGGTTGTTAAAATTCTCAGAGGGCTCTTTATAAGATGTTAACCCCCGTGGTCTGGCCAGGCTCCAAACGGGGTAATTACATTCTTCCTACCTAAATTCCCCCTGCAATTGCAATTCGATGTGCTGGTATTCCTCACTTCCTCTCCTCTGCCGTGCCCCGTGGAACAGTTGTTGCATTTCATCCCAGAGGTACTTGCTTTTGGTGACTGATGGAGTGATCTGTGTGTAGAGTCTATAAAGCATTTTAAGAGCCTTTTGGATGAAATGTAATTTATGATGCTTAATTTTATTTTTTTTTTCTTAAATTATCTCCTGTTTAAAATGAACTGGGTTAATCTGAACCCTGAATGAGTGTGAACTATGTGCAACAGACCTGGAATGAGAAAGCGTCAACAACTGTTCTCATTCCTTGTTGAACTTCTTCCCAGAGGTTTTTTTTAGATTAAAAAAAGGTAAAAGATCAAACTGAAAGTATAGGAAGCTTTTTAAGGGGTTCATTACAAAATAGGAAGAATATGAACAATATAAAAAGGCTAATGTGACTTTTGCCTCAATTGAAGTACAAATTGAAACATATAGATACAACATTCCTCCTGCTTAGGGATTCTGTTGTAACCTGAAGAGCAGCAATTAAAAACTCATGTTCTAAAAGTTACTCTTTTTCTACCCCTCTTTATACTAGAAAAGCTTTTTATTATAAAGATATTAATTTTCATCAAGGTATTACATCGTAATTGTAAGTAGACTTGCATAAATGTCAGTGTTGCTTGTAAGCAGAAAAATAAGTAGTTAGCACTCAGTGTTCAGCGAGATAGTGGGGAACATCTGTATGTGCCAAATATACAGAGACTTCAAATAGAGTCTTCTCTAAAGATGGGATTTGCATGTCAGATATGTGCAATGCAAATGGGGTGATGTGGCTGGGGGACATCCTTCTGTTTAGTTTAACACTGGTTTCTCTCCACTCTTGGAGTGTCTCATACTAAGCTTAGCTGTACTACATAGGAAATCTTTGTACAGGTGCTAGCCTGAATGTGGTAAACACTTCTTTCAGCAGGTCGCTTAGTGTGGTCTAACAGCCTAAAAGGTTGTTTGTATCAGATATTTCTCTCCTAGAACATCAGCAGATAGAAACAAAGAACAGTGTTGATGTGTGCTGTAATGTCCTCACTGATTAAGGGACATGCCTGAAGGTGAGCTATTCACCATGCTGAAGGGCACGTTGAAGGTTTTGCAGGTGACTTTTCTGGTGGTATAAGAAATGTATTTCCAGTCCCAGATGGGAAAAATCGATGTATGAACCTACACAAGTGAATGTGATGCACCACCTGAGCTTCTGAGGGGATCCTTTGTGTTGCCTTCTAAGTCAGGATGCTTGGAGATCTGCACTGACCTGGCATTAACCATTTTCTGGTGCTGCTGGGGAAGATTAAAAAAAGTTAAAACAGCCAATAAAGAAACTGAAAAAAAACTCTTCTTTAC
The DNA here is from genome assembly GCA_024734555.1 of Trochalopteron elliotii. Taxonomy (NCBI): domain Eukaryota; kingdom Metazoa; phylum Chordata; class Aves; order Passeriformes; family Leiothrichidae; genus Trochalopteron; species Trochalopteron elliotii. The sequence continues at coordinate 1,268,271 of JANPWX010000061.1, read as the reverse complement.
ATAAATAAATTTAAAATACAAGTCTAATACAATACAGATAGTTTGAAAGCCTGAAGCTTAAAATGTCCTTGCAAGGTCTGCCATTGTGTTTTAGTGAAAAACTGCACCATGACAAACATATCTTCCTCTCTGATCTGTGATAAAAGCTGAAATAAATTTAAATATTTGACACTAAATTTAGCTCAATGTGCTCTGCTGCTTGTTGCTTAGAAAGGAGCCTGCACTAACTACACAGCCAGATGTTCTTACAAGTTATACCTATGTATTCCCATTCAGTGTGGCTTTAATGGATTTTAACTTAGAATAAGAAATTTAGTTCTCTTGCCTGTACTCTATTCAGACGTATCCTTATTTAAAAACAGATTGCCATTTAGAATACAAATAAGCTATTTGTATAGTTTCATTACTGTAATCAATGTGTTTCTAATTGCAATATGTGATAGTAAATGTTTGTGTAAAATACAGCTGTGTTCTGAAGCATTTCCTCTTATGATGCTTTCTAGTTGCTATTACCAACACACTTTAAAAATACATTTAGTTTGTAAATATATTACAGAAGGAAATCCGTTATTTTTAGTTAGTTTGTGTAAATGAGTATAAATAGCTTTCTTCACACTGATGGTCTCCTGACAGGCACAAGAGCTCTGTACTCATTCTTCACACCAACACTCACATCTCTTCACATCTTCTAAAGCTAGAGTGTTTATGTTATTTTATTTGTTAGAGCTTTGGCAAATCAGCATCCTTTCATGTTTTGTACTAGGTTCTGTTGCCAAGATGAGACACAAATTGCTGGAAACTTTCATGCAGAAAAAGAAATGTGTATTTTAATACCTGAGGAACATTTAATTCATTCAATCATGTTTTTAGGTAATCTGTTAGAATAAGGTGGAAGGTGAGTCACAGCAAGATATTGCAGAGATGCATAACCCACAGTTTAGTGTGTCTGTGATCTTTCTAGCTCTTTTATGGTTTTGTATTTTTTTTTCCTTGTGCAACTGTTTTCCATTAATTTAAGTATCAGATTTATTTTTTCAGAAATTAATATCAAAAACCAATTTAATAAATATCTCTGCATTTTGAATTATTTTTAATCCTGATATTCGTTCAGCAAATATTCTCTGCTGTTTGTGCTTTTCCCCTCAAAGCTATCACACTTTATTTTTCTCCAGTAAATTCTTGCCTTTACTTTCTGTTGGCTGTTCCTGCTTCTCGCATCCTCTCCCTCTGTAAAGGAGGAATGTGCTCTTTTTTCTCCTACTCATTCGTAACTTTTTTGCTTTCTTTTTCCCTTTGCTTTTGTTACCCACAACTGTCTGCTTGTTCTTTTTAAACTCTCCATCTACAGCTTCGTTCCTGGTAGCATTCTCTGGCCTAATTAACTTTAATGAGAGTTTCCTTTTGGTTGCACACTAAATTCAGTTTTATAGCACTCAGTAGAAGCTTTCATATCTAAGGTAGAAAGAAAAAGGGTTGTTCCTATTTCACCCAGTCTCCTACCTATTTCTTCTTTCTTTTTCTTTTTTTTTTTTTTCTTCACTGATACCATTTTATTCTTTCTCAATCTGTATCTTTAGTACTCTGAACTCAAATTTCCTTCTGTGGTTGTATTTAGTTAGAGACACAGTCTGATAATTAAATATTCTAAAATATGTTAAAAAATAAGTGAATTTGCATTAAGGAGTTTTGTTGTTTGGGGTTTTGTTTTTTTTTAATAGTTTTCAGTACTAGTGTCCTAGTCATTGCAGGAAACATACTTGACAAGTTTCAAAAAAAGCGTTAAAAGTGAATTTTCTCAGAGTCCCAACCTCCTCATATTTAGGAGATTGTGTAGTCTACCTAGAATAATAGATTATTATTGCAGTTCATTAGAGTGAAACTGTAGAAGTGTCTGTAGCTTCTCCAAAAATTCATCATCATTATGGGATGTTGTCTTTAATGACTGCTCTAAATTCCATTTCTTTACAAGTATTTTGTTAACTTGGTTGTGGAGACAGGTGGATTTTTACACAAAAATTTTGTTGTGCTCTTGGGGAAACCAGCCATGCCAGTAATACTCACTTTAACTGAAATTGAGATAAATAATCTGAGGGTGACCTACTTAAGGTTAGAAACAGTTAACACTCTCTTAGGAGATGAGGAGTAGATAAATGGTGAACAACTGGGAAGCTGGCTCTGAAGAACATGCTCGTGAATTTGGACACCGACTAATCTGTTTTGGCTGTTGCTGGCATGGCAAATAATAGCATAATGCAAAACCTTCCTGTTTCTTCCCACTCTGGCTCTTTAACTTTCCACTGAGGGCAAGCAGCGGCCACGGGCCAAAGCCTTCACCGCAGAAGTGGGAGCAGCAACCTCCCTCTCTCCCTGTGGCTCTTCTGGCTCTTGTGCTGACCAGTGCACAGCAGAACACACACTGGGGATGTTTTCCCCCCTCTTGGCCAGCCTGGAGTCAAGCTGGGACCTCAGCTGAAGCCTAAGGGCTGGGAAGGAGTGTAAGCTACAGCCACATGGCTTGTGTGTGGCCAGGAGCAAAACCAGGCACCTGTAACTCTGTTAGGTTGTACCACCTTCCCTGTTTGCCTCGGCAGAGGTGCTGGCTCCTAAAATCACCTGAAAAGAATTCGTAATGTGGAGATGTTACAGTTCAGGATTACCTCCTGCTGTCTTCCTGTTAACTTTTCCCACCGTTGAGTGCTGTCAGTTTTAGGGGTTGGGTGGGTGTTTTTCCTTTTGATTGTCTATGAAGTTAAGCTGACTAAGTGACTTGTTCAAAAAGCTCTTTCACTGGAAAGAATATTATGGGCTGCCTTGCCCATAATCTCCTTCATGATCCTGTTCTTGCCTTACTAGGACTGTATCCCTTTTTAGCACTGCTAACTCTTTTGGCTCTGTCCCATAGAGCATCTAGAGGAAATGTTCACTGAACAGCTTCTCATCTTCCATTCAGCCTGGTTGGGTGGTTTTCTCACCCTCTGCTCAGTGTAGGTATAGGACAGAGTCCTTGCTGTCCTTGTCCTTTCCAAATGCTCCCAATGGCAGCTCTGGATAGCCACATCTCCATCGGAGTCTGGCAGCCTGTGAGGACTCTCACGTGTCTGTTGTGTCACTGAGCTGAGAAACCACCTACCCACTACTGGGAATTTTAGATCAGTGGAGTCTTCTGTATGGCTATTGCCTCAAATGGAGGATATCTAAAGGAAAGGATCTTGGGGAAAATATCTCATATCCTGTGTTGTGATAAGATTTAGGTATGTTCTCAAGTTTCTGTAAAAGATAGTTTTAGGCTTTCAATGTAACCAAATTATTTCTCTTTTTTCCCCCCCTCTCAAAGCCCCTGTTTTGTTCTGACCCATGCTAAATTTTGTGCTTGGTACGTGGAAAGATTTTTGTGTTTCAATGTAGATAAAAATGAAATTTTCATTTCCACGTCTTTTGCCTACTCCATAAAAGTAATAAGTTTTACTAATCCTGTCCTGATCAAGTCAGCTTTCATCTGTTTCAGACTCCTCTAACTATATTAAGAGTAGCTCTCAAATAACAAGGAACGTATTAAAGTCCTGTTCCTCTGAGGCTCAAACAGTCCATGCTGTTTCCCTTCAGCAGTTCCTTGGAGTTTTTGGGTATTGCTGTTTAGAATCAGATTTATGCATGAAAATTTTACCTGTTGATGCAGAACTGTAGAAATTATTTGCAGTCTGTTCTCTTCAGTCTTCAAATTGCACAGTTTTGTCTGAAGCTTAATGTATAATGCCTTTGAATCCCATAGATGAGGGTCTGTGGGGAATAACTTTCCTTTAGGCTGAAACATGTATATACCTTCAAAGTAAATTTGTGTATATTTGCGATGATCCTTGCTCTGCCACCCACCCTGCCCCATCATGCCAATTAGCTGAATAAAGATAGGTTAAAAACTCTGAAGTCTAAAATGTCTGCCTTGTTAAAAACAAAACAACCAATCAGTCAACCCTCCTGAAGTTAAAGCTCTGCTACCCTTATAAAGCAATAGGAAGGGCAAACAAGGTACAGTCACACCCAAAGGAATATTCATGCCAAGAAAATCTAATTGCAGGCATCTAGCAAGTGTGCAATTTATACAGATCAGTGTGGGCAAAACATTTTCAAGACCTATTCCTCCATAAATCACTTAGGTTTTCTCTTAGCACTTCCCTTAAGAACTGGAGATATTCTGACAAATTAAGGGAAAATAGATTGATCATAGTAAATGCTGACTGGAATTGATCAAAATCTTGGGGTGGTGAAATTCCTGCATTTTCCTTATGGTCCAATTTGCTCCTTAAATAACCTCCCGTATTTTTTCTGTTTTAGCAATGATGTCATTATTTTGGACAAAGCTTAGCAAAGGAACTGTATCAGTTTTAAATTTTCCCAGTAGTTCCTTACATCATATCATGGCTCTAAAATAACTAAATTTTTTCACCATGTTTGGTGTGTACTTTTGATTTCAATTCCCAAGTTACGTAACTCTGTCAAAACAGCTCAAGCCTGATTCAAATTCCTGAAGCAATTGTGATACTAAAAATGACAAGAGTGATTGGTCAGTGTTGCCAGAAGTAAAACCATCCTTTGCCTTCATGCCTGTAGTTGGAACAATGCTCGTGTAAGTTACTGAGTAAGATCAGTAGCAGAGAACAATCCTCAGGGATGAGGTTTCTGATGGAAAGGGGCAGCTAAGAGAAGTTTGCTTATGTGTGTTTGGTTGTAGGCCAGCAGATGGGTGACTTCAAAGGTCTTCAAGGAAATGTTAAATGAATGCATAATAAGGGTTTTTTAAATCACAGGAGACTAGATCTGCATGGCAAGGTCCTGGTAGTTGGGGTGCTGCAGTGTCCTACTCTGATTTAGTTGGTGAGAAATTCAACTCATTTCCTTAAGTCCTTTCTTGTCTGTGATGGCAATGGGTGAGTGATCTCTTCCTGCCTTTCAGACAATGAATCTTTAATTATAAATTATAATTACATATTTTGTGTTACATATATATATGTATAATTATATGTATATGTATATAATATAATATATAGATATATACACATATATAATATATATGTATAATTATTTGTAATACATTTTCTCTCCCCTGTCCAGATGAGGAGGGGAGTGATAGAGCAGATTTGGTGGGCACCAGGCATCCAGCCAGGGTCAACCCACCACACCGATCCAGGAAACCAAAATGGCAAGGGCCTTTGGGGGCTCCCTGTCATTTCCAAAGTGAAGACCTAAGACTGTAAGAGAGCATTGAAGCAGGTATAAAGGAAAGTGAGTCTTGCATGAATGTATTTAATCAGATGTAGAGTCAAGGTAATGATGAGTAATGCCTAAATACATTTGTAAACAGGTGCAAAACACTCTTTTTCCCCTGCCTGGAGAGCTGCCACTGTTATGTGATAGCTTAATATTTCAGCTAGACCTACAGCTGAAAGGCAATGATATTGAGTGATTTTCATTATCCATTCAGTGTGGTTGAAATGAGCATGGCCATGTAAAAATAATACTAAAATAAACCCATCAAACAGACTTTGCAAGAAGCTTTGTAAAACTGCAATTATTTTTTTATTTGTAAATAATGTATATTTGTGGAAACCCCTCTAAAGAGCTCTGGGCTGCTGATGGAGTTTTCAGGTAATTTTTTTAAACCTGTTTAAAGCTCTGAGCTACAGCTATAAAAGGCTTTACCCCTGAATTTGTAGCTGCTGCTGCTCTCCCGTGTGCCAGGTGGAGTTTGGGAGTGGATCACTCACTGGGGCAGTGTGATTGCAGCTCGTGATTGTATTCTTGGATTGCTCTTACAGCACTGGGACTCTGGTGAAGGTGCTGCATAAACTTGTAGCAGAGGTGTTGCCCCTAATAGAGAACAGATAGGGACAGTTGCTAGACTAAAGCTAATTATAAAATTAGCAATAATTTTTTTTCAAGCTGCATTTCTTGGCTTCACTAGGTTCATGCTAAAGGTGTTCAATTTTGGTGAGATCATCTCCTTGACTTGGGTTTGGGGTTTTTTGCACTTCCTTATATTCAGAGCATCTATTTTTATGATTGAGCATGTATAAGCCTTAAACAAACCTGCATGGAAGAGATTGTAATATTCCTGAGGCTAGAAGAAAAGCAAGAAAGCAAGAACATCACTGGCTAACTGAGGATTAATATTTTAAGTTCAGTATAACTTACATAAGCAAACTTGAACAGAACCACTTGGTTTAAACATTTAAGAGAGGCTCCTAATAATAAATATTTCTTCTAGCCTTTGACTTTTTGACCTGGGAAACAGATGACTGTTCAAGTGCTAAATGTATAATGTAGTTTAGCTTTTCACCCTTGTTTTTAGTTTCTTAGCTGTTTCTAAAGGTTTGGTTCAACATATGAAATATAAACATCATCTTTAGAGTGCAAGATATTATCTTGCCTTGTCTGAGTTGTGTTTCTGCTTGAATAGTAGAATGTCAGTCTGAGAAAGCAGGATATCAAAATACAACCGACCAATTACCAGGTATTTAGAAAGCTGTACTTAATTTTGTAAAGCCAAACTTGTCAAAAAAACCCGCCCTTACGTTAATAACAGATAATTTATTACCTCAGAAAATCCATTCTGTATTTTAAATAGGATTACCACTGGATTCAGAAGGATGAAAACCACTGCTGAAATGTATCAGATTATTCATGGCCCATAGGGGAACTGTGCACTATGGAAAAGCAGGTGTCTCCTTTCACTAGGAAGGCTTCCCATTACAGGAATAGGATTCAGAAGGACACATGGATCTTTGAAGAATCTTTAAAGTTTCTGCTTCCTACCCCTCTGCATGTTTTTCAACAAACTTTTGGAAGGATGAGGGAAAATTGTGTTTACTCGAGTTTTGTACTTACAGAGCAGAACTGCATTCTCTTTCAAGTAATTTTATTTTGGGAAGCTGCATCTTTTTGCTGGTGATGTAAAAACTGATGTTTGGTTTGGTTTTTTTACTGTCACTTTTTCATTATGCACGGAGTGTAGTGATAAAACCATGCAAACATCTTTCAAGTTAACCATATGCAAATAATTTCAGTGGGTGTTATATGAAGAAAAGCTGAAAGCAGCAGATCAGTGTTGTGTGTCCATCAGTGCTCAACACAAGACAAATTGTGTATCTTTGTGCAAAGGCAAGGATTACCAAACACTGTGTGAAGGTCCTGGAGGAAGGACCTGCTAAGGAGCTGGCAACTGTCCAAAAACATGCCTGCCTGCTCTTAGGGTAGGTGATGGTATGTTATCCATCCTTGTCCCATCAAGGAATAATTCATATTTGCTAGATATTCTTCTCTTTCTTCTGTATGTTACACTTGAAAGGAGTAATTCTTCCAGCATTAACATATGCTTTATCCTTAAAATAAATGTCCATGTGCAGAGGTTATTCTGGAATGGCTCTCTGGTAATGTTTTATATTGAAGAAGTGTTAGCAGTTTGTCTTCTTGATGAGTAGCACTAATTCTCTGCCATTACTAAGTCACTTGCGACAGTGTTCTTGAAGCAATGAGTTGGTTTTTTTATCACCTGATAGGTTTTTTGCTCTAGGGATGAAAATTGAATTTCCAGTTGAATATGGGGTGGTAATCACCTGGTGACAAAGAGCTTCAGAGAAACAGGCAGATTGGAAAATGTCTGGAGCTCTGTGCTGGGAGATTAGGTGTCGACAGCATTCTTTGGAGGTGATGTGAAGTCTCCGAGGAAACACCCTGGCAGCTTTTTATCCAAATCACAGAGGAGTGCTTGGAAACAGAGCAAATCCTGGGGGAATCTTCACAGTGCTATGCTCAGAGTGGATGTATCACTTCAAGGTACAGTACAGGGCTTGCCCCTGCCATGATTTATTTCAGGTTACTTGTTTGGACCTTGGACTTCCACAGCTAGGCTCCCCATTGTACACTGATACATTGGCTCTACAGAACACTTAAACTGTGGTAAACTATAATGATGGTGGAGGGAGGAGGAAAAAATGTTTTAGGGTGTTTCAGTTTCCTACTGCTTTTGAAGTTAGTTCACCTTCTGGAATAGTACTTTCAAAAGCAAACTGTATTTCCATTACTAGTGTACCCTCACTGAAAGGCTTAAAATATTCTAAGCTTCTCATTCAGTAGGAAATTTCTTTTTTTCTCAAAGGTGTTTGGTGGTGTAGGATCCTTCTGCTATAGGAGTGTGCACATTCACTAAAAGGAGCCTAATTTAATCCAGGAGCATTGAGCTAGTCAAAGCTCACAAAGCTAATATATGCTCTAAGTAGTGCATTTTAGGAGTTGGAGAAATTATTTTATATTTATATCCCTAGAATTTTCAATAATCTGAGTGTGTGGCAGACCTGTGGAGGGTTTACCCGGGCTGGATGTTGGGTGCCCACCAAATTTGCTGTATCCCCTCATATGGACAGGGGAGAGAAAATACAATAAAAGGCTCAGGTTGGCATAAGGGCAGGGAGATCTCACTCACCTATTATAGTCACGGGCAAAACAGATGGGACTTGAGGAAATTAATTGAATTTATCACCAATCAAATCAGAATGTAATGTAATGAGAAATAAAAACAAATCCTAAAAACACCTTTCCCTTGCCCTCCCTTCTTCACAGGCTCAACTTCCATCCCAATTTTCTCTGCCTTTTTCCCCAGCAGTTCCAGGGGGTGGGCAATGAGGGTTGCAGTCAGTTCATCACATTATTCAGGAAAATACTGGGTATATTACCAGAAATAGCAGGAAGATGAGGCTGTTTGTGTCTCCCCAGTGTCACAGTCATCCCAAAAGAGCAAATCTGGAGCATGGATTAGCTTCTAACCCACTTTTCACCATTCTACGGTCATGGTAGTTTTTAATGTTTTTATGATTTAGTCTTGAAGGTAGACTTTTGCATAGTTTTGTTTTAGGAGATAGCTGGGAACTGAAGTGTGAATTAGGGTAACACAAAGGTTGCTGCTTCAAATTTCATAACTCTTCTGGTGGGGTTAGGAACAGCTACCATAGCCAGAGGTACATTTTCAGATCTCAGCATTTCATACAGGGTTTACTGAAAAGCAGAATGGAAAAGTCTTTCAGTGAGTGTACCATTAGTGTAGGATTGTCCTAATTTCATTGTCTTCCGCTGGATACAGAAGCTCTTTTATGCTTCAATTTTTCATTAAAGTTATTTTTGTTAGTTCCATCTTCTGACTGGTGATGCATATCTGTATTTACAATACACACTTAGGCAGGATGGACTTTCCAGTTAAGTAATTTAAAAATATTCTATAAATGAATCAAAATTTATGTATCTAATATTTTTTGTTTTCAGTGGGGAAATGATTAGATTAACTACTGATAAAAGGGATTAATATTGGTAAATAATCTGTGGAGGTTTTTTTTAATTATGTTTCAGTTTGTTTGTATGGCACTTCATGTGGCTCTACTATGATTACTACAAGCCATGAAGTCTGCTTTTAGCATCTGGAAACAGTCTGGGGTTTTTGAGCAGTGGCACAGAAGACAACAGGGTATCCCTTTGTGAGAGTGCATGTGTATCCCAGTGCATGGCAGTCAGAGTTCATGCTCACAATGATATGAAAAATAGATTTTTTTGAAATACACAGCTAATTATAGTTTTGATTAAGGAGTAATCATTCTGCTATATGATAGACAGTTTCGGTGCAAATGTGAGTAGTAAGGGACAAATACATGGTAGAATTTTCTTCCAATATTTATTCCAGCTGATGGATCTTTCTCATTTCTTCATTTATGTAGCATTAGTTCGGGTAACAGGAACACGGGGTTGTTGTGCTGCCCTTTTTTAGAGCAAGCCTGCCCTGTCCTGCTGAGTGAGGCCATGCATTAGCAGAGAAAAATCTGCTGTACTTCCCAAGGGTGCCAGGTCAACAGCCTCATGATAGGGTCACTTTGTGCATTGAACAACACAGGAGTAAAACTGTCAGAATTTTGTAGTCTTAAGTGTAATTTACTATAAATTATAGCCTGCTCTGTTGAACTCTCAAGCAGGAATGAAACTATGGAATAATGCTGAAGTCAAAGCTTTGTGTTAAAGGCACTTTCTCACCTAAAGGGTTATTCACGGTCATTTTGTCCTTTAAACACAAATCTGTGAAATATAAAAAAGCATTCCAAATGTCCAAATAAAAATTTGCCTTTGAGCAGTCAAATTCCTCTGTCTTCCTAACAGTGAGAGTGGAACTTCTTTGTTGTTAACAGGTATAGCCAAAGGAAAAGGGGCTAAGAACACATACACAAAAAAATCCAACCAAAAATCTAGGCTCCTGGTTTCTGAATAGCAGTCCAAATCAAAGTTTGTGTGTTTCCATCCATTTGCTCATAAGGGTTTCCTGGTATTCCCAAAAAATTTCTGTGATGAAATACATTTATTTGTAATAACCTCTGTAGTGTGTTAAAGCAAACCATCACAATGGCAATATTTTCTTACATTCTTTCCACGTGTATAGAATAAAGATTGCTTGAGTATTTTAGCACAACTGAAATCTGGAATTTAAGACTTTTGTCTCACTTGTAAAATAATGGTTATGAAATTCAGATTCCAGTCCAGGATTTTGTTATTGAGTCCAAGGGGGTTTTATTCATTATTTTACTGTTTGCTTAAATATGACCATCTGGGCAGAGGGAAAAAAAAATTTTCTGTGACTTTTTTAGTAATAATGCCAATAATTCTTCCACTTATTCATGCTGGCCAATCATTAATGGAAAAGGTTAAATAATTTTTAAAATTCATAAAATGATATCATTATTTTTACAAAAAAATTTACATAACTTTATTGTCTGAAGTCCACACAGTTCTTGGAGTTGGGGTGCTTGTTGGGAGTCTCATGATCTTCACCACTGAAAAATGATGAGAGAAGGTTTCAAAATTAATTGGAGCAATGCATGAAAATAATATTCCTCCTCTACCCTGGTGTATGAGGCTGTACCATTCTCCCATCACTCCAAGTACTATCTAATTATTTATCCACGTTAGGTAGTAGTCCTTTATCAGGAGAGTTCTCCCATAGCTTGAGAGTGCATTCATCCAGAAGAAAATAAATACAGAATTTAGAAGGCTTCCCCATAGTTAAAAAAAAAAAAAACAAACAAAGAGAAAATCGCATAGAAGTGTATTTCTCTGTGGAATGCAAGTTTAAAGCGAGCCACATCCATGCAGTGGGAGAACCAGTGGAACAAGAGCTTTTCAGATCATCATTACTTTTCCATCATCATTGTAGCAATAATCAAAAATATTGGCAATTCAAGGGGCCTGATTCTGATTTCCATATTGATGGTACAGAACCTTATTTTTGCCAAAGCTGCTCCTCCCTCATTTCCTTTGCCCTACTTTGTCAGTCACAGAATCACAGAATGGCTTGGGTTGGGACGAAACAGTTACCCTGAGTCGTCATGTTCTTACCAAGGTGTGAGTAGCAGTGCCAGTGAAAAGTCTCTTGTGCAGCACATCCCAACCATCCTCTAAAACTCTCTAGGATTGCTGGTGCCCTGCTGCATTGCCTTTCCAGCAGGTGCTGGGGGTGGTTAAAGTCCCCATGTTAGCCTGGAATTGTGAAGTTTCATCTAGTTCTTCAAAGGAGGCTTCCTGATTTCCTGGTTAGATGTTCCATAACAGATACCCATGATGTCTCCCTTGGTGGGGACATCAGAGTCCCAGTGGCTCTGCAAATGCCTGGAAAATCCTAATTCCTCCTGCTTGTTTATCTCTATGTGTGGCTTTGTGTTTAGGCACTTTTTGTTGTGAAAATGCAGTGTCAGGTATAGCTACAATAACTCAGTCTCACGTGGCACAGCATTCCACCCTCCCTGTCAGTATAATGGGCAGGATCTAATATGGATAACTTCCAAATTGTGGTATAAGCAAGCTGTGGGTGAGCTGCAGACATTGGTGTTTGCTGTAAGCTGGTGGAGAATGTGTTGCTAAATCTCTGAGTGAGATCCATGGCAACGCTGCCAAGGAACAATTGGCTTCCAAACCAGAATTAGGGTCCGTGGGAGCGGATCTGGAAAAGCCTCATGAAGGCTGCGTGGCCAAAACTGAGTAATTGCATTTTGTTGTAACTAAGCTCCTTCTTAATCACAGTCAAGAGAAATTTGTGGAACCAATTTTCAGTTGTTTTTCAGCTGAAGACCTGAAGTTTAGCCACAATGGGTGCTGAGGGTTGCATTGTGCCTTCTATAGACACGATTTATTTTATCCATGATGATTGTCATTTGTGTTCACATGGTAGTAGCATTTACTGCAACTCTGTTCAGATGAGGTCTTGTACAAGTGCAGTGGGTGTAAAGAACTGGGCAGTCAAGGGCAGCTACAGATTCCTCAGGCATTTTGATAAGGCCAGTAGTCTTCACACAAGTACACTGATAAAAGTGAGGCATTAAGGGGTATCACTGTGATGAAAAGAAAGTTGTGGTAAAAGGCACCACTTGGTGTAGGATCCATTTCCAGAGCAATATCCTGCTAAAAAGATGGTTAAGGTGGAAAAATGCTTTTATTGAAAAATAACTTTTCTAAGTTTTTAAAATGTTCCTAAACCAGAAATTTTAAAATATAAATTAGTAAATGAATCCCTAAGGTGATAGTCAGATTTGGGCTTACAATTTTGTGGTAACTGGAGTTTGAGTCTAGATCTGCGGTGGTTGAAAATAAAAATTGAGACAGTTGTTTGGGAACAAGAAGAGTAAGATGCTCTTAGCAGAGGAGAGTCCTGTGAGGATGCTTTAATAATATTCCCAGCTTTGGTAAGGTATTGGAGAACTGAAAATACAGCAGTACAAAAAAATTATTAATAAATAAGTCACAAGCTATTAAAAAAATTAAAAAAGGTAAGGCAAGTATGCTGAGACTATTTCAGAGACAACACAGTGGCCTCAGAAGAAAATATTTTGAGTATCTGCCTTTTCTATCTCCATAGGCAAATGGTGTAAATGGGATGTGCCATGATAGATAGCAAAAACCAGGTTAAATAAGTATTATTAATTTGATTTATCAAGTTTGTTGGTGACTGTTGATACATGGTGTTGTAAGGACTCAGGTCTGTGAGATCTGAATGCAGGTCAGAGTGTAAAATTCTGATGCTGCAGCTGCATGTCATGACATGATGAGAGGAACACTTCTGCATTGGGGAAAAGCCCAGTTTCAGGGTGCTCTTAGAATAATTCCTTTCTAGAAGGAAAAGACTCAATAATGATGAAGTTATGCTGCTCTTTGTCAGCATAACCCCTGTTCTTTGGTACCTCTGGGCACACAGTGATCATGACTGGAATCCTGTGAGATTTGTTGTCCCACCCCGCGGTAGGTGAGCAACACACGCGAGCGGCGAGCTCTGACCAGCCAGCAGCACATTGTGGTAGGTGTCACCTACAGCAGCGAAGCAATGGGCATTTTCCCCTGGAGCAGCACCTAGGCTGAGCTTTCCCACATGACAGCAGCATACAGTAGGCAGCTGAGCTCAGCCCGAAGGCATGTGTTTGACGTGCCTCCCACTCCTCCGACCACCTGGCGCTGCGCGAGAGGCGAAGCTGCAACCTGATGCCATAATGCGTGACAGCCAGGTGTTCAGCCCTCTGCTTCGGATGTCAGCGTTGCCGGATTTGAGGGATAACAACGGGGGGAAATGATGATGAAAACGTTAGTAGGAGAGAAGATTGCTGTTTGACCGAAATCAGAATAAACCTCCTCTTCTAATGCACAGATGCTAAAGCGTAAAGAAAGTCTTTGCTGTTTGTGCTGTTGAGTATGATGTTTAAGAATGCCTAATTGGGTGCCACGAAGTGCCCTGAAATCATGCTGTAACTCCCTGCTACTATGGCTTGGTTGGGAAGATAATTTCTCCTTTCCTAGGTAAAAAACTAATAAGGATTTCTGTAGAAAGAGTGCATGAATCATGAACCTTAACTGCAAGCTATTAGCCAAATTATGAGTATTTATATTTTGGATTGCTACATATTCAAATTATGATGCCACAGATTATACTTACATTAGATTTGCTGTAAAACATCTTTTAATTTTGGCAAAGAGCAGACCTTTTCAGGTTAAGCACTCTTAAGATAGAAGAAGTAAAACTTTAGCAAATGCCTTCAGTATCATCCTGGATTTGGGAAGATAAAATCCTTTCTTGATGCCTTGGTTACATACCTTAAATTATTTAACTGCTTTAAATTTCACTTTTTATATTGTACTCAGCTCCTTGAAGTGCATAGAAGTAGACCACTGTTAGCACATGACTGCTTTACAATGACTGTTGCACCTTACATGATTTCAGTATATTGTCCTGTTTGTGTTGCAGCTGTCTCCCAAACTGCTTTTTTTCAAGTTTAGTGGAAGCTGTCTACCAAGTAATGCCTCCATAATGCTTTCTCAGATATTCTTCCTATACCATCATAACCTTTAAGTGCTCCTGGTAATTTTACTGGTGAAACATAGAACATAATACCAAAACCAAGCATTTTTATTCTTTCCTAGCCAGCGATCCTATCAAGATCTCACCCAAGGCTATACAGGCCTCATCAGGAGTAACAGGAAAGGCACTGCTGAGCCAGGGCTTGTTCCTCTGCCTTTCCACAGGTAGGATTCATTCAAGCTGAATAATTTCAGCTCTTGAGGGATTCTCTTTACTTGTACAGAGGTAGTATGGTAAATATAATGGTAAAGCTACAGGTTTGAAATCTAACTTGGTTATTGACTTGTAGGTGAAAGGCATTTCTATGGGGAGGGATTGCAACAGCTTTTAAGACCACTGATTACTTTTGATTCATGATTAGATTTAGAGCACAGAGAGCCTCTAAGTTAAGAGCACAAGTTCAAGATCACAGGCTGACTTGTGGACACTGAGCTATTTTATATTTTCTGAAAGCACTGTTTTGAAAGCATGTATAGTGGGAGAGTTATGTCCACTTATAAAGAAGAGGAACAGTCTTTCCTTTCTCTTTCCTCAGAGAGCCTTAGTGGCTAAGGCTGGTGAAAATCAGCCAGACTTACACCCAAAATGTGGCAAAGCTCATTGCTGATCTTGACACCTCATCTACAGAGGGCTTCATGACTTGTTCTCATCTATATTCTGGAGCAATAAAACCAGGCAGTTTTTTCATTCCATACTCAGTGTACAAATTCACCCTGTCTAGCCAGCAAAGAGAATAATTCTGTTTAATTTATCAATACACCTAGTAATTAATTGGAGTCGTTCACTGTTGAATGAGCTGTACATTTGCATGTCTCCATTTCTTTTTGTTTTTCAAGATTGCTGCAACAGATGTTAGCACTATCACTTTTTTTGAGATTATTTAGAAGTGGCCAAGAGTGAACAGAGCTGTACTTCTTGCCTATTCAAATTCAGAAGTTGGCTTGTAGCCCTAACCTTTTCCTTTGGATTTTGTCAGGGCTTTTATAAAGTAAATAGGAGAATTGGAGCATTACTGTTCAGAGTTTGTTAACATTTTTATGGATTCAAACATGTTACACTTGCATTTCAAGCCAGAGTTATAGTCTTATTTATTGCAGGGGTAGACTTGACAGAAAAGCACATGTAGTTGCATTACTGTTTTCATTGCTGGTGTTAAATCACTGTATAAATATCTACTTGCTGCAGTTAATATTGTTGGGAAGAAGCTAAATTGAAAGCACAGAGTTAACTTGAGTCAGTTAAAACACATTGCTCAGGTTTTTCCTGACAATTTTGCTGAGTTACATAGGTACAGCATTGTTTGTAAAGATTCTAGCTCGTGCCTCCCATAATGTACTGTTTCCTAACCTTATTATTTTATTAAAATGCACTAAATTTATAAGTTGAGGTGGAATATTTTGGTTAAGTTTGTCCATCCAGTACTTCAGATTATAGTAACCTGCTTTGTTTTACTGCAGCTTTAATAAAATCTATCTGCCCAGACTGAGCTGTCCAAACCTAATCTCATGCAGATTTGTTTTTTGAGACGTTTAGCCAAAATAGGTCATTCGCATCCAAGAGCTGATTAAAAAAGAAACCACCCAAAAAAACCCTTCAAAAACCCCCAAACCCCCAATGAACAACCACAAACCCCAAACCTAGACTCCACAGAATTGAGGAAAAGCTACCTAAAGCTATGAATGGATTTGGCCTTTAGTTCTTCCTTTGAAATCTGCTCATATTTAGCAAAACAGTCCATCTGTGAAAAATTGCAGTGCATTTATGCTTAGTGGTGATGACTTCTGTGTTCAGCTGTTAAATTCCCCACAGGCTCTGTTGAGCATGTTGGACAGTTTCTCCCCTAACCACAGCTTCCAGCAGAAGCAGGATGCTCTGGATCTGCTTAAGGGACGGGAGGGCAGTACTGCAGGGGGGCTGTTCCCCTTGCTAAAGGGGCTGTAGGGCAAGAGTGTGCTGGGGAGGGATGGGATGGGATGGGATGGGAGATGCTGTGACAAATAGGAGGGGAAATGCTACTTGAGCTACAGGTAACTGAAGCTAGGTAGGAAGTATGGGAAGAGCAGCCCTGGAAAAGGACTGGCTCACGTGGGGAGGGAAAGAGCTGGGCAGAAGAGCCAAGAGGAAGAACTGAAGCAGTAGAGAGATGAGGGACTGCCCTGTTGCAAGTGTGCACATGCATCTTGGGGCACTTGGACCCTGCCTTGGAACGCTGGATTCTACCTGGTTCATTCCCGTTGGGATTCTTAGGATGCCAGACAAGGAAATGCTGCTGTTTCTCACACATCATCCCTCACTGGCTATTTTCATGGTTCTGAATACACAGCATGAATACATACCATGAGGTTTGAGAGCTGTACAAAGTATTCACAAATGCTGCTGAAGTCTCTCAGACCTGAGCCTTGTAAATATAAGGATGTAACAATAAGAACAAAAGGAATTATTGACATCTTAAATTGATTGTCAGTAAACATATTAATAATCAACTATTCAGCAGCTAAAATCAACAAGATCAAAGCTCACAGCATGTTCCATGAGTAGCCACTTATTTTAAGGTCAATATTAAATCCCAGGAGCCAGAATTGCTCTATGATAATTTCAAGTTTGACAAAATAGAAAAGACGCATACTGCATAAAATTTACATGAAATAAAATTTGTCTGATGTCAAGATGGGATGCTGGTTGGAGTAGACACTTTTTGGAATTCGTACTACTTATTTTCTTGCTTTAATTTTGTTTTCATTGATTCCAGGAATAAAAAATTCCATCACTTTTACATTGCCTTTGTGCAGGGTACAATTATTACCAGGCAGCCAATGATGTCACTTGTGGGGGGGGGAAATGAATTTGCATTAGCTTTACTATACCTATCATGAGTAAAAACAATCCTGCAGGTGCTGTAACTGGACTTTGGTGCAGACTGGGAATATGTTTTGTTCCCTATCAACTGCAAAATCCACGCTGCTGCATCTCTGCAGCTGTTGCCATATGAACTGGCCCAATTAAAGCAGTGAATGTTTAGCCACAGGGTATATGGAAGTTAATTGGAAGTCTCTGAATGGTTTAAGAGCCTCACGCAAGGAGATGCTATTGATAGTTCACATGAGCAGGATGGCACTGCTTGGTGCCTGAATGTCACGAGTTAAAAGTCAAAGGGCAAAATGTTGGTCTCT
This sequence comes from Trochalopteron elliotii, assembly GCA_024734555.1. Classification (NCBI taxonomy): domain Eukaryota; kingdom Metazoa; phylum Chordata; class Aves; order Passeriformes; family Leiothrichidae; genus Trochalopteron; species Trochalopteron elliotii. The sequence goes on along the minus strand of JANPWX010000061.1, from coordinate 1,250,685 downwards.
GTTAAAGCCAGTGAAAGTTTTGCCATTGACTTCAACAAAAAGAGGATTTCTCCCTTAATTCTGTAACTTTAGTTAGGAGGAGAACTGTGTTGTACTTTAAATTCTTGTGGCTTCACTGAGAGTCTGTATTCCAAAAGTTTTTTAGATTTTTATTTAGTCTGATGGTGTTTTGTGGGAAACTAAATTGAAAGTGTATTTAAGGGCCCCAGGGACCTGCTCTGGTGAACTGCATCGGGAGAAGCTGAACATCTGCTTGATGCTCAGACACAGCTTTAGCAGAACTCCTAATCATTCAAAAGAAACTGCAGAAAATCCGTTTGCTTTTAAATTTCAACCTCATTGCTCAAACTTTAAGTTTTAATGTCCTTACATACAAATTTTTAAAAAAGTAAAAAAACTCAATACAAAATATTTACCACCAAAGCAGAAAATATATAAAAGATGAAGGGAAAGAAAATCAAGCAGTTTTGCGATTTTAGGGTGGTTTTACACAAAGGAAAATTCAAAACTGAATCCTGGAATATAACAAAAACGTGCATCATACTAACATGAAGATGTTTTAACAGCGATTGTGTTGCCTTAACAAACACTTGGTTTATCAGCTCTATTTCATATGTGAAATAAAATGGACTTTATAGTAAATAGATCTTTTTAATTTCAATAACAATTTTTTACTATAAGGAAAATGTACAGAATTTGTGTGGAAATCCATGTACTATGTTTACTCAAATACAGAAAATACTTTGCTGCAAACTTTTAAATATAATAAAATGCATTTAATAGCAATCTTTTGTGGTATCATCATTATTTATGAACATAACATTCAAAATATGGAAATTCAGTTGTGGATCAAAATGACCATAAAAACAGTAACCCAAAGAACCTTATAAACATGTCAACAGCCATCATTTATCCTAAATGGCTCATACCAATGTAAAAAACATATAAAATGTAGAATAATTCTCAACATATGGTTTACTTTGTTGCGTTGTTCCTACATATTATTTGTGTTAAAATCCAGAAAATTATATTATGAAGAGAATATTGGGGTTTGTTTATTAAACTAAAATACAGGTTAAAGTCATTCTTTTCTTGTGATGAACATATACGAACAGTGATTAAAAAATAAACATTTATTTACAAAATATTGATGCATACATATTACACAAGTCAGTTATATCAAAGTGGTTTTTTAAACAATATCTGTAGCAACCAACAATTTGCATTGGTTTACCATAGTGCAAACGGTAATGTTGCAAAGGCAGGTTAAAATGTGGGATTGCAATTTGAATGTTGGATTTCTCTGCTGCCTTCTGTTTTTCTATGTCTAGAAAACTATTCCTTTACATTTAAAAAATATTTATTTCTTGCGAATGTTGAATAGTGTACCTGAGGACAGGGCAAATTCATTATTAAGCCTAAATTCTTTCGCTTATATAACTATCTTTCTATTTACTCAGCCTGCTTACGTAGCACCATTGCCATTGATTGCTAACATACTAATGAGAAAAAGGAATGGAAACACGCTAAATACACTATGCCATCCCTAATTTCAGGGTTTGTCCGTTTTTGTGGAATTTCATCTGATACATTTCACAAGTCTGCACTATATATTCAAGTGTTTAAGGATGATTCTGGTGGTATTGTGTAGTGGCGTATATGTTACCAGTATATATGTTCCTGTAAATATGGTATTGAGTGAAGCTGTGAGGAAAGGAACCTAAAAGCCTGCTCCTTCTGTCCTCAGGTGAGAAGGAGCTTGCTTTTGATTACCAGTGTGTACTGAAACCTGCATATAAATTTGCATCCAAGTGACTGAATATTGATTCCCTCATAATGTAAGAACTTGGTGGATTAAATCCTGTGGTTTTGATTGTAGCTTTTCTCTTTTGCTGGCTCACAAGCAGCCATCAGGTTGTCCTTTAGTTCACGTTCTGTAGCTGGTGCTGGTGGCGCACAGGAGGTCGGCAATGCCTTGTGTACGCAACTTCACAGTTTGAAAGACTGGCGAGGGGGTATAACTTTTTTCTATTTTTTTCTCTTTTTTTTTTCCTTTTTTTTTTTCTTTTTGGTATCTTCCATGCTTTGTGAAGCAGTGGATCTGACGAGGATCTCATGAGCACCCGCAGCGATCTACAACCATGGCTGGTATCTTGCCGTAGATGATTTGTTCTTTGCCGTTGAAGTACAGCATATTGATGGGAGACATCTTGGTGGGCGTGCAGCAAGGGCCCGCCGAGCCTCTGGGGTTGGCTTGGTGCACAAGGTGGGTGTGGGGGTACTTTTGTAAAAACACAAATTCACATTCTCCGGAGCAATAATTGGCTTTGTATCTTTTAGGAGCGATAATCCAATCCCATCCGAAAGCTTCGAAATCCACCGTCAGTGGGTAGCGGCAACATCGGGATTCTGTCGAGTGCTCGTCACAGTCGAGACCAAAATCTCTGCGGGACCGTTTTGGTGTGTCTGTAACTCTGACCTCTAAAAATGGGTTCTGTGAGGAGAGGAGAAGGAACTGGAATCATTTCTGAGGTAAGCCCAAGTTCACTAAAAACATGCAAGCAATATTTCAGATGTAGATGTATCAAATTAATACTCTGAAATGAAGTTCGCAAACAAAATTTGACCAAAATTAGTTATAGTTATCTCTACACTTCCCTGCTGTTTCTCTATATGGAGATTTAAGACCTGAGTATTTGTCCCTGAAATCACCATTGTCTCAGTGCTAACATCCTTTAACTTCTATAAGAGCATTTCAGAAATTTGGAGGATGGTGGATTTTTACTTTTGATGTGGATTTTGTTTGTTTTATTGGTTTTTTTTAACTCCATAATAAAAGCTTTTGTGAGTCCTGAAATTCCCTTCATTAAAAGTATATTGAACTCAGGCTTTCTGGATATCAAGGGAAGTTTTTTGTCCAGACCAAGGAGGACAAAAGTTGCTCCTCTATTGCTGCCATGCTTGAATGACTCTATGACTGAATGAATTTGGAGTGGCAGCTAAATATTTTGCCTCCTGGGAGAGTCCTGTGGCCAGGAATGTACTTTCACCAGATCTCTGAGCCGCATGCCTCCTACTGAAGGTGTGTTTCCACCTTCAGTCACCAACTGAGACTAGAAGGAAATTGCAACCTTCACGATCTCAAGTTTGAAAAAGTTCCCAAAGTTTCTCCCTTCCACACACTGATTTCTGCCCTGTGTGTTGTTTTGGCACTGATGGGTCTATCCCATGGAGACCATTCCTCAGCAGTAACAGCCCAGCTAATTTTCTTACACAGGTTTCCCTTTCCCCAGATACCTGTGAGCTGTGGAGCTGCTGGAAGTGGCCTTTCCAAAGGTAAATTATATGGGGAGGTGTTTGCTGAAAAGAGCACCCCTGTACTGAGAGGGGAGCTGCTGGAGAGGTGCTGGAGGAAAGAGAGATTTCCTCTCCCATTATCATCTGTGCCTCTAACCCTGTTCTGCCACTGAAATGTTTATTTATAGATGATGATAGCCATGGGTTATCTGTATGTGTCATCGTTTTAATGGATGGAGGTGGTGAGGACATTCCTGATCATGGTATCCAGTTGGCCTGTTTCAAATACAGGAGATCCACTTTTATATTGGATGTACAATCAAGATATCACAGAGTTTTTTCTTTTAAGCACTTTTAAACTATATTATACTGCTCTGGAGTTAAATGTTGCCTAAATATGGTTGGACACAATGGTCTTTTCCAACCTAAGTATTTCTGTTTCTGTGATCAATAGATTCATCTACTACATAGAAGTAGAATAATATTCTTCATACTTTATTCAAAAGGAGGTATCACTTGGTTGTAATAAATTCAGAAATTTGTATAGGTTGTAGATGATTAGTGATTTATAGGAACAAATAGCAAGGGAAATGCTGTAGTTTCACTCAGGTTTACTTCAGGTGTACTTGTAGGTACACTTCAGGTGTAATTTGTTCATCTATTTTTATAAAAACAAACCAGATAGTTATTTTGTGCTCTTTCTTATCATCATGACTCAGTTATTGTATCAAGCAGAATTTCTCTATTCAGGGATTTCTAGTAGGTAGAATGATACACTGTACCAAACACTGAAAGGTAAAGATCTTAACATTATGCTGAAGATCTGCTCTCACCTTCATAAAGAGACAATTTTTGTTGTTGTTAATAGAAAATATATACACAGAGAGTATGTAGGAAATCTCTTGCCTTCTCAGCAATATTGGAGGCATCTTTCCTAACCAGTGAAAGAATCTAAAGACTGTTCTTTAACTTTATGTGAAATAGCTGCTTATTACACAGTATTTGCTCTCGAAATTGAAAACAGTATTACTTTAATAGCATCATCCATCAGTAATTGCCAAAACCTTTTCTAGTTAATGCCTTGCAGTGTCGCTCTGAAATACTGCAATTTCTCTCCATTTTTTAGACAGGGAAATTGAGGCAGAGGAAAGCTGTTGATTTTTGGCATAATCAGAGAGCAAAGAATCAAAGAACTGGATATCCAGAGCTTTTATCTTCCATTCCCTGAACAATGCATCCATTTTATCCTTAAAACAGAGCTTAAATGCTTTTCAATCAAATGGGATTTTTCTAAATAGACTTACCAATCCATCTTCCCCCGGTCCTGGGAAAGTTACAGCAAGATTCCGTCCGTTCTCATCGAAAGCTTTTATTTCGATGCCTAAATTGGATTCAGGCTGTTTGAGCCAGTTTTGCAACACTGTCTTCACATCAATACTCTGCCAAATACCGGTGCCTGGGTTCATGTCAAGTTTCAAAGATCGAATTCCAGTGTATCTTGTGCCATCTTTCATGGGTTTAATAAGTCTCAGGATCTGCACAAACACCGTTGTAGGTTTTTGGACTTGCCTCAAGTATATCCACAATTGTGCCTTTACTACTTTGTTATATTGTATTTTAGAGCTAAACTTAAAGAAGCAACATTTTGGTTTTCCCTCCATTTGTACAAGAAAATCAGCTATAAATGAATGGAAAGAACAGATTACTGAACAGGGAACAAGAAAAAATGCGTATATAAACCTGTCTATTTTTTTTCAGACTTTATAGAAAATATTGCAATATGTTATAAAGAGTACCAATAACAAAGTGTATTTAACTTAATTAATTTTCTATGGTTTACACTCTACAGCAACTTTAGTGGATGTCAACAAAATTACTATTCTATCACCTACTACCAATTCACTTCTGCTGGTCACCTCCCGAGGACCTTCATAAAGCATTCAGAATAGCAACTTTGCATAAGCTGACTCAACACATGTGTGGTGATCCAGCTATTTCTAATTTACTCCAAAGCCTCAGCCTGCTGCAGACCATACAGCCCTGGGCAAAGTGCACAAACACTTACATTGCTTTTCTCAGTAGGAAGAAAATAATTGAGGGGATTAATGTAAAGATCATTTTGTTTTCATTTGAATAATATTAGAGGAATGTCACGTGCAGTGCTGCGTTCCTCCTTCCTGTAGCCTACGATGCAGCTGTCATACCTAGTCATGGCAATATCTTTCCATGCCAGGATAAAATGGGTAGTACTAATCCTAAATGGTGCAGGGCCTTAACATTCATAAATCTCATCACTTAAGATACCTGTCTCTTTAGTGCATTTAAAATAGCTCAAGGGCTTTTTATAAGAAGTAGGAAATGAACTCAGAGCAATGAAATACAATGACTTTTCTTCTGTCGCTGTAACTATGTAGCAGTTTGATTTAAAAAGTTATAAAGCCTTGAACATAAAAGTCTGGAATAAAAATACAGGCAGACCTCAGCTTTGTGATAAGGCTGCAGTAAAATAATGCTATTAAGTGCCCATCTTAATAATTACTAAGTTGAAAAATTTCACTGAAAATTTTACTTTTTCATCTGTGGGTTCATTTTTAGTTGTTGAGAGCAGCTGATATTATTCTAGCCTGCATATCATGACAATATCTGTAACTGCTAACATGTCTTTTATACCCTGTCATATTTTTCCTTTTTGACATCATATTCATAAGTGTTATTTAAAAAAACAGCTGCCATAGTCAAATACTTTAGCTGATGAAGAACATAAGATACTACAGTATTAGCTGTGCAAAAGATACTTGATAGGAGCCATAGCAGATGTTTAGCACTCGGAAGATAACTCAGAATCTGCTCATTCAGTAAATACCTTCATTCTTCCTTGGCACGGCTACGTGAGCTGATTGCTATAGCACGGACATTTTTATATTTAATCTGTTACACACATATTTGCTTTAAATATATAGTTTTAACTCCGAGGTGGGTGGTGCTAGTTTATGGGATCAGCAAAGAGGCAAGAATTAACTCTCTACTTGCACTTGCTGTAGCACGTTGCAGTTAGGTAGGTGTAGTGCTCTAAGCTGCATTTCTGTTGATTTCTATTGCTTCTAAAAATACTGGCCAGTGAAACCTCCCTCACAAAAATGTAGTTCTCTCGTTATCTGCACTTGTACTTTATATTTGCGAGAGGAAATGCCCCAAGTGCTGCAGATAACGAAGTTGACTAAACTGCAGATCTCCCTTTGCTCCCTAATGCAATGGGCAAATCCTAAGTGCTACAGGGCACACACATTATAAGGAGCCGAAAACCGAACAGTAAAACAAAGGATCGCCACACGGTCATCTGAACCTGGCTCAAATTGTTTAGAAATAACGCTCTCCTCCCTCCCTCCAGCAGATTTCAGCCAGCAGCCTGTTGGGAGAGCCTGAGGAGGAGTTGTGTGGCTCTACAGCAGGGAGACAAGTCTCTCCGAGGGGCAGTGGGAGGCGAAAGAAGCAGGGTTACTTACACTCTGTAGGCATTGTGATAATCGTTTCGGTGGTGGCATGATAGTCATCATCTTCCAAAGAGCCATCGCTACTGTCATCTCTCTGCACATCATACTGATCAATCAGTTCCTGCAGTGGAGGAGCCTTGGGTAAAAGTTGTTTAATAACATCCCTGCTAATGTTAGGAGCTTGTTCCAGGCGCAGTTTGCTGAGGATTTGAATTTTTATGGCTTCTATTCTGGAAGATTTTGTATTCTGTCTCCATGTACAAGCATTGCACAGTCCATCCTTCTCAGCGTTCTCTGTGGGCTGACTACTGTCATCAAGAGCAACCGGATCAACTGAAATCAGCATGAACAGGTAAATAGAAGCATAGAGCACTAGCTTTTGCATGATCTCACATTCAGTGCAGCACTTTTCCCGTCTTTTTTTTTCCCCCTCCCCCTTCCCGTTTCAGCACTAAACAGATCCGTGAAAGCAAATGCAATCTGAGAGACAGCTTGCCACACTGGTGTACCTTATATATTCCAAGGGGGCTTTTTATACTCCAACTTTGATTAGGCTCATGTCGTCAAACCCGACGATTGGTTGCTGTCCCAACAATGAATCTGGCTGTCAGAGGGTAAAGCCCTGTCGATCACAAGTCACTAGACAGCATTTAGTTACAGCCAAGGGTGAACTGATTTATCTGGGTACTTCGCAGAGGATATGCCTTCACATTCTGAAACAATATATTTCCAAGTATTGTGGGCAGCAGTACTGAAAGACAGCACTGTCATTCTTAAATATTATACCAACTGTGTGCTTGTACTATGAATCAAGAGAAACCTTGCTCTAAACTTGCTTTATGCTTCTACCAGTCTTTCTGACTTGAAAGTTTGTTCTATTTAAAAGAAAATCCTGAGGGATTGCTTTTAGCAGGCAGGAAAATAATACTTTAGAAATGGATTGCAAAGAGTACTAATTTATGTTGTTCAGCAACTAATATATATTCAGAAGTTTTTATTTCAGAAAACCTTCCTGGGTTTTCCTAAACACTAGCTAAAGCAGTATTGGAGGTTTTGTGCATATCTGACACTGTTCAAATGCCTGTCTTATTAGTTTGCCCCTTTAGCATATACCAAAACCCACAGACCAAATCCTTTACTGAAATTAACAGGCAGTAATGAAAAATGAGTCTGTCCCCTCTTCATGCTGTCACCAGAACCCTGGGCAGTAAATTAAGTGTCTTTAGTAACAAAGGTATTTTTAAGGAATATCTTTAGCTGCTCACTCTAACATTACACAGGAATAGTTCAACTTGCTTTTTTCATTGTTAGTGAAAGCATTAAAAGACTTTAAATATTTAAATCTCTACTGTGTATCTATCTTCTCTTTTCATGTAACCTTTTATTTCTCTACAAAATGTCTCTGTGTTATGCCAACTTAAGTGTTATCTCTGTGCTTTTTTACTTTCTACTCAAATACTTAGAAATTCTCTTATGTCCTGCTTATATGTTAAAAATACAGTTTTAATATGCTTTCTGCATGAGATACATCTCTCTGTGATTGTATAGGTTATGGCTTTTAAAAATCTTACATTTGATCTTAAAATCAGAAACCCTGGAATTGGTATATAGTGTATAAATTTGTATATTTGGAATCTGTGTATTACAGCAAAGGGAAATCCTGGAATTTCATGCAATATGCCAAAGTTTGCCTAAGTTAGGACTGAGTTTTCAGTTTCTCACGGCATTTCTGTTCTTTTCCCATTCTGAGCACACCTAAAAATATGTGAGACAAGGTGTTTTGCATGTTTTCATGCAAGGAAAAACATTGGTGTAAGTAAAGATGTGGACAAAATCTCAAATTTTTTTTTTCTCCCTGGTCATTCATATACTTTTTGTATCTCTGTATCTCTCCAGGGCTTGCAAATTCACTGTATACCACAGAACTGAGCCTAATATTGAGCTCATAACCAGTGGCATAAATCACAAGTATTCAATAGAAATTGATTGTCTTGCCCTGATGTAAAGTTGATGCAAGTGATAGATGTATCATGCTCACACATTCCAGGCATTTAGCTTTAGGGTCAGACCCTGATATTCTGATTTTAGCCAAAACCCATGTTTAAAGCAAGCAGTTTAGCTCCTGAGCATTTGATTTTTACACAGGGACCGTTGCAGCTACTCTCAACATGTGGTAACACAGATGGACCGTGGTTCACTGGAACAAGAAGTCAGGACTTTGCAGTGCAGACTGCAGATGCCTATAACATCTTTAAAACAGACTCTTAGTGCATTTCAAGTGCTAGCAATGTGTTTTTATGGAAGATGCATAGGATGATTCACAGTAAGAATCCTTCTGAAAAGCACTGACCTGTTAGTGAATTTGGGGGGATTTAAGTTGGTGGTTGTTTACTATTTCTACAGTTAATGTCATAATAAAAATATTTTTAATTATTTCTTTATTTTATTTATTTTATTTCAAACTAAATGTAACCATGTAACCAACCTTCTATAGAAGGGAATCTACCCCAAGTGGAAACTTTGACAGGTACTAGGTTTCACACCAGAAACACTTTAAGATGATGATCCATCAATAATGATGGAAATAATCATGCAGTCATTGATGTGAAAGTAATTAAATTTTCTGGCAGACCACGGCTAAAAGCCACTCTAGAGGAGAGGGGCAAGAGAGGTGCTCAGCAAGGCAGTGCCTCAGCACCGTGATCCTCTTGGGCTGTGCTCTGCAGCCACACTGAGACCTCACCTGCTCCTTCTGCAAATTCTCCTGCTCTGGCTGGCCAGCATGAACATGCAGAGCTTCAAGGTTCTTTTCCCAATCTTCTGCAGAGAGCCCATTAATCTTCAAGAGTCTCTTTGCTCCCTTGTGTGCAGCATTTATTTATGGCTGCAGGACCAAGGCCCTCTCCTGTAAGCCCAAAACTCCAGGGAGATCTGAGCAAGGGCTCAGCTCGCTCTCAGGTGACACGTGGTGACAAACAGACCCTGCTGAGCACCGCTGTTTAGGGGGCAGCAAGAGCAGCTGGAGTGGTGACACAGGGACTGGGGGTGACAAAAGCACCCCAGAATTCACCAGCAGCTCCATAATAGAGAGCAATCTTTTTCCATTTCCCTCATAAAATGCATTTCATATGTGCTCTGAATAACTCCAGGCTGTTAGTAGAATACTTTTCATCTTTTCTGGTTGCTGGCTTATTCTTTTTTCTCTGAAATTGCAAGAATTTAGGAAAGAGCACAAAGAGTTGCACATGATCAGGAGGTATTGAAGGATCTAATTTATTTGATAACAATAATAGAATATGTGATTTATTTTTCTGTCTGACTGGCATTGTAGTTTTTGGAAAAACTGTGATGACCACGAGTGATGAAAAGTGCTGACTACAGAAGTAGGTGATAGAAGAGAAAAAAATAAGTGATGAAGAGACCAGGTAAAAGTTGTTCAAAAATTCATTAGGCAAAAAAAAAAAAATAAAAAGCCCCAACAACAACAAAACCCTAACACATTATCACTAGCAAAACTAAAGAAGAGTTAAAAATGAAATGCACATCTTACTGAACTTTATGGCATTTTAATATGATCTTTGGGATTTGTGTCATTCTACCCGTTGTGCCTGCCAATAGTGAATAGTATTCCCAATCCTGACTATGCAAAGATCATGGCTCAGGCCCCCAAAATCAAGAACTGCAAGAATGTTCCTTTGTAAAGGAAAAAGGCATACATCTGTCTACCTGGCAACTTCTCCTCTACTTTCCCCCTTCCACCACGAGCTTTTGGAAAATCTTAAAAAAAAGTTTTAAAAAAAAGGGAAAAGAAACTAAACCCACCCCTACAAATTTGATAAAGAGGTTTCAAAGACATGCTGGAACTGCAAGTTCTGTGGAAAAACAGTGACTGTGCAGAGGAAAAGGAGATTACTAATGCCCTCCCTGAGGAGAAGGCGAGCAGAGCCCAAGCATTACCCATCCTTTTTGGCAGGCTCTCGTTAGGGAGAGAGGTCGTGCTCCCTCGGCAGTGCTCAGCACGCCGCTCGCCCGGCAGCATCCCCAGCCTGTCACCCCTGCCCGGCCAGCAGGGACAGCAGGCTCAGAGCTCAGCTTGTTTTGGGGGAGGACCAAACGGACGTGGAAGGCAACCAGGACATTTCTGAGAAAAGGGAGAGTTACAGGAGTATGAAGGAGCTGCTTTCCTGACAGGGGAGGAAAGGGACATGGGTTATAACCCTGCCAGCAACTGGATGACTTCGTCCTGCTGTAAGCTACATTTTCAAACACTTCCTTACAGCCTGCAGGACCAGAAATTCACTTTCCTTTATTCTGTTGTTTAAGTTAAATGAAATAGTTCTCATAATTGATTCACCTCAGAAGGTAGAACTGGAAGAAACAAAGCAGGTGTTGCACTGTAAATCTGTGACTGCTGTTTACATTGATGTCAAGTCCTACCTCTGAACCAGTTGGCTTTTCTCCCTGGTTTGCTTATAAGGAAGAGATAACATTCCTCCTGAGCTGCTGAGGAAGGTACTGATTGAGTAAACTTTTCTCTTACTTTTGTCAGCACAAAGCCTAAATTCAAGGATAGCAAAATGAAATGGATAGAAAACTCCATTTGAAATCTTTTTGACTAGACTCATCTCTCTCTTTGCTGCTATAAGCTGGAAATAATGTTTGTGCAGTTATTTTGTTTGCAACAGTTAAATTTTAATAGAAAATTTCAGACATACCATCAAATATATTGGACTTAGGGTGTTTCAAGTGCTTAACTATGAGTCCATCTCACCAGGTGCTTTCTCTTAGCCACCTGAATCACAAGATAAATGCATTACTTTAAACTGCAAAGCAGATATAAGACTTTATCTATAAAACACCTACAAAGAGCTCTTGCAATAACAAAATGCCAATGGAAACATCATCCCAATTACGTCATGTAAATGCATCTACTGTAAGACAAACCACAGCCATTTTTAAACTTGTTACCATGAATTAAAATGTGAAAGCTGTAACTCATGTGAGTTCTTGCTCTGGAACAAATGGCCTGAAAGAGTTTGTCCTTTGCTATACTTTTTTTCCCCTAAAAAGGTAGTCATATATAACGTTCTAAACATTCTATTTCTATCAGCACAGGAAGTCAACTTCATAGATGTTGGTGGTATAAATATTTCATTCCCTCAGCTTACCAAGAAAGAATTCCACCTTGGTTTTACCAGTTCTGAGTTCTAGATCTCCTATTTCACACAGGAGAAGAGCAGGTGTGGCTCAGGGTATGAATGCCTTGGTACACTGGCATCTGGATGGGGTATTCTGCAACTCCTTCTCAACCCCTGCTGGCAGGTGGCTTTGCCATGAAGACCAAGACATTCAGCCATTTGGGATTTTGAGTGGTCTCCCCTGAGGTGTACTTGGGTCTGTGGTTTGAGTACCAGGACAAAATATCACTGGCAGATGGTTTCCTCCACTCAGGAGCTGTGTGTGTTGCACTGGTGAGTCCTGCCTGCTGAGTGTCTCACAAGCCATGACGTGCAATTGTGCAGTGGATAAAATGGGGGAAACAGGCAAAACTGGAGGCAAAGGGCTGCTGTGGCCATTTCAGCCTGTGATACACCTCTCAGCTTGCCCAAGAGATGCTGCTGAATGTAGGCTTTGGGGAAGTTGTGCAGGGTTACCTTCAGCTTCTGGCCATCTCCCTCCTGCCTGCAGCATTTGTGTTGCTGTGCATAATTGTGCCTGTGCAATTAGGCCAAAAATGCCCTGTTGCTTTTTGCTCTCCTGCGTGTTCCAGTACACATTGCTCCAGAACCAACCTGATAAAATAGTTGAAATAAAACTAGAAACAGATGGGGAAGTATATAAAGTTCATTTAAAAACATTAAAGGAAGAATGCAGTTATAGTGAAAGCTTCCAGTTTTTCTGAGTTCTTTTGTATTCAGGATTTTATTCTGCAGCCTTTACTATGGTGTCTATATATCTTATACCTTGTAAAAGAGCCCTGTTAAATATCCACTTAATTCTAAGGCATCTGCCCTTTTTAAAGGATGCTGTCATTTCTTTATTTTCTTTACAGTTGCAGGTTTTCTGCTTTTACCCAAAATTCCTGACATTCATCCTGACTTTCATCTTCAATGTCTTCTAAAATAGCTGCATCAGCTGCTGCATCACTGATGGGAAACCTTGGATTCCTCTCAAGAGTTGTTACCCTGCTTGGAGAGGTTTCACTTGTGCATTTTCACAATCAAAGTGCTTGAAATACCGAAATACTTTGTCTCAGCATCACTAGCTACAAGAATGCTCGTATTTTCTCCGAGGCACAGCTCTTCGGAGGGGATTTTCACCCCGGGAGGTCAGTGATTTTGTGTGAGTGGCCTGTCCTCTGCTGGATTCTTCTGGAACAGCATCTGCTGGGAAGCGAGGGCTGCTGCTCTGAAGTGTCCCTTTCCTTTTCCCATTTCTTCTTCCTTTACTTTTTTTTCCCCTTCTTTTTCTTCTTCCTTTTTTTTTTTTTTTTTTTCTTAATTAATACATAAAGGGGTTAAAATTCTCTGGTGTCTCCATCTTGGCTCTGATCACCTTACCGTCCCCTGACTCATCTCTGTAGAGTTCAAGTGTCCTCCAGCACAGCCAGTGTGTCTTGGAGGCACCAGCTCAGGGCTCTCCTTTGCATCCCATTCCTCTAACCCTGGCATGTCATCCCACAGCTTGTCATGGCCAATCCTGGCATTATCCCCCTTCCCTTCTTTAAAGCTCTGTCAATCAGCCCTTCTGGCTCATAGGCAAAGACCTTTGAGGAAGGTGAATTCCATCAATAAGGTGAAATTAAGGCAAAATTAAGCTTCTTTCCTTTCTGCTATGTGCTGGCCTATGGTCAGCTTTAGACAGGCTAATTTGAGGCAGATGCCACTAGGATTGAATGAAAAGTGGTGGTAACACTCTCCAAGAAACCAAGCAACAGTCAGATCTGCAGTCGTCCGAAAAGGCCTTTGAATCTGGCATATTCATCAGCAAAGGTCAAATTTACAACTTAGAGCTAGGCTACCTGATTCAACCCTGGCATTACAAATGCTGGTAATGTAAATTTTTAATAACCTTATAGAAGAAAATTAATCAGCTATTTTATGATGAAATATAACATATTACAAATATATAACCCTACAAAATTATTTAATGTCATATGTGTATTATATGGGAAAAGCAAGTACAAAAGGCTGTGGTTTCTGAAGAAGCTGCTTCTTTTGAAGTAAGACCCCGAAGATTCAGGTATTTATGAAAACCCCTGTACAAAATAATGCAGGGACAGGAAATCAGATAAGCTGCTTTGGGGTTTTAGAAGACAAAGAGCAGATCAGAGACTGTAAAATTTCTTGATGTATTTGATTCTCATTTGGAGGAAAAGAACATAAATGCTAAGTTTTTTTAATAAATTAGGTACCTTTGAAGGATTTCCACATAACTAGTACAACTGTTAAAAGGTGTTGGGGCATCGAAGAAGAAACTCAGCATTTACTCCCCCTCCTTTATTTATATCTTATTTGTTGTTCACTCCCTGCTGGTGTAGCAAAGATGTTCCCTATTTATGAGCTCCATTATGAAGCATCACGTAAGAGTCTCAACTGAAGGAAAGCTGCCTGTACTGGCTAAAGCTTTAGCTTTATTGCCCTTTTCTCTTGGGAATTACTCCAGCAGACACTTCCAATTCCTAACAATTTTAAAGGTTGATGCTTTAAAAATTTACAAGATCGCTTTTGGTTTTTGTTTTTTATCCTTGGGATTTCAAGTTTTTCTCCCCCATCAGCCTGCTTGTTGGCGGCATTTGCCAACTGGTTGTTAGGAAACAAAGATAAACCACAAGGGAATTGACTGTTTGGGTTTTTTTTACCTTCAGTAGCAGACTTTCAAGCCCCCTCTACCATTCTGCAGTATAAAACTATTTAAGGATTAACTCTTCATAGTGAAGAGCCTGACTATCACTGTATCCATGGCTATATGCCTACACTCATGGAAATCACATAAAGATTTTATATTCTCTGTTGACAATGCAAATGACTGAAAGGATGCATAAAAATCGGAATTCACATAGGAAATCTGAAATTGTTACAGTGGCTGTTGCTTCAAAGTTTAGTTTTAAGATATCCTGGCATAATGAAGGCTGGAGAATGGTTTTTAGTGAGTAGATCTGGAAGAGTTAATGAAGAAAAGTATTCCATGGATACCCAGATTAATAGATACAGAGTTATTTGTTTGCTACTGACTTTGTGATAACTACACAAAGCTTTTTTTATGTTGAGTGAACTTTGTAGCAGGGTTTTTCCAGTACATAAATCTGAGGGACTTCACAACTGCTTCTGAAGTTTTGAGAAGAAAAAAGACTTGCTGCACACAAAGCTGAGGTTATGATCAATTAAAAATATAATCACTTGACCAAACTTAAGGCTTTCCAGAGCATACTAATAGAAGAGATTGATGGTACAATTAGGAATGCAATGCAAAATGGAAATAAAATCGACTACATCAAATTACTTCATTATACTTTCTACAATTTACTGAAGTAGCTCAACATTAAGAAATGGAAGCATTTTGTCATTTTGTCCAAAGCCTCTAGAACAAAGGGAAATTAATGGATAACTATTGAATTGTGCAGTTGCCTGCTTTGCTAATTCTAAACTTTAATTGATGTATCTCATGATTTGTATGAGTAACTCTGAGAAAGCAGTGTGGTAAATTTTAACATCCCAGTAATAACTTGGTAGAGAGAAATTGCTTCAGCAGACCCTAAATTGTGTTAAAAGTTACTATGCTGGTATATTTGTAGTTATAGGGTTTGGGTACATATATTCCATATAGATATGTTTAATTAGACATTCAAGTGAAAGAGCAGTTTCTGCTCAAAAGCTTTCTCATTGCACTGACTGGTTTGAGAGATGAGATTTCCTTTCTGTATAGCCCTTTCTGATAGCCTGATCAGTCAATCAGGCATTAGCTGGGGGATTATAATGGCACAAAATACTTTCCACAGTTGTGCTACCTGACCAATTCTCTGTTTCTTACAAGAAATAAGGTTTATCAAAATAATGTGAAGAAATTACTTATTTCAGTATGGATCTGGAATGTTATACTATGTGTATTTACAGTTCATATAGGAAGAATGCTGTACTTAGAAATGCTAATTATTTAGTAATAGGAACATCCTGTACTTTGGGTTAACATTTAGGGTCACCTCATGTTGATATAAATAATATTTTTTAATAATATCTCAGATTAAGATGTTTGGAAGTTTTTTTAATTTCAGTATTGCTGTATAGGGCTAAATTCCATGTTCTTTCAGCCATTCAGAACTAATAAAGAGTAACAAGAAGAGGAATGCTGGTAGGCAACTTTGTAGCCTCTTCTGTGAGTAATTTTGAAACAAGCATATTACAGGGGAAAGGATGTTAGTTTTGCATTATGATGTGCTGTGTTTCAAGAAGCTCTTTGTGCATGCCCCCAAGCTGTGTTAGCCCAGAGTGAAACAGAACAGTGCAGCAAGTACAACCTCAGAGGATAATACCAGCAAATACCATTGCATAGCACAAAATTTAATTTTTATTTTCTAGTGAGAATCTAATTGAAAAGTGATTTTAAGTATAATGGTGTCATTTGTGGTTTGCAGACACTGAGAAAATCATGTCTGTCAGTAATTTCTCCATACAGCAAGGTGTGTTCCTTTTAGTTAGCTTATAAAGGATTAGAGCCCCATAATGCTCTGAGTGTTTGCAGCATTTGGAAAGGGTTTTGCTTCCTGAAAACAGCCATCCTCCTAAGCTGGGGCACTGGAGGCAGTCACTGGGGGTGAGCTGCCCTTTGGGAACTGGCATTAATATGCAGTTCCTACAGCACACCTGTCGTGCTTTATGCACCTCTTCCCTCTCAAATAAGTGGTTGCCATCTGCAGTGTATAAATCACAGTAAACCCTTCCCATATCCTTCTTCCTTGGGAAAATAACAGCCACTGGGACCAGAGTGTGGCTGCCTGGATGCTTGTGCTGGAAGGAAGGGCAGTCAGGGACCCCACACCCTTACCAGAAACACACCAAAGGATCACCTCACACAAGAAGGGTCCTCGTGGCCTGGCCAAACCTTTCCTCTTTCTGTACAGAATAAGAAAAATCAGCCAATGGTACAGGGGAGTTTCCACTTCAGGTTTCTCACAGCACTGTCCCCAAGGAGTTTCTCTTTCAGTATAAAAGCAAACAGCACAAGAACACAGAACACAAGCATTCCCAGCCCTGGGAATTTGTGCAGGTTAAGAGACCAACATGGACTCTGCAGCTGCCTAGTTTGTGAAGTAACAGCTATGGAGCATGGAAATGGTGGCTCCTCTTCTCCCAGCTGCAGGTTGTGGTGATGCCAAACAAATATTTTTTCCATCTTCCAGCAGTGAATTGAGCTTGGAGTGTATTATTTAGGCTTTAATTTCAGGGAAATTCAGATTTCCTCTGAGGACAAGTACATTTTTCCAGCTTTGCCCTGAGAGACAATTTCCTTAAATTTTTTATTCCTGAGAAGTCCCAAGAAGGGAACCAAAGGCAAGGGAAAAAATGAGGAATCAGCTGGAACCAGCTTGCCCAAATACACTGGCAATGGCTCAGCTCAGCTGGTGATGGAGGTTGGTCTGAGACATGGCTGAAGAACTGAAATTCATCTTATCTATACTGATTCATTTGCTCCCCACAGCACAGGGGAAATATCCATCACAGTTTGCATCCAGGTACTCTGTTCCCAAATTTCCATGGCAGTTGCAGTAGCCATTATAAAACAGAGTGGATTTGGTTTGGGGTTTTCCTGGAAAACCTCTTTTGGCACTCTACAAAGGATAGAGTAAGAGCAGATGTTTAAATAGAGGACCACAGTCCTTCTTAAAACACAAATCTTCTTAATGGGTTGTAATCAACGAAAAAGCTAATGGGTTTGGGGCAGTTCTTGTGAGGATCTGAGGAGTCTCACACCTCCAGATCAGGCTTTGCATCTGTATGATAAAATCCTTGGGAGCCAGGAATTCAGGTTGCTTTCATTCCCATTCACACAAGCCTGGTAAGGTTTCTCTGCTTTTGTAACAATGTAATGCAAAATCTTTTCAATATCTCATTGCTGACTCTCAGGGCTGTATTCTTGGATCTAATTCAGCTATTTGGGGTCCTAAGCATTAACATTCAATTGGTTTATATTTCTGTGCTTACTAATTGCTAATTCCTTAGAATTTATGGGCTTCTTTTCCATCAGATTCAAGGGGCTTTATCCAGAGATATGAAGGGAAACATGGCTACAGGGAATGCAAATTTTTTTTCTTGAGCTGTTGTTACATCTTTTACCTTTCCATTCTCTCTTCTGGTTTTCACCAGAGTCTTTTGTTTTTCAGGGAAACTGTCTTTAATCTGCATGTTCTATGAACTATGTGCTTTTCTGTTTTCTGCTGTTTAATACCTCATCAGTTTTGGCTGAGGCTGTGAAATCAGAGATAACCTGTGCCTGTTTGAATATAACCAGCTCCTTTGTTATATTACCAAAATCGTGGGTGCTTGGAAACTGCATAATCCTCAAGGAATGTCAGCAAGCCTGCAAAATAATCTGCCACCCCACACCTTGAGTTCTACCAAGGTGCTAAGGACTGGCTTTAGTGTCAAAGCATGTGATCAAAAATCCTTTCCAAACTTTGAGGTGCACACTGCAGTAAATCTGGGTGCTCTAAATCCATTATAATTGTGGCATCCCCTGTGAGCTTGTTATGTATTAGGTATTGTCTTTTTAACCCCTATGGATTGTCTTTTATTTCCATTCCATTATATGGTCTATTGAATTTTTTATTTATTTACTTTTATGAGAAATCAGTGATTTCTTATCTCCCTTCTCTGTTCCATGCATAACTTTAGGTAATTTATCTTGTTCTCCTTTTTTCTATAGTAAATAACTCTGCTTTTTTGGTATTGGTGCTTCAGCTCTGTATCATTTTTGTCTCCCTTTTCTAGGGTTACACTGCAAGGAGTTCCCTTCTCTGAAGATGGAGTAATCAACAATATTCGGCAAATGTCTACAGTATTTCTGGCAAGGTAACATATAGTTTATACAGATGTAGATAAACTAGAGTTGTCCTGTATTTACTCATTCTACCCACCAGTATTTGGAAGTTACAAAAAAAAGCCACCTGCATGTTGAAGAGAAGTTTTTAATTAAGCTATCCACGGTGGCATTCTCTTTATATAATACCAGTATTTTAAAAGAATAATAAACATGAAACCCTGTAAGCTTTGCAGGTAATTCAGTTGTTCTTCTGGCTGACTGAGTACTCCCAGCTGAACCATTTGCTGCACAGGTTTGCCTGACTGGAAGGCAGAATGAAAGCATTTTCCTCAAAGTGCTTCCCATTTAGCTATGGCCAAACCTCATGAGAGCTGTGGCTCTTAAAAAGTAGCACTAAATTATTCCACTTTGGGTGGTTCTGGCTCCTTCTAGAACATGGAAATGTCTTGAATCTAAAATGAAACTTGTGCAAAAAATGTATTTATTTATGTGCAAAATTATGTATTTATGTGTAAGTAATGCACAAATGAGATTTGTGCAAATAATGTATTATTAAGTTTTTTAAATAATGTAATAGCTTTAAATACTGCACTTGACTTTACTGGGGTGATAATTAGAATACTAAATACTTCTATCAGTGAAATCCCTTATATGTAATTTAACAGTGGATAAGAACCCAAAATTTTTCAAAGACAAGATTTGATTTCCTCTGGAAGATTTGAAATGTGCTTTTCCTCATGGGGTAAAAGTAAAATGTAACATTATTTTTACTACTACCCAGTGGTGTATCATGCAGCCAGAGTATACACCACCACCTGTGATTTTGCCTGCTGCATGCTCAGTGTTCAGGAAATAAGCTAGAATAAATTTATTTTCCATCTGCTGCATGCTTGAGTGTAGGAGCAGCATGACTGTATTTAAAGGAAATTCATGAGGAAAAAGAAGTGTTTCAGAGCTTAAATAAACAGACTTTGTTCACTTGACTGATGCTCAGTGATGACTTTTGGAATTGGCTGAGAATCTTCCAAAATGGCTTTTCATGGCCGTAGGACTGAACTTGGAGGGTTTTGATTTTGGGGAGGAGGGTGAGGTATGGATTGCAATGCAATGGTATCATCATCAGCGTGCCTGTGTAAACATTTTTAACACCATCAAATTCACTGCAGGGGGGAGCACAAAACCTTGCTTGTAGTTTTCTACTAGGGAGAACTGAGAAGTTGTATCAATACCCAAAAAGATGCAGACAACTTTTCATTAAATTCTTTATTCATGCCTATACTACAGACAGAGTCCAAGACAGAGATATTATAACATGAAGGGGCTTTCTTCTTTCTAAAGATGAAATAACAATAAATTTGAAGCATGGTAAAGGTACAAGAAAGTCACAGTGCTGGTTGAAGAGACCAAATCTTACATGCAATTCTGTTCTTTAAAAAGCACATACGCAAAGCCGTGAGTAAATACTAATAAAACCTGGCAAAATATCACTGAAGAAAAGATATTCCAAAGGTGATGTTATCAAAATCCTTTGAAACTGAATTAAAAGATCATATGGACTTGCAAAAGCTGTGTGGATCAGGGCCCAAGAGAAGCCAATTCTTGACTTTAGTTTCCAGTGTCCTTTGCTCTTTTGCACCAAGCAGGAGCTTCTTCCAAAAATAATTTCCTGAATGCAAATGACCTGTTATAGCACTTGGGGTATAATGTTCGAAGCAGGAGTGACCCTTAAATTAGTTGAGGAACACATATGAAACTTGCACTTCTAATAATAGTGAGGCAAGTCTTCCATATGTTGTTATAAATTTCAGTCCAAGATGATTAACGTGGCTCACAGGCTACTCTTGTAAGATGATAGAAGAGATATTTTTGCTGCCTCTCCTGAGAGGGCTAGTGTTTCAAATTATTTCCAAACAAGCTTCTTCCAAGTGAGAGATGGTTCTCATTTTTTTGTCACCTTAATAAAAAGGTGATGAACACTCTCTTCTTAACTGTGCCCTTATATGAACATCAAACAAATATTATGACAGTATGATGTGATAACAGCGTGCATGTGCCATCTATGAAATAATGTTATATTCATAAATACAAGTCATTAATTTATTGTGCCTGTCAGGATGTTTGCAATAGAGTGCTTGTATTGTAAGCCTGCAGGGAATCTCAAAAGTGAATTCAACAGCTACATCTTCATTCAAAGTTATTTTTACTTATAGCAGGTCTCTGTCTAGTATATTTCCCATCAATTCTGTCCAAAGACTTCAGAAGAAAAAATCTTATTAACTCCTTTATTAATTAAAATCAAGACAATAGTAAATTGAGTAGCAAATTGTTTATGGCCATAAACAAGATGGAGTGGCTTAGGATCTTTTTTTTTTTTTTTTTTTTTTTTTTTGGTATAGAAAAAGGTGACTGATGAATCTCAATGGATCATATTTGGTCATTTATTTATTTGGGGGTTATTTATTTATTTACTGGTACTATGTGATGCTGTTCCTAGATGAGATACATAAAAACTCTAAATATTCTTGTTTGACTGAAACTATTCATCCTGATTCATCCTCTCTGATTCAGAAGAAGTGAGGCTTGAAATGCCTGTCTGTCTGTGGATACTGTTGACGCTGGCTGAAAAGAATTTATTAGACTGTGTGTGTTTGTGAGCTCTAAGCTGTGCCACTGAACAACTCCTTTAGTTCACTAAATGCAGGCTTGTTTTGAAGCTAAGTGACACAAGTTTTGCTGTGGAAACTGCATCCAATTGTTGGCCTCTCATCACAGAGCCTGTATTTGAGTAAAGTTTTCCAGCTAGTAAGAGGTCATGCCACATACAAGCAGGATCTTGAACTTTGAACTGTGTGAGCTGAACAATCTTTAATTCAGACATCTAAAAGACTTCTGACTTGAGGGGAAGGGGAAGAAGGGACAGCCAGAAAGAGAGTGAGAAGTTATTCAAGTTAGTATTAAGGTATAGGGTTGGCAGATCACCTGGGATCAAATGGCCTTCCTGGGTTTTTTTGTAGTCCATTTGTCTCTCAGAGATTATATTACTTTCCTATATTAAATACTTTATTAAAACATAACTATATAATCATACTGAAAATCCCTCCAAGGCATTTTCTAGTTTTATGAGCTACTGGATCAGAGATTATTAGGGTACAAAACTCTGTGTGTGTGTATGTCTGTGCATATCTGTCCTCATTAAAACTCAGGGCCACATCCCAAACCAATATGATACAGGGTGTCTGCACCCTAGAACAGCCAGAGGCTGCTCCAGAGAGGTTTAATTCTCATATAATACTCATGACATTTTTGTCATGTACAGTTCTGCTTGGATAACAAAAGCAGGTATCAGTTCATACTGCTTGAGGTCTGTTCTTTTGTAAGCCAGACCTGGCTGGAAAATGGAGGGGGATTGGAGCTCCTGCCATTAAACTTCCACAGATAAATTTTGTACCCTTGGTGGGTTTTGGCAGGCATCTATAAACAAGATTTTGTCTTAGGTCCAAGTTTTCTTTCAGCCTCAACCCTATTTGTCTTTGCCTGCCCCAGTGCTTAGGCATCACCTCTCAGGGCCTATTGGCAGTGTACTTCCAGATGTTTATTTTTGCTGTAGTTCTGGCCTGCCCCTAGCTCCAGCCCTGGCTTACCTCAGCAGCCTCTGCCAGCCCCAAACCTATAGCTGCACCCACCACCTGTCAAAGGTGAACACTGTATCTCAATTAACACTAAAACCAAGGTATTAATCCTGGTGTTATTCCATCCCAAAGCTTATTCCACAAACCTTTTACTATTCAAATCGTGCCTTCTCCATTTTTAGATCTTTTTAGCAGTAAATTATCTTAAGCTTCAATGGCTTGTTTAGAATGATGCGTATTAATAGATCAAATACTTTGAGTCTTTTTATGACTAAAAACTTTTTTACATGCACTGAAGATTAGCTTTTCTTCAAAGCCCTGCCTAAATGAAGTAAATGTGTAGCAATTTTATGCCATCTAGCTCCATATTCCAACTGAAATATTCTTTCCAGTGCTATATTTAAGGTAGGAATGGATATCATAAAATTAATGAGAATTTGGGAAAAAAAAGACTTGAAGCAGAACTCTAGTCCAAAAGGCTCCTGAAATGTGAGCTCATGCTCTGTTGAATCTCTGAGCATAGAGTAACTGTTACACAGACCATCCCTAACTAACATTATTTCAGCAGAATTGTTCTACTTGCTTATGGCAGTTGTGTCCCCCCAGATAAATGACTTTTTCCCTATTAAAAGTCTTTTTTTCTCTTGAAATCAAACTTCAAAGTTATGTGTATAGGCATGAATGGAATTTATTTTCTTCTTTGCCATTATATGGTTATAGGTAATATTTCTAGTTATGACCTCCAAAAACTATTATTGCATCTTTCTATTTGATCTATATAATGTCATAAATTTCCCTGTGTACAAGACTCCTGATTGGAAGATGATGCAGCTGAAAAACCTCGTGATAGAGTGGAAAGGACATTTAATACTGGATGGTATTTCAGATAAGATAATTAGATCATTTGGGTGTTGAATAATGTCTAGAGATATCAAAATATTTATTATGTGAGGTAATCATGATGACATTCTTGGTAAATTAGACTCTTCTGAAAATTAATTTCAAATTTATCTTCTCATTTCAGTGACAGTTGAAGTAATTTTGTGCCTTTACAAAGGAATTTATTTGCCATTTGTACTGCAAAAGGTGATGTTGGTGTATGAGAAAAAGTACAGAGGGCTTGATCTCAGCCAGCAAGGCAATTTAGGGAAATGGAAGTTTTCAGCAGCAGCAATAGCTCAGATTCAGTCACCCATAAATCTCCCTGAGGGATGCAATTCCTCAGCATCTGTATCCTTCAGTCCCCTGTCTTTGCTTTAATGTATCCTCTGAGGGAGTCACTACCCCAGCTCCTTTCTAAGGCATCTTCTGGCTCATTTCTTCTGGCTCATTTGGAAATCCATTTGCCCTGTGCTCAAAGGCAGCCGGTTTTCTTGCCCACCTCCTTAGCACAGTGGCCAGTTCTGCACAGCAGGGGCAGTCTTTGGTGCTCCCTCCACGGGCTGCCTGTGATATCGCTGAAAGTCAGGGGGGAAGCGTGCCTGCCCTCCAGGAACATTGAGAGAAGTGGGCCAGGCTCTTAAAGCAGCAAAATCCATCAGCACTGCTCTCATTGCAGCAAGAGCTCATCCTTCCACATGTTTGTTCTGCTTAATCTCTCAAGGTGGAGAAACTGGTCTGATAGAGAAAGGTGGTTTGGGGACTTACTGTAGGCACTAGGAAAAACTCTGCATTTCACACCCATTCATCATCTTCAGCCTTGTCCCTAAAAACACATGAAGAAGTGTTTCTTAGGGGCAGGATGCCTTACTCTGAACAAAGCTGGCATAAAATAATGTGGGGGGTTTGGCTCAGTTAACAGCCACACACCCACCTGGCTGCTTGTGCCCTCCCCTCTCCTGCTGGATCTGAAGAAAGGAGGAGGAAGGGAAGACTTATGGATGGACAGACATACACATAGGCAGGTGCAGCCAAAGTGAGGTGTGAAAGCAAAGCAGAGGAGGAGGAAAAGGGAGGAGTTATTGCTCATGATAATGTTGATCTCAGTGTGAAAATTTGAAGGTACAGATGTGGGTACAACATTCCTCTGAAACACATGACTTCCCTACATTAAGTATGTTAATGTCCACGGATGTCACAAAATTGGGAGGAGCAGGGTTTTAGCCTGTCACTGTTCTGCTGATCCACAACCCTGCCTGCAGTGATGTCTGTCTTTATCTCTGCTGGGAGGCAATTTCCTGTTTAATAATTAATTTTAGTACCTTTTGGAGCAGGAACACCAACAGTAATTTTTATTTTGGAGAAGGAAATGTTATGGCAAGATTGGATCTTAAATTCCTCTTATTTCTCTGAATTGTTTCCTTTTGTATTGCAATTTTTGTACAGCTACTGCTTTGTTGCTGCCCTCAGGGCTCTTTGTTTTAGGCATGCAGCGACCACATTTCAATGTGATTCTTGCTTTTTTCCAGTTAACATTTGACTGTCATAAAGACATAATTTTCAGTATATAAAGAAAGTGGCTTTGTTAGCAGCTCCATGTTGCAGGGAAGCCTGATCTGGTGTTGTATTGCAGTGCACATCCCAAAGTCTGAGTTTATTCTAAGAGACATCTAAATGCAAAACATTTACCCGCTTTTTCTCTGTCCGGCTTCTCAGCTGACTGTAATTCTGGTGGGTGGCTTTTCAGTCACAAATCTCTTTTGATCCTCTTTGCAATATTCTAATGCCTCATGTTTGGTTAATCCTCTTGCTGTGCTGCTGCCTGGGTTTTCCAGGGCTGCAGTTTGCATATCTGCCTAGGCTTCATGCCTTAGTGCTGTTAGGTACTGATAAAAAATTAAGTAAAAGAGTACTTGCATATAAATTAGGAATATTTCTGTGGCTGGTGTACTGTCTTATTTGAAAAAAATGTGAAGAAGATTTGGTATTTATCATATCTATTTATGTTTTCCAGCCATGCACACGGGGTAAGGATGCTCTCTTCTTACCAGGAGGTAAGTGCCTGAGTGCACAGGCTGGTGCAAACCACGCCAGAGCTGCTGCTGGGCCCTGGGTGGCAGGAGCCATGTGTGTCCACGCTGCATCTCACAGCCAATGTATGCTCAGACTCACTGCTGCCCTCCTGCCAAACACAATCTTCAGTTTCATAAACAGACTGGAAGAAAGCTAGAGCTGTCTCTTCCCCAGACACAGCTCCTGGGGTGGTCATTGCTGCTGTTTCTGTTTTCCTCCATGATGGATGTGTAGTGCTGCTGTGGTGATTTAGCACCCAGCTTCTGTGGACACCACAGAAGGAGCCGTCATGCAGAAAGGTTTCTTAGGGAAACACAACCCGAGTTATTGCTGTGGCCTCGAGATCAGCCCTGGACCCGAGGGCAGTGTGGACAGGGGAACAGGCTGCACTCCTCTGTCAGTGCAGAGCCCACTCAGGGCTCACTGCCAGGGAGTATTCCTTAGCTGAAATGGTCACTCTCCCCCTGCTGGAAGAAATTTCCCTCTTCTGGAAAACTATCATCTCCAGTGAGAATTAATACTCAATTTCTTGTCTGCTTCTGAATTCCTTGGGTGTCTTTGCTCTGTGCTTACTCAGAGACAGTGACCTCACTGTCCTTGGGGAGAGTTTGGAGAGTCCCGAGGAGTCAGCACCACTGCCCATGCCAGGACACAAAACCTGGGAAGGCCCCAAGAGCAAAAATTTCATTTTAAAGATTCCTAAAATTGCCCAAATAGATTTCCATTACAAACTTTCTAATAATTTCTGGATTAATTACACAAATTGAAACAAAAGCATCTAACAACTATTACATTCAGTTGAATAAACATTTGTGCTGTGTAGAAACATGTAATTTATTTTACCCCTCTTCTTGATTAGAAACTTCTATCTTAGAAGTTTCCCAGCCTAAATCATTCTGAGATTCTGGTTTCTTCTTTTTTACTATGATGCTAAGTATAGGTTGTTCTATAGGAGAAAAGAATACCCACATATTCCATCTAATTTTTTTGAGCAGAGTGCCTTTATAGTGTAACTTTGTCATAATTAGCTTCTTAAGCATCTAGACAAATTCTAAGTAGATAATGTTGGGGTTCTTTTCCTGGAAAATTTTGCAGATATGCTGACTTAAGCAGTTCTAAATATCTTTGCACAGGTGTTGCTGACTGGATGAAATGAATTTCTGCAACTCAGCTTCTATCCAATGAAATCCTGCAGGATACACTGAAGTGTAAATACATGAGTGAAACTGAGCATGTTCTTCAAGTTCTGCTGCTAAATGAGGTATTTTATCATTAAAAAAAAACCCCAAAGCAAGTCCTTCCCCAAATGTTTCATTGTGATAATCACAAAGTGATGAAGGTTCTTTAGTGGGTACAGAGTTCAGTGCACACACCAATTTTGAGTTTTTCCTTTCAGTTATAGCAGTATGTGCACATCCAACTAACACCAAAAGAAGTAAAACTAATAGCAAAGGGTTAAACCTATTTTAAATATTCAGGATCTCTTCATACAAGAAAGTGGAATTAGGCTTTACATCTATATTCTATTATATTTTAACTTAAATGTAAAAGCTATCAAACCTTTTTTTTGAGAGCAGGAGGATGGGACATTCCAAAAATAATCATTTAGAAACGTAGAAATCAATGTTGTGCCCTAAGGTTTGGAGCAGTCGTGCAATCCCCACTGTCATGTACTTTTTGGTAGTAACAGAGTTGAAATCTAGGGCAGCACTGAGGGGCTGCCATGGCATGTGCTTGGGCATCCTGCAATCATATTTGCCCTTACTTTTAATCAACCTGGTTGCAAACATCAGGGAAATATTTTAAGAAAATAAAAGCTGTGAGAAAAGCCTTTGATAAATCTCAGTTGTGCATAGAACAGCAAAAGCAGCTGAGAGTGGTGTATAATGAAAGAAGAATTAGGTAAAAAAAAAAAAAAAAGAAAAATCCACAGCTGAGGAAGAGAACACCTTTCCCATGCACAAAGTTTTTTAAAATAGAGCCTTTATTTAGATGGCAGTTCCTTAGTCTATAAAACCATGTTGCAGTGACCTCCTTTGCATCATGGGTTTGGTTTTGAAACTCTACCAAAGCACTTATTAGAAGGTATTCACAGCATATCAGGTACAACTTCCAGGCCTTTGGATTATTAGGAGGTTTTAGTCAATAACAAAAATCTTCAGGGCTTTCTAGCTCTTTAGACTCCATATTTATTCTTCTCAAACTGCACAACATTTTCCAACCTATACAGTTAGTGGATTCCTGCACGTATAGATTTTGTAAAGTCACCACGCGGCTCTGGGCGTGCTGGGGGAGCTCCTGGGGCAGAGACTGCTTGTAGTGGCTTCCCTTTAACTCTTCAGCTGAGTTAGAAATATGTGCCTCAGTGAAGCCCTCCCTAATACCAGTGTCTGTATAGTTAAAAAAAGGAGTTGCGAAACAGAGCAAGTGCTTCAGGCAGTGACCTCTGACTAAGGATTGAGTTGGTGGTTGGATTTGGATAAATCCATGGAGTTTTGTAGCCTTTTTTTGAATGAACCCACATCCCTTGTCAGTGGGTTCTTAAATGAACTTAAGCACTGCTTGAGAAAAGTGATGGTATTTTCTCTGCTTTCTGTCAGAAAGGCAGGGAGAATCTGACCCAGGGTCTCTGGTGAGCAGGACTGATGAACTGACCATCCCAGCAGCACCTTGGCAAAACCAGAGCATGTGCTACTGCTGCCACCTGGCCAACCACACAGCTCAGGTCAGGAGATGTGGAAGAAAGCTGTGGTTACTGGAAATTGGGCACAATTTACAGGTGAAATGGAAGGGAGCTGAGGAAGAAGAGGATGTAAATAGTCCAGAAATGAGAGTAGGATATTGTGAGTCTGTGGGACAGAGAAGAGGAATTGAAGGCTTGGAGAGGGGTTCACAGATGTGGAGGAGCTGTGAAGGGTAGCAAGGGCAGGAACTGTGAAATTGTATCAGAGGGAGGCAGAAACCACATTTCATTTATTCTGTTACCCTTGGACAAACTCATTAAATTATTTTGCCATCTGGTGCAGAGGTTGTTAAGTGACAAATTTTAACCCAAAATGAGTAGTTTAGCAGTTAGCCAGGTTCCTCTGAAGCTTCAGCACAGCTGAACCATCCAGTCTGGGTACCATTCCAACAGTTCCAATGCTAACACCATTTCCTGGCTTCTGTGGTTCAATTTGCACCAGTTTCCCCCATTGCACTCTGGGGTGAACACATGCACACAGAGCAGGGCATGCCAAGAATTTAGAGGATTTGTGCTATATTATAGGAAGCACTAGAAACTCCAGTAAGCAAACAACTAATAAAAATAGCTAATAATATAAATACCAGGTTTTATGACAACAAAAAGTCAAACTTGCTTCAAAACAATTTCTTCTGGAGGGAGAGTGCCTTCCTTACCCCTACAGGAAAATGTTTTCAGCCACTGAAATTTGGGAGAGGGGTGCAAGAGGCAGCATTATCTGGCAAGTTGAGCTGCAGGAAAGGCTTTGATGCCTGTGGCCTGCCAAAGCAGTCTGTGCCCAGCAAGGGTTACTGCACCCTGGCAGGGTAGGGGACCTTGAAGCCCCACTCCCTGGGCAACTGCTGCACCTCTGAGGCCTCCCTGTTGGGGGCTGGGGCACCTCAGATTTGGGTATTGTGGTTTTCAACATCAAAGCACCCATGTCTGGCCCCAGACTCACACACTGAAATGCTTTACAAGCTAAATATTTCATTGACTGCCAGGCCTGTGCCTGGCTGTAGTCATTTCAAATGGATGATCTGCATTTAAAAATACTGCCTGCTGCTCCTCAGCCCAACATAATCAGCTGTCTTGCAAACTCCACAGCTAATAAAATATTAAATCCGTTTTGGCACCCAGAAATAAATATGGGCTGGAGATTCTCATCACGTGTGTCTCCCTCTCCTTAGCTCCCTGTCCCTGCCACATCCCACTGAGGTGCTGCTGCTCAGGACAAGGTTTGCTGTTGGGTGGTGGCACAGGAGATGAGCAGGGCACCAGGAGCAGAGTGTTATCTGTTGGGGTGCAGTGAAGTGATCCAATCAGGCACCAGCTGTGCTTGCAGCCTGTGGCACGTCTGCCCCATGGCTCCAAGTTGCTCAGTGGGAGCTGCATTCATTTAAAAGCTGAAGATAAAAGTAGAACCTTGCATTAGAAACCAGGCTAGAATAATAAAGAGCACAGTAGCCATAAGCCTATACAAAGATATTTATAATTTAGTTTAAAATTTCTTGTTTAAAAACAGGATATAGTTTAAAAATCACTGTTGTAGTAATACCACTCTGTTAATGCAAGGTGATCATGCTTTTCCAGTACTTCATCTTGTTTTAATTCTCAGGGCTAGGAGTTTATTTGATTTTCTCCTCCAGCCACCTACAGGTGAGCTAAAACAGTAATAAAACATCTGCACAAAATCTGCCCAGGTCAGCAGGTCCCAAGTTAAAGCTCCTTGAAATCAGAGGGCATGGTGTCACCAGCTTTAACAGGTTTTGGGTCGAGCTCCTCAGACCTGCCCCTGCAAACACTTGCAGCACATGCTGAGTGCCCAGGGGGCTTAATCCTGGCTGGGGAATTTGTCACTTAAAAATCACATGTGTGAGGACCTGGAGCTGATGAGGACCTGAGGTTGCCTGCCCTGGGAACTGCTGCTAAGGGTCAAGCTTTGGTCTCCTGTTGCACCCCAGCCCCAGAAACTGCCTTTGGTCTCTAAGGGAGCATGGTTCCCATTAGAGCTGGATGAAATGACACAGCAAACACAGTGTGTGCAAGCCCTGTGCACAGCACTTGGCAGCACAATGCTTTCTCCCAGCCCAAAGGCAGTAATTAGTAAAATATGTGGGGTTTTTAATTCACAGGTGGAGTGTTTGCAGTAATGAGTGTAATATTGTGTGCTGTTGTTGGGTGGCCACAACTGCTGTAGCAGCAGACCTTTCATACCAGGAACTGCTGGATTTTGATGGTGGGTGTGTGCAGGGGTGGCTGCCTGCTCCCTGTCTCCCAGCTTTCCAGCCTAAGGAAGGTTTCCCCGCCACTGGAGAGCAGAGGGATGTTTCTCTTATTTTTCTGTACCTGTCCATCCCCTGGCTCTCCTGGCCCTGCAGCCCCTCCAGCAGGGCAATGGATCATCTGTGACCAGCAGCTACAGTAACAGTGTTTCTCTGATTATTGTTACCAGTGTAGTGTTTTCTTTGGCTTTGAAAACACTGCAAGAAATTCCTTGGCCTGCCAGTGACTGACTGGAAATGGGTTAGACACCTACTTGACAATTAGATACATGCTTGGCAATAATCATTGAGGTGCTGCAGAGTGTCCAGGAACAGACAACAGGCCTGGGTGAAGGGTTAGAGAGTCAGTCATACAAGGAGGGGCTGAGGGAGCTGGGGCTGTTCTGTCTGGAGAAAAGGCTCAGGGGAGACCTTATTGCTGCCTAGAACGACCTGAAGGGAGGGTGTAGTGAGATGGGTTGGTCTCTTCTCCCAAGTAACAGCAATAGATCCAGAGGAAATGGCCTCAGGTTGTGCCAGGAGAGGTTTAGGTTGGATATTAGAAACAATTTCTTCATTGAAGGAGTGGCCAAGCATTGTAACAATCTTCCCAGGGCAGTGGTGGGGTCACCATCCCTGGAGGTATTTAAAAGCTATGTAGGTGTGCCACTAAGGGACATGTTTTAGTGGTGGATTTGACAGTGCCAGGTTATCAGTTGGACTTGCTGATCTTGGAGGTCCTTTCCAATCTAAATTATTCTCTGATTCTATAAAACCTGCCTAAATAGATGGGAGACTTAACCAGAGCTCAGCACAGGCACTGAAAGCGAGTGCAGACTGCAGTGAGGGGCACGAGCACAGTGCCCAGCCCTGCAGCACCCCTGGCTTTTAACCTGTTGTTGTAGGACAAGCCAGGGCCAGCATGAGCCTTGTGTCCCCAGGCCTGTCACCATCAGGACCAGGAGACTCCTGCAAGTCCTGGGGTGCTGTTTGCCAGCCCCAGCCAGGCATGAGCTCTGTGACAGCCTCCCAAGAGGTGATGCCCAGGCGTGCTCATGTGTATGGTACAGTAGTTTGGGTGTCAAGAGCTCCCCAAAAGCAGGAATGCTTTACCCAGGGTGTCTGTTTGCAGCCTCTCTTACGAAATCCTTTTCAGTTTTAGCATAGCGTTTATTTTTGAAAAATTGAAAATGTTATTTTAGTTTGCTCAGCTCCTTCATTCTGGGAGCTATCTTTTGGAATGGGGGTGTTTCCTAAAAAGCTTTGGTATAATTAATACTTCTCTGTGGTTGTACATGATTTGATGCTGCGTGACAGGATAAAATCAGAGAAGCGTCACCCAGGCCTCTCCCCCAGTTTTTTCCACTGGTTTCTTTGCTTTAATGCTCACCACTCCTTGCGTGCTCTGTGTGTTCTGGCACCTCAGTGCTCTCCCAGGGCTGAGTGGAACACGCAATGGCAATGGCCCTGAGGTTTTATATGGCAACTCCATTCTTTGAACATGCTTTTCCACATTTCACAGAATCACTGAACTGTTAGGATGTTGGAAGTGGCCTCTGGAGATCATCCAGCCTACCCCTCCTGCCAAGGGAGCAGGTAGCACAGGAATGGGTTTGGAATGTCTCTAGAGAGAGAGACCCCACAACCTCACGGGGCAACTGTTCCAGTGCTCTGCCACCCTCAATGTAAAGTTCTTCCTCATGTTGAGATGGAACTTGTGTTTTAGTTTGTGGCCATTGCTCCTCATCCTGTTGCTGGGCACCACTGACAAGTGTCTGGCACCATCCCCT
>JANPWX010000061.1:1167274-1218139 GCA_024734555.1 Trochalopteron elliotii | reverse complement strand
GGGTCTGGTTTGACACATGTGCCCGGCTCCATCGCCCCGAGCCGCGCCGGGACCGGGAGGGAGGGACGGGGATGCGCGGCCGCACCCGCGGGGCGAGCCCGGCCGTGGGCAGCGCTGGCCTTCAGCCGTGTCGTGCAGGAGAGCAGGGACAGCCGTGCTTTGAGGTGGGGTTTTTCAGGACAGGCGGCGGTGCTGCTTTACTCCTCCCATCATCTCGCGGCGAGGTTGCCGGCCACGGACTCCTCCAAACTGAGCAGAACGGAGGTGCCGCTCCCGCTGGGCACCCTGAGGAAAGGTGGTGCTACGGACAGCAGTGGGAGTGATGCGGAGTGGGAAGGTAAACGGCGTGGCTGGTTCTCTTCGAGCGGTGTTCCTGCTGTGGGGAGGACGTGAGACTACTGTATTTGCCGGCCGAGGTCTGTGAGGGTCTGTCGGCGCCTGCTTTGCCATGAGTACCTTTCCAGGCTGCCACACTGACCCT
This sequence comes from Trochalopteron elliotii, assembly GCA_024734555.1. Lineage (NCBI taxonomy): Eukaryota > Metazoa > Chordata > Aves > Passeriformes > Leiothrichidae > Trochalopteron > Trochalopteron elliotii. Next base: position 1,217,658 of record JANPWX010000061.1, on the reverse strand, counting down.
TATACAGAGCAGGTTACTTTCACCTGGCATGTTATAAAATACACATTTAATAATGCAAGACCTGTCATGGCAAAAATTGTTAAACGTTTAGGAATATTTTATGCTTTCTCATAGTTCAGTAAGTAGCAGACCAAATTAGGTTTCTAAATATAGTCATTTTAAAATAAGAAGAAAATGCAGGGATTTATCCTGTAGCCTTAACAAAGTGGCATTTTTAACCTTCAAGTACATACAAAGTCGTTTTCTTCTGCACATCACGTTCTGCTGAGAACATTCTTGCTTTAAAATCACCTTGGTTCGTACAAGTTGCCCGAGGAGTTGGGCAGAGCCTCAGGACACTCGTGTCCCTGGGGCCAAGGTGGTTCCGTGGGCAGGCTCCTGGGGGACAGAGAGGTGGTGCCGGGCTGTGCGGGCTCGGCTGCCCCGCCTGGCTGCCGGCCTTCCCCCTTCCCGCTTCCCAGGCGCGAAGGCGGCAACTGCTGGAAGGAGCAGCTGGCACCTTAGTAGTGATGGAATCCAAGGAAACAAATACCGGGGGAGAGCCGTGAGACAGAGTGATTTTTGAGGCTGGCATAGTTCTTTGATGCAATTCGGGGCAGCTTTCGTACAGTTGGAGCACCTGGTTGTTAAATCCTCACTTTGTCCTCTTACTCCTCAGTTTGTGCAAATCAGTAGTACCATAGCTGTGATTTTAAACTGTGGGGCTGTGTTTTCCTGTGCCTTCCTATGTGAGATGTGGAAAAATGGCTTTTCTGGTGCATTCCTAATTCTCATTTCCCTTTTTATAATTGGCTTCTGGAGATGAAAGAACAGAATGGGGTTGTGTGCTGCTTTCGTTGTGCTCTTCTGTGGTTGATCTTGGGCAGATCTTGACCGTCTCCTTCCTTCTGACTTTCATTTGTGTTAATCCAGTGGAGCCTTTGGCTTCCTGAGGGCGTCACAAAGCCAGGAAGTGTCCCTCATTCATACCTTATGGTTTGCAGCTCCATATGTTCGTAGTTGAATCTTGTGACAGCCACTACAATAAAACCCGACCCTGTCAGCCTGAGACACCGATCCACTGTTTTAGCTGCTGCTGCTCCTCAGTTCCTGCTGGCAGCATCCCCAGGCTGGGCAGCAGCCAGCAATAGCTGCAGGAGGGGCTTTTCTTGCTCGTAAAGGTTTGTGCATCCCTTTTCATTGTCTGCAGCTCTGTCTCTGCCTGGCCCCTGTGGAGGACAGTAGTGTACCTTTGGTGGTGTGCCTTGTGTTTTCCCCTGCTGTGGGGATGGTCTTCAGACCAGGGACTTGCAGCTAGTACAGGTGGGAGGGGCTGATAATTACAAGAGCTGTGGGCTTGCTGAAAGAAGTGTTGAACCTGCATCCTTTGGTGTTATGCAGGGCAAGGAAACAGCTGTACATATATGTCAAAAACTTTATATCCATTTCTGGTATTTTGTTTCTGTTTGCTCACCAGTTTTGAGCATTATTTTGTATTTGGGGTCTTGGAGAATTTTGGGTCTCCTCTATCACTATTAGCTTTCCCTTCCAAATAGTTTCTCTATAGTTTCTGTAGTTGGGTTCCTTGAGTCTTGGCTAAACTTCCTGCAGAGGGAGTTTCTGAAAAGCACTGCATCTTCCTTCCCTTTCTTCTACAGCCTCACTCCAAGGCCTTAATTGCTAAGGAAATCCATTGGTTCACTGTTACCCACCTAGAAAACAGGCTTCCATCAATAGTAGGCATCCTTCTCCTGTTCCTGTGGGGGTAGTTAAGTTAATGTTCCCTCTTGTCCATGATCTGGCAGAGTCTGTACTGGTGCATGCATATATTCTGAGACAATGGGGGGAAAAAGATTAATATATTGTAGGTGTTTCTGTCCTAATTTGGACTAACAGCAGTCTGTACAGCTGTCTGGACAAGTAACTAACTGAGGTAAAATATGAGCAGAATCTGTAAGAACTTTTTAGCATCCTGCTCTCCAATGACATTCAGGCTGCCCCCTGAGCTGTGTGTGCAGTTCTGGTGAATAAACTGCTGCACTGGAGGGAGGATTTCGGGACAGGCCAACTGGGTACAGTTTCACTTTCATGAAATTAGACAGCTACCAAGCACACAATGTTCTTTGCTTTTAACAAGACTTCTTTTTCCTGGATGAAGAATAACATTGTGGCTGCCGAGGGCTGTACCTACTGGTATTGCTGTTCTCTGAACTACTGGCATTTTCACCCAAAGGTTTCTTCTGGTACTTCATCTTTATTGCTGCTTCCCAAAGCTTGGGCAAGGTTGCTAGAATAGCACAGAAAACACTTGGTTTTGTTCCTGGCTTCTGTGGTTGTGTGTCTTGGGGAGGGGGCAGACTGTTTCTTGATTTTGTGGGTGTTTTTGCTTTTTTTTTTTTTTTAAGTCAGTACTGGTTTTAGTTTTCCAGAGTTTGTCAGCATAAAAACTCACATGAACACAGCTGTTATTTAACAGCAAAAACACCCCACTTGCACTGTGCATGTAAATCATAAAGTGAAGTAAGAAGAAACATTTTCTTCTCTCTTGTTTTTCCCTCTAGTTTGAAGAATTTCATGTTCCTTAACTGCAATGCTAAAGTGCTTGAGAGATGAAATTTGACATGGAAATTGCCTCCATTAAGTAACTCAGCATTCTGAGAAAGGAGGTTTTAGGCAGGTGGGGCTCAGTCTCTTCTCTCAGGTAACAAGCAATAGATCCAGGAGAAATAACCTCAGGTCATGCCAGGAGAGGTTTAGGTTGGATATTAGCAAAGATTCTTCACTGAAAGGGTGGTCAGGATTGGAACAGGCTGCCCAGGGAAGTAGAATCACCATCCCTGGAGGTATTTAAAAGATGTGGAGATGTGGCCCTTAGGGGCAGGTTTTAGTTGTGGATGTGGCAGTGCTGGGATAATGGTAGGACTTGATCCGAAAGGCCTTTTCCAGCCAAACCAATTTTATGATTCTGTGATCAGCTGTGCTCTTATTGAAAAGCCTTTTAAAGCAAATGTGTCATTTCCCCATTCATTTACAAGCTGGCTTAGAAGCCTGGAAAAGCTTTATCAATTCTGGCCAGGGAGGGGAAAAACCCAAGCTTTTGAAATTCCAGCACATACCTTGAGATAGATAACCAGGAGACTTTCACTTCCACACTAATCTTGCACAACAGTTGTTTGCAGTTGCTGCATCCAGCCTTTTCCAATCTGTAGCTCTTATCTCTTGTTGGCACCGAGCGACAGGAGAGGGAGGGGATGGCTCTGAGAGGAATGACATCTCCATTTTTGCATTTCGTGTCCTGAGTTGTTTTGGGATATTTGGGCATCAGTGATTGCCTGAGGCAGCAGAATCTTTGATATTGTGCTTGTCTTAAAGTAACTGTAGCTGTTTAAAACTTCATTTTCCTATGATTAGGATGAGTTGTTATAATAAATGTTATGCAGTGCATCTCATCTGTAGGATTTGCAGGAAGCTGGATGTTAAGGAGAGGCAGAACTGAAAGCCTGGTGGGTTGGACTGCTCTGGGAGCCCCTGCCTGGGGCTGCTTTGCATGGGGAGCTCTGAGTCCTGCAGGGATGGAGGGGATGCTGTGCTCTGAGTGAATGATTCATCCCTCTGCCATTTCTGTGCCACTGCTCTGCTCAGAGCTGCAGAGTATCCAAAGAGCAGTGCCATGAGTGCTCCTGAATTACAGCTCACCCTGTGAGGGAGAGGTGGACAGAGGATGTTCTGGGTTTCCTCTCCATTATTACATGGAGGGTGTGAGTATTTTATGTGATTGGGTGCAGTCCAGAGGTGCAGGTGCCTGAGTGCTGTTTGGTTACCTCCACTGGTAGGCCACCTCCCCAAACTCCAACTTTGAATCCCTTTGTTCCAGAGTTTATTGTTTCCATGATAATGGCAGCACTGGGATTGTCTGACTGTTCTCCCTGTCTCTTTGGATGAGCAAGATCCAGGTCTCAGCAGAAGCTTTGAAAGGGAGAAGGGAAAATGGGAGAGAAGTTTTGAGGTTAGGGAACAGATGGGGCACATTACCCTTCCCATATCCTTGCTGAAGTCCTCTGTACCTGGCCTTGCTGTGGGAGGAAGTTGGCATCCTGCACATGGTCAGGAGACATTTGTCCAAGCAGTGTCCCCACTCCAAGCCCAGCATTAGGTGCTGTGTATCAATTGTTGCAGCCTGTCATTCAATCTAATTTATTAAATGCTGTATCATCCTTTTTCCTTTGTCAAAGTCAAGTTCTGTGTGGGAGAAAAGGCAGGCAGGCTTGTGCAAGGCCAGCACTACAGATTTGCACTATCACCTTGGTAGTAATGTGCACCTCTGACATCCTGGAGAGTGCTAAGCTCTGTTCCTGGGTTCCCTTTGCAGAGTCCCAGACGTGAAGCTGCCCGTGCTGGCCTGGGGACAAGGGGACAACCTGTTAGAAGCAGATGTGGTTCTGGTAAGTGACACTGAGCTTTTCCTGCAGATACCCAGGGGAAAACTGAAAGCCTCCCTGCTGGAGGAGGAGCCATATTTGAACCAAAAAGTTTGACTCTGTCACAGCAGGAATTACTTGCTGCCTTCAGCTGGGCAAAGCTGCACATTTTGAAGCTCTTTTGAAAACTGTGGCTTATTTTTAATCCGTTGACTGCTGTAGCATAAAGTGTTGAAAAGCTGATTCCTACAGCATAACGTTGAACTTCAAGATTTGTTTTTTGTGAGGTTCTCATGGATGGAAAACATTTAGATGGTAGCAGGAACTTACCTGCTTATGATGAAGCAGATGTTGCATAACAGCAAAGCCCTTGCTCTTCTGCCTGTTTTCATCATATGATGGTGTACTGCAGAGACCAGTGAAACCCTTATTTTTTGATCTCTCACATTTACCTTTTTGCAATTATTTTTATTGATTATTTTAATGCTTTAAAAAATCCCATTTGTTTTCAGAAATAGCAGTTGCGTGATTAATGCTTTTTTCCTCTATTTTATATTGTCTTAATAGTGAATTGCAGGCATCCTTTCACCATTGTTTTGTTTCCTTCAGTAGTTAGAAATGAGTTTACCTTGGCAGGAAACACTTTTGCCAAGCTGGCAAAGAGACTGCTTAGCCCTTGTGTGCCCGGTGAGTTCAGCTACCACCCCCTAAGTATTTTCTCTCTCCTAGTATTACCACTGTAAATAAAATAATAGGTGAAAAAGCATCTGAACTTATCCTTGGGAACCTCCAATTCCAATATGGAATTGATTGTTTTCAAGACTTTAATAAAAGTCATACACCGTGTTTGTTGTGCTGAAGTTAAATGAAGCATTTAAAAACATTTTCACCGTACATCCAGTAAAATTGAGCACAACTAGGAGCCTATATTTTTCAGATGAATAAATCAGCATTTCACCTACTGTAAAATCTGTCTCTAAAAAGAGAAGAGGAGTTCTGGTGTGTGATGGTGCTGCTTTAGCTCCTGCTTGAGAGGGAGCAGAGCAGGCAGAGCTGGCTGACCTCTGGCTCCAGCTAAGCCCGGCAGCTTTGTCACGTGAGGAGCTGCGTGCAGAGCTCCTGGCCTGAGCCCCAAACCCTCTATGCAGTGATGTCTGAGGCACAACTGGCCACAGAGCAGAGCTTGGGCACTGACAGAAACAGGCTCATGTCACACAGCTTTGCCTTGTGCAGTTACAGGATGAAACATGGTGCTAGGAGTAAAATGAGCTGGTTTAATTTGTTGTGTTTTTTCCCTCTCAGGGTATGAGCATTGCGAGGAAGGGTAGAGATGTTAAAATCCCTATAAGAACTTAACACTCTGGAGATGAGTTAGGCAGAGAGGATTTAAACAGCACTTCACTCTGGTGTGTGTGCAGGCAAGGGCTGTCAAGAAAACAAGGAACCAGCCAGAAGGTTGAGGGCAGCTTCATTTGCAATCATTCCTGTGCCAACAATTATTAACTCCAGTAGACCGGGCAAACTGTAACACTCACTGCAGTGGCTGGGAGGGTACTGAGCTCTGTAAAGAATGAAATGAGCAACAGGCAGGAATTTAAACTAGGGTTGATAACTTTGCTTTGAAGCTCAGCTGATTTGGAATAGTTGAGCTGCACTCTGCCTTGTTGTCTGCAGGCTTTAGAGCCACCCTGTCCCCTGCTAGGACAGTCCCAGGAACGCTTGACTTGGCCCAAATGAAGAGGCAGAGGTGGTGAGCTCTGCAGAGGAAGATGCTGACCTTAGGGAATTAATCCCTGGCTGCTTTAGGAGAAATTTATCCTCCCTCTTCTCACTTTTTGTCCTTTCCATTAGACACTAACTCATCTGCTGGTGTCCCCGAACAGAAATCTCCAGCTGCACGAGGGAAACATTAAAGCAATGATGAAACAAAAAACAAAAACAACAAAAAAATGATAGCTCCAGACTTGGATAAAAAAAAATCTAAATCTGAATAGTCTGTTTTAAGGAAAGTGTCAGGGATAAGCTCTGATAAAAATACTGAAGCTGTGTATTAGATCAGGACTGCAGCTTTCAGGTATCAGCAGTGCTGGGTGGCACCTGCTGCTAATGATTCTTTACCATGTACTTGGATCTACATATTTGTCCACCAGAGCAAGTGGAAGTGATTAGTATTAATGTTTTATTAATGGTAAATGTTGAAATTAGACATGCACAAGATATTACTATTAAAGCTTTGAATTATTCAGCCATCTAAATTGCTTTCAGGCCTCTCCTTAGCCTCTGGTCTGGGGGCATGTTAAGTTTGATCAGTGTAGTGATGGATAGACATGGGCATGAACTTCCATAGGGATAAATGTAACTTTTGTGCAGTGAAGGAAATCCTGCTGGTTATCCATCCAGTCTTTACTCATTTAATGACGAGATATTGGAATAAAAATCTGATAGCTTGGCTCTCCTCTGTGTTGGGTAAAGCTGCAAGTGGATGTCAGCCCTTGGCAGCAGGGTTTGTGTTACAGGCCTGTGAATTACAGTGCCTGTCCCAAAGGAGATTTACTGAACTTCATTGAGGTGGTTAACAAACGTTCCTCTACAATGCTGAAATGTCCTGGCACAAAGCTGAAGGTGTGAAAAATATTTGTATGGACTTGGTGGTTTCTGGAGTCCTTTAGGACTGAATTCCTGCCAGGAGCACCAGCCACCCCTTCTGTGCTGCACTTCAGCCCTACAAACAGGTAGCAATGGTTGTTATGAAGCAGCAAAGAGAGGAGAGGAGCTTGTCCCAGGAATCTGGTTCTCCTGAGTCAGCTGCTAGACTGGGGAAGTCCCATCCTACCTGTGAAGCACCATTTGCCTGCAAATGGGATTGATTTCCTCTGCAAATATTTGCCTGTGATCAGGTTACTGGATTGGAGCCGCTATTTCCTCCAGCGTATAAAGGAAATAAATAAGGCTTAACATCTTAGCCATGATTGTGTTTTCAAAGGCTATTTACAAAAAAATCTTTAACTTTGGCTGACCTTAGTACAACGTCATTGGGTGAAGCTGTAGGGAACAGTTGGTTTCTGTGCTGCGCAGTCTTTATTTTGGCTGGCAGTCTGTTAACTCTGATAAGTGGGTAAGCACATGCCAAGCAGAGTCAGGCGTCTCGTGAGATTCCGCTTTGCCTGAGAAAAAGTAGCTCCAGAAACAGCTTTGTAGGCCAGGAAACATGTAGCAGAATTTGGAGTTGACCAATTCTGGATTTTGATGACTTGAAAAGGACTCTGTCTGGTGTTTTGTTGGTCACTTTCCCTTCTCTAGATGTAGAGTTGTCCTGCTCTAGTGAGAATGGTGCTCTGGCTCTGTTGGAACTGCCTTGATCACAGCAGGCTGCTGCTGCTTTCCCTACCCTCTCCAGGGAAAAAACAAAACCAGCTCTTGTTCCTTGTGAATGCCTTCTGGTGGCTGCCCTGCTCCAGCCTCCTTGAGCAACAGCAGAATGACACTGGGAATTAGTGTCATTGTGCCCAGAGGGTGTGTGACAGCCATGACACGGGACTCTGGCTATGGTGGTTGTGTGGTGCTTCTGTGGGGTGGTTTTGGTGTTTATTTCCAGCAGCAGCAGCAGTCCCTGGAGCTAAACAGAATTTGTTTGCCGTTTCAGGAGAAGTGCAACACATTGTCAGCTTGGAAGAAACAGACTTTGTTTTTTTTTTTTAAGACTTATAAGACTTACATTCCTAGATGGCCTACATCCTGTACTGGGAATTGCATTCAAAGGCAGCGTGAATTGAGGTCGAACTTTGCCTACTTGTAGTAGATGGATGTTACCGATAAAAACATTTTACGCACGCTGGGCCGAGATTTATTTAAGCCGCTTCTACAAGCGCCTGTAGTGAATTTAGGTTTCCTTTGAGCTCACTAAGAATGGTAAACTATTTATTGCCTTTATATGAAACACTGTTTTGACAGATTTCCTCAGAAGAAGCACAAAAGGAGATGTTCTGTTCTTTGAAAATAACTGGAGCCACTGGCAAGAAGCAGCAGCGCTGCATCGAACAAGGGAACCGCTTCCAGGTCATCCAAACATGTTGTTGAACTGAATTTTGCAGCCGCGTTTTCCGATGTACCATGGGATGCATCAAATCCAAGGCTGCCTTCCAAGGTTCCAGCGCTGTGCCGGACGAGAGGGTCGGGGCGGGCGGTGAGGGCTGCAGCGGGGAGAAGTCGTCGCTGCTGGCGGGGAAGGCGGAGGAGCGCGGCCCCTCGAGCGCCATGGTGCTGGACTACGCGCAGCGCCTGTCCCGCGAGATCCTGGAGCAGGCCGTCAGGCAGTGGGCCGTCACCGAGAGCAAGTACAGCGACATCCCCTTCATCGAGAGCGACGTGCCCTGAGCCCCTGTGAGGGGGCAGCACCCCCAGCTGTGCTCTCAGCAGCACCGTGGGGACGTGTCTGCAGAGACACCCTGACAAAATTTGCCTTTTAATGCAGATTGCTAACAAACGAACTGCATCGCAGTGGAACCTCTTCATCGAGTGTCATTCCTTGTCAGCCCTATGTTGAGTGTACTCTGTCTTTGTATGTGTTGGATGTGACCAGAAATCAGCATTAAAAAGAGGATGAGAAGACTGTGGCTGCCCTGCACCTCTACAAGCACTGCCACAGAGGACAAAATGTGGATTGTTTCTGTGTTCTGCATAAGAGATCAGTGGTCTGTCTGTAGGTGAGATGAACTCTCTGTACTTGGTGAATTTGTCTGCGTTTCGCTGAAGTGAAATCAAGGTCTGCACGTAGCAAAGGTTACTGCTATCATCAATTTTACTTTTGATTCTGTGACCTAATGAAATCTGTAAAACCATGAAATAATGAAAGTGATGAGAGGTGCTTTGTAAACCCCAGTATTCAGGGAACCATTTAGATGATGATGCAATTCACCTTCCATTGAAGTGAACCAGTGAGAAACATGCCAGTGTCAATATGCAGTGCATTATCATTAACAGATGCTTCTGTAAATGCTTGAAAGCTTGTCTCTAAAACCCTGCAGTAAGATAGGTTAATGACATCTGGTCACTGTGTTTAGACCAAAGCTGTTTGGTTTTCTGGTTTTGTGTGGGGGATTTTTTGTGTTAGAGTGCTGGTTTGGGAGGATTTGGTTTTGTTGTTTTATTGTAACCCAGAGAGATGTGCAAAAACTACTGCTGGTAACTAGTGAAAGGAACCTTCAGGGGTGTGGCAGTGCTTTAGGACAATTTGTTTCATGGGAACTGTGGGTGCATTACACTGAAATTCCTCCCTGAAGTACCACCCCTGGGACAGGATGTCTTCCTTCAGCTCCTGTAGGCTGCTGCTTCCCCACTGGAAAACCCAGCCCTGAGCTGTGCTCTGAATGCAGAGCTGGGGACTAAGCCTTAGGCCCAGAACTGAAGGGCTGCATCCACACACTGCTCCCTGCTTGCCCAGGACTCACAGCCTGACCCACTGCACTCACAGCTGGCGTTTCACAGACCAGGACACGGATGGATTGTTCTTATTCATCCCAAAGGTACAATGTTGCTGATGTTTTATACAGAGTGAAGGCCTGCTAAAGCTTGACTTTTACCACCAGTTTGTTCCTTTTTCTGTGATGCCCAGTTTAAAAGACATAGTTCTTTTTCCTAGATCAAAATGCTTTCCATTTTGTTTTCATTTTATAGAGAAATGCTTTCCACACTGGCTAAAGCTGTTACTATTTTTAAAAGGTACACAGAGTTCTAGTAAATGATCCAAAGCATGATTTTTTCAAGCAATGGGAAGCACGCAGAAAGAGGACTATGTCAAATGCTGGTTTCAGCTTATTCTCTGACATAAGACAATCTATGAATTGAGCTGTTTTGCAAATGTGGTGACACAAACTAAGGTATTTGAAATTCACCTATACAGGGAAGGTGTTTTATCAGGAATAAAGGGTGAGAAATGCTTCTCTGTGACACAGTACAAGGCTGCCATTAAATCCCAGTGACCAGACTGGATTCCCACTGACCTGCTATTAAGGCTGTTCTCAAGCCTTTTCTGGAAAAGGGAACAAAATCAGTTTATGCTGTAATATTGTCCTCTGTGAAGTTACATAGTCATCTTCAGAGCCATGTGCAAAGTGGGACTAAGGTTTTACGGTTCACTTAAATTCCCCTGCTAACAGTGACATTCCTTCAAGTTCTACAGCATATAAAACATTGGATCATACTCTGTTTGCTATAAAGTACCTCCATATGTTAGTGTGAGTTAGAAAGCAAAGCCAAAACACTGATCAAGTCAGTACATCTCAATTGGGTATTGCTTAACCACAGTATTAAAAAAGATTCCTATTCTTATTCTAGCTAAAATAAAGCTTTATTACAAAAAAAGAAAAAAAAGGGTCAACCTTTCTAACATGAGTGTGGGCTCGAGAATGTTAACACTGCTGACCACAGTAATTAAAAAAGCCAAAGCTCCATAGCCATTGTTGGCCAGGCAGGGGTGGAGCAGGTAGAAAACTGCACTCCCTGTCAGAGCACCTGGAGGTGGATCAGCCCTGGCCCTGCCACGGGCAAGTGGGGTGTTGCAGTGCTTCCTGCTGCCAAGTCTCCAGTCCTTCTCTGGATGTAGCCTTAGCCTCTGACCCTCTTCAGGAATATCAGCTGCACTTTTGAAGGCAGCTCCCCGTTGGCAGGCTGCCACCACAGGTCCAACAGCAGGCAGAGGTACAGAACAGCCTGAGCTTCCACCACAGCACCACTGTGACCAGCACTCGGAATTTCCCCAGAGGAGGAGTCACCCGTGCCCATGGAATGTGCCCAAGGATGGCTCCCCTGTGCAGGAGCTGCTGTGTGGGGTGCCTGCCCTGCTGCCCCAGAGCTGCCCACGGGTGGCCCAGCACCAGCTCTTGGTGGCCCAACCATTCCCTCCCTGCAGCCACCAAGCTGGGCCCTCCCTGGGGCCTGCAGATCACAGCAGCTTCAGAATGGCCCCAAGTGCAATTCCAGCTGCTTCACTCTGCTTCCCATGGCATTGGCACTTCAGGGAAGGCACGCAGCAAATGGAAAGCAAACAAGCTTGCAAACAACAGGGAGATGGCTTCTCACCAGGAAAATCAGCTCCTTTACAGGATGCTGTCCTTATAAATAATGCACTTACCCTTAATAGAAAATAAATCTGCTACAGTCTGGTAAGGGATTGAGGGAGATCTCTCTCCAGAGCTCTGCTGTACATTTAATAGGCACAATACCAATACATTGTAAAAATAAAGACTTCTTCACTTAAATAAATTTATGCTAAGCTGTGCTAGAGTTTCACAGAGCCACTGACAGTGGGTTTCCAGCTAAGTTACCATTGATTCTTTGACTTGATTTTGTGTAATAAAGGCACTCCAGTTTGGGACTGGTATGCTCTGCAAAACTGTTTACTTCTATTTAGGAGTTAAAAATACATTTGCTTTATATTTTCTCCAGGAAACAAGATTAATCTGAGTGGATATGATGTGACTGACTTGATATTCTAATAATGGTTCAAAATACATTAACTGCAGCACAACTTTGTAAAGTTGACGTTTCTGGAGTAAGGCACATCAGTATTCCCAAATAAAACACACTACAATATATTTTTACAATATTTTTTGTGGAAAATATTTTCTTGTGGACCAAATAAAATTCAACTTACCATCTGCTTGTGTGCCTTTTATTTGAAAAAAACACGAGACTGCACTGGTTGGACAGGATCTTGTTACCTTGAGCTTGGGATAATTCCTGTTCATAAATTTTGGAAGCAACTGAATATGCAAGTCAAAGTTTATTAATTCAAAAGTATGTTCTTCCTAAAATCTTGTGTGCCATTTACAATCAGAGGAAGCATGATCCCTACTCCCTGGGAATTACTGTGTTTTTCATTTAATAGAGTTGACTGAAGGCTGCTTCTTTTATACAAAAATAATGAAATTAACCAATCTTTAAAAAATAAATTAAAAATAGCAAGTGTTTATGAACATAAAACATACAAAAATTTTAAATAGTACAGGGGGAGGTTTGCTCTTCTTATGGGATCAGCTTGAGGTAAACAGTCATGTGATACTTTCAGAATTACCTCAGAGGTATTAATGAAATCCCAATTACTTTTGTAACTAAACTCAAGGACAGTCCCATAACAAGTATGTCCACGATAACATAAACTCACAGCTGAAATTTTAACAATTTTATCTTACAAGACTCTAGTGCCAAAGCAAGGTGCTTTTCTTGATTTAGCTCTCCATTTGCTCTGATTTTTTGAAAATCACTCTTGGTAGTTCACCTTGATGCCTGAATTTCCTGGACTTTGTTTCCAGGCAACAGCTCCTAGAAAGAAAGGAGCCTAAAGCCATTGCAGAACGTTGCTGTTGATAATAAAAACTGCCCAACACTGGAAACTCCATAATGGTTCTGCTGCAGCTCTGACTTTTTGATTCCCCAGTGCTGGTTACTGACTATGGCATTTGAACAGAAGTTTTCTTCCTTTGGTCTTCAGAGAAGCCAAAATTTGTGCCTGTGACCTGCCTGTAAGTGTAGAAGAAGTAAGTAGGAAGAAACACTGCTACGTGATCTGATGAAGCATAAAAAAGAAGGTGTAATGTTGAAGAAAGATTAGTAGCTGTCTGCTGCATACACAATAGAAAAAATAATTTCCCTCCCAAAAATACTTGTATCCAGAGGTTCTGGTTATGCTGTGTGATTTCATGTATTACTGGCATCAGAACCCTCCAGCCTGAGTGCTCTGGGAATGTGCTGCTTGGTGTTCACAGCAAGCTTTGAGGCACTTGTTCCTTCACCACTGTAAGACCAAGACAACCCAGCAATTTTCTGACATGGTGAAATACTGATTATGCAGTTGAATCAGACATAATGACATTTTAGAAAACGGGCTATCCAAGCAAAGAGAAATGTGCTCTAGGCTCTGGCAACATTATCACATTTGAAACAATGTTTACATCACACAGCAAGGCTGAAAAATGACCAAACGTTAAATCAATAGAACAATTTCTTGTTCTCAGACTAATAATGTATCAGTCTGAGCTTTTATTTAAAAGAGTATTTAACACTATGGGTTCTGTCTTGCATTTTCCTTTGTAGCTCTGACTGCATTAAAGGTTTAACCCTATTTTATTTTCATGGTATGCAGAAGAATCTGTGGCACAATCCAAATTTACCACATCAGTGACAGAGCCAAGAAGACAAAATGTCTCTTGACTTTTTGTTTATTAGGTTAACCCATTAACTGTGCTCTTTTCCCCAAGGGCTCCTTGTAAACTAAAAGCTGATGCAAAAAAATTAAATGTTAATCACTGTGTAAAGCAGTAAAAATAAAAATTTGCCTTGAAGTGATTTTTCCCATTATTAATCAGAGATACAATTATTTTCTCATTACAGAGAATGTTCATGAATAAAAAAAAAAAAAAGAAGAAAAAGAAAAGAAAAAAGCCTTGTGAATCTCAGGCTAACTAAAAAAGTTTTGTCCAAATTGATCACACTACTATCAATTTTTGTTGCCACAGAACTAAGCAAATAGATGTCAATAGGTTTGATCTTTACAGCTTGAGATCGTCCTTTCCCAGTGGTTTAAAGCAGTTGTCCACGAATTCATCAGTGACTTCTTCTAGAGCAGCTGGCTTCCATTTGGGGGACTGGTCTTTGTCAATCAGCACTGTCAGGTGGAACAGAGGAACAGCAAAGTTACTTGTAGTAAGTTACTCTAATTAAAATGGCTTAAGATTGCATCTAGACAGATCCCTACAGTGATTATGGGGGGGGAGACACATCTGTGTGCTCTGGAGAAGGCTGAGGTTTTGTAACATAGATACTCCTACTCCAACAGAAGTTCCTGAGTTGTGTGAGCTGTCCAGAGATGTCTCTGGGAGTTGCTGGATGACACAAGAACAGAAGTAGCCCAAGATTTGAAGAGACCTGGAATGAGTGGTTCAGTCAGAGCTGCCACTCTTGGCTGACTTACACTTCTTCCTGGGAGCCTGCAACAGCACATTACGATGCTACTTTTGGACAAGGCTTTCACACCTCTGTGCAAAATCTGACTTGGAGAGCACAGGAGATGACTCAGTGCTGCTAAGTGCCTAAAGCTAATTTAAACACATCACATAAAGTAATGAGGAAATAACTCACGAGGGAAGAGTAAAGCAGGGTATCTTTGTGGGAACCGAGGGTGTTTATTTGTAAATACTGACAGCTCCTGAGGCCTGGGTGGATTTAACTGTGACAATCTGTATCATCTTAGTATCCAGACTTTGTGCTGCATCCTGGGAAACACATCACTGAAGATAAAAACCATCACTGAATTAATCACATGGAAAAGGCTAACAAGAAAATGTCAATTCCCAAAAAACATTCCCTGTATCACAGGAAAGTTGAAGGCACGTCAGCAATGGCTGCATTAGCAAACAATAAAACAAGAGGGAGTTAATTTGTGTGTAAAAATGACCACTATGAATGGAATTCCAGAGCATCCTTCCAAGAACCTTTCAGACTTTAAGGAACTCATGAAGGTGCTACTGAAAATGTGAAATTGTTATCATTTAAAGAAGAACAGCTGTGAGAACTGTGGCTCCCTAAGATGCACTGACTGCCAACAACCCTCACAACACACATTCCCTTCAGATGGGTGAGATCAGCAACTATTTGAAGATGCACCTGTGGCAACCTCCTGACCAACACAGCCCACAGCCTGTAAGAGAGGATGGGCAGGAAGAGGAGCACATTTCAAATTTCACTCCTGAGAATGGCCTTTATTTGTTCATTTTCTGACAAAGAGTTTGGAGTGGGATGGTTCTAAAGGCAGGTGAACTATGACACTCAGAGAGACCAGACATTTCAAAAAACAGCAACTATTTTTGGGTAAGTTGTTGTGTTTTTCTAAACTGACTTTGTTCTTAGTGAGTGAACTAGAAATATCCACGATGAGGAATGTGTAAGGGGGGTAGACTTTTATGTCCAATGAAAAGAATACCTACCTAAAGGCTGTGTTTATCAAAATCAGGCAGTGGCCTGCCTACCAACTTGTAAAAAAATGTGACTTGAAAACTTCTCTTTAACTTTTCTGTCTTTAGCCAAATTTTGAGAGTGGCTAGAAAATAAACACCATTTAAATGACAACTGTACTAATTAATATTTCTGTAGCTGAAGACATACAGACATCACAACTCTTTAGTTTATATCCCTAAAGAGCAAAGCAAATCAGAGCCTTACATTCATTTACTTGCAAACAGGGAACTAAGGACTCCTTAGAAACAAATGAATTGTAATAAGTAACCCATTACACAGGAAACTGCAATTCCACAGAAAACAGAATCCCAGAGGACAATTCTTTAAAAGAAATGTCCTGTAAAAGAGTGCTTTTACTGTGTTGTTCAACTGGGTAACTTACTGAAAAGCTGTGATCTTCCAAGTTATTTCTGAACATGGTGAAATCACTGACTGGATTGGTTCAGAAGATGCAATTGTCCTAAATCAATTATATTTATTCCACTGGAGTAGTACTCATCTACTGATTTTTCTTCAATTGTACTTGAAGTTCAGTCTCGCCAAAACAGTCTGTTGTCCTCCAAAGCCAATGCTGACTAGAGATGGTTTAAATTAAAGAGGAAAAAGTGTCCATGTGTCACTACAGCTTCCCCTCTGCCATGCTGTAGTAAAGACTCCCAGTTTTCCACTCAAGGATCCTGCTGTCTATTCAAGTTCACCTTTCTGCTTGAATCTGTGGCCAGTTTTACTCTGGTGGATAAACTAATATTCATAATGGTCTTCCCAGTGAAGTCTTTAATCTTGCATGAGTTAAAATACCTGTTTTCTTGTAGTATCATGAAAATATTCCCTTTGTGCATTGACTTCTTTATATTTTCCATCTCTCCAGCTTGAGATCAATCATGGCAAAAACAGAATAAAAATTCTGAAGACTTCTAATGTAAGCTAAGGGAAATTCATTATGACAGAAGTAAATGAGCAAGGACATTGTGTTAAGAGTTTGTTCTTGTGTTTCACTTTTTCAATCAAAATCCCAAACCCCTCTGTTCAGTAGCAGTGACTTTACCAGACTTCAGTTAGTGCTCTGCTGCTGAGCTTCCTCCAGCACAGTCAAAGCTCTGGTATTTCCAAGCCCCTGACATTTTGTCTGCTGCCATAAAACCTCTCAGCTGGTGCAGGGCCCTGGGGTGCCCAGGGTACAGCTCACATCTGCCAGCACTGCAGGGGAGGTGGCAGAAGCTGCACAGAAATATCATCTTTGCAGCCATCAGCAAGATGTAGAAGACCTTTAGAATTCCATTTCAAGTGCACATTCCTGCACAACAAGTTAGGAGGGTGATTGAACAGATATTTGTCCCTGAGATTTGCTGCTGGGATTGTATCCTATCTGGATGTGTTTGAGCACTGACTCCAAAAATAACCACTTTTCTTAGGTAGTAAGATTTGAAAAACAATTCTTGGCAACTACTCAGACCTGTGCATTTGTTAGTTTACATATTATTCCATTAATCAAGGTGAAAAATTGATACATAATGTCTTCCAAGTCCACATTTACCACTGTATAGGAAAACGCTGATGAAATCTGATCCCTGTGTTTTATGCTTTAAGAGTTTTGGCTTTTCTTTAATAGTTCCAATCACAAGAATCATAAACAGGGAAGACTGCCACAGCAGATTTTCAGGTTGAAAGAAAACTGGCTAAAAAAAGAAGAAATTTGGACCTCAGGTCAAAGCAGGTTTAAAAAGCTTTTAAACTACTCCCTAGAAAGCTTTTTAAAATTATGATTTGAAGCAGATGAAAGGTATTATTAAAACCTGACCTGTGGCCATTTGCTGCTGAGAAACATTCTTAAACTAAAATCTGATTCTTGTAACTCAACTTCCTTTGGTGGTAGACCTTTTTGTGGTAGAGAGGTCAAGAGCTGGCTCTTAAATGCTTGTAATGTAAAGCTTTAAGACCGAAAAAGCAAATATGTTAACACTTTTATCAATTTCATTCACAATGGTTGGTCCTGTGGAGTACTTAATCTCCCTTCCTGTTAAAAAGGATGCCCAGCATATTGATGGATAAGGATTCTTTTATGAAATGAAACTACAAAAGTGATCTTGAGTCAGATTCTACACTCCCTCTGCAACAAGAGAAACAATGCTAAGACTGAAAATCTGACAACAAGATCAATGCAGTAAGCAGAGAACAAAAATGCTTCAGGAACTAATTATTACTATAAGCAATTCCTTCAGTGCAGTTGGATCTTTGGTGGGTTTGTTTTGGTTTTTTTCCCTGCTAAAGTTAAACTTTTGCTACATCATCCTGTATAAAAGAGAAGTTTCCCAACTGCTGTTCTTGCAGCTTCTCTCTTTACAAGCAGTTTGTGTATTTCCTGGCCATACTGACAAGGGATTTGCTTTTGTACTGTACTGCAGTCCCAGATGGTTTCATGACCTTGTGCCTTGCAAGGAGAAATTCAGTTGGTGTTTCTCTGACTCTGAGACTTGGAGTTTGTCACTTCCTGAATAACTACATTTCAGCAGCTTATTTGCTGATCTAGAATATATCCCAGGAACAATATTTTTAAGATATCCTTGTCCTCATTACCAGCATAATGAAAACTGCTTCTCAACATGTGTAGTAAATTCTTCAAAGAAGTGTCTGCTAATAAGTGCTAAAGACTAATTAATTAATATCATAAACCTTCCCCATGCTGTATGAATAAATTTGCATCTCTCACCCCAGGCTGTCTTTAATACAGTGTTACTCATAGCAGACACTCCAACTAATGTCCATTCCTCAAGTGGATTTTAAACTGCAGATGAAGACAGGTATAAAACAATGAGGTGGAGGTGATAATACTTGAATATGTAATGGTGTGAATTAAAAGTCCAACCTAAAGTTATCCATCCAAATGCCTTGTGTACTGTAAGCTCCTTGGAAAAAGAAATACCTGTGCTTTATTTCAGCTCGTGATGAACAGTACATAAATAATTGCTACAGCTCCTAACAGATGTGACTTTGGGTTTGACAAACTGCACAGTGAATCAGCAGTAGGATCAAGGACAGGCTTGAAGTTTGTCCCCTGGATGAACGTGCTGAGCCATTGCTCTGCTTTTACCACCACCTCTCTTGACCAATGCCTTAAAATGCTGAATCAGTTCATGTCAAGTTTACATATTCTTTTAGTAGTAAGACACTTGCATTCACAGATATTCTGGACATGGGGGAAAGTCTTTGTTCTAACAGTGTCCTATAGAAATAGTTGTTCTTGATTTTGAGTCTTAAAGCATTGTGTAGCTGGCTGAACCAGCTCTGTGGCAACTGTCAGTGTTAAATGTGAAATGGTGAAACCAGGTGGATAAATAATGTTAGGGAACTGAGATTACACAAGGGAAACAACATGGCTCTTGTGCTTTGGAACAGTAATAAATTTTGGCCACACAGAACTCCAACAAGAAAACCTATGGAAAGCTGAGAAGCTTCCTCTGGGCTGTTGCTGCAGGCACTTGTAGTGATTTCCAAAGCAGCACCACAATTGTGCATTTGTGTGCTATGAAGCTTGAGGAGTGTTTCTGGTGTGGATACTTACCTGCTCGAACTCCTTCATAGAAGTCATGGCCTTTCTGAAAGATTACAAAACAACAAAGCTGTAACATGACAGATTGCATTTATCCCATCTTTCCCTATCCCACTTCGGGCTGAAATGCAAGTTCTCAAGATTCAGTTAAATCCCACTTGTACTGTTTTTTTCTAGGCCTCCTTTGTCTTTAATAAGTAAAGAGCTCTGTATTTTCTTGCTTAAATGCAGCTACATCTCTTAAAATCAGTCTGTTGAGCTGTAGCTGATCAAGTGCTGTGCCACAGTCCAAGTTCTCCCTGTGTAACATCCCAGATCTTTTTCTACAAGATGGGGCTAGGGTGTGGAGTTTCAGAAATGCTTCTGAGAAAGGCCTGTCTTCAAAAATTGTGATGTATTCTGCATACTTGGAACACTTTGCAGTTAAATGCAATCCTGTAAACATCCAATTCTTTCTTGATAAAGGTAAATGTAACACTTAAATCCCTAAGCATGCTTCATTAGTAATGGAGCCACAATCCTAGTTTTAGTCAGAATTAGATGGATTTTCACTTCTTTAAGTATTTACTTTAACTGTCACAAATCATTTAATCAGACATATAAAAACCTGACTTTAAAATGTGACAAAACTAACAGTAAGGATGCTATGGGGAACCCTGTAAGGCATTTGTTCAGGTAGTTCAGTTAGCAGCTCTGTTCCAGTGGAAGGATCACTTTCTCATATGCTATCCAAGTACTCAACACTTAGTACAAATAGCACTAAAATCCCTTGCTGTGATAAATTTTTCATAGACAACACTCTTGAAAGGCAATGATAAACAACTATTTGCACCCTGCTGCTGGGAACTGAGGCACTGAGCACTAAGTAATTTAAATGGAAAACCTGTTCAAGAGCACCAGTTTTAAAATTACAATCCAAATATGAAACATTATATATATTAATCTTTTCATACTTTTTTAACAGAAGTCTTCTACTGAAGATCTGACCATCATTAGTGTAGTGTCCTTTGCATTCCACATGATAACACGAAACTAGAAAAAAGCAGCAGCCTCACAAACACACAGAGATGATATTGAAAATGAAAATCTATAAATTATAAACTCTTGATGGAATCTACATAAGATTTTTAGTCTCTGATGAACTGTTCCCCCTCTGTGGCTGGAAGGGGCCAAGGGGCTCAGCTCTGCTCACCATGCATGCTTGGCTCAGTCTGTATTCCATCTGGAGAACCTCTTGTAGGCTCATGGAAGCTCCTTCTCTGAGCTGTCTGAGCGTCAGCTTTAGAGACGTAGGTGACATCTTATTAAGAGTCTGGGGAAGACATTAACATTATTTTTATTTTCTTCAATTTGGACACTTTTGCAAGTCTGCTTTTTGTGCATTTTGAACTTTCTGAAGTAAATGATGGCTCTCCTCTCCCTGAGCTCCCTCTGTGACACTTATTCCTCCTGCTCCCCCCCACCAAGCTGTCATATTAAATGAACTTTCCTGCATAAGCTTTGATCAGCAAGGTCTCTGAGATGTGTGCCATCACTTGTGGAAAGCCTAGAACTCATAAGGTCCCACCATTTAAGATCCAATTACTACTAGCCAGAGAAATTAATATAGTTTGAAAGACATTTTCAAGAAGAGTCTTTTGATAAGGGAGGGCAAGTGTTACAAGCAATTATACTTTGTTTTTAAGTATCATATATATAGTGTGAATTGATCTTAGATTTACTGATATTGTAAGTGATAATAGTATTGCTTAGCATTTAAGTTTTATCTGGTACAATAGGGTAATAAGATAATAACAGAGAGATTGGCAACAGATTTCAAGTTGTTGTTTCATGATCATTTGCAAAAAAGAAAATTGTGCCAGAAAATATTATCATAAACCAAACATATTTATCCAGGCTTCTTGTCTGGGACCAACAGATACTGAAGTAATTTTGCCCCATATTACTCTGCTGGTAGGAACCTTGGAGGTCTTGCCTTACTTCTTTTGACAGTAGTGCAGGCTATAAATATTGTGCCATTGACAGGATTCTTTTAAAGCACACAAACAAATGCTGTAAATCTGGCTCCCAGGAGTATTCTTTGGTGAACAGCATGCCAGTAAACAGTAGGGGAAAGTGGGGATAAAGACAAAATCCTAGTTAAGAAAAAAGAGCTGAGCTTTAAAGCTTCATGGGGTTGTGGGGAAAAGGAGCTAAATCTTATTGTTGCTTATCATTGTTTTCTTACTCTAAACACGATCCTCCTTTCTCTGTAAACCCAAATAAAAGATGTGTATCATTCATGGTACAATAGACATTTTCTGATAATTAGGACATTTTTACCACTATTAAAAAGCAGCAGATGGTAAGATTTGCCTCTTTGCATTATTTTCACTGTGGACATTAGGCTCCTTACCATAGCCTGAAATGGCAGGTTGCCAATCATCATCAGCAACATTTTTTCTAGCTCCCAATTACTCTTCATCCCTCCAGACACCAGCTGATAGAGCAGTGACCCATTTTGCCTAGTTAAGCTGGAAAACATGTGATTGCTATACAGGCAGGAGTCTGTGGAATTGTGCCTTCAAAGCACTGGTTCTGTCGTGCATGGAATCACTGTGCTTGAGAGAAGCTGGCAAAGAATGAGCCAACACTGGCTCCAAGTGCCAACAGTTCCTGAGCTCTGGTCAAGCTCTCCAGCAATGAGCTGCCTTTCAGCAGATTAAGGAATCTGCTGTACCTCTAACTCCATCACCATGCTGTCCCAGATGGGTGGCAGTTCTTAACTGGATCCCTTATTTCCTACAAGATGCTCCTGCTGGCCTTACCTTTGAAGTGAACCTCTCCTCCTCTGAGTTTCACATTGTCTCATTTAGATTAGGAAGTCTTTGCTCAGACCAGGTTAAATGCTATGCATTTAATGCTATAGCCATGGTTCTAGGGGTGACATGGTCACAGCAAGTTCTGGTCAAAGCAATCACTGGAATGGGGAAGATCTGAAAACAGCACTTAATGCAGCTGCTACATGCACTAGACTGGTTATCTTGGCATATCAGTTAGGCTGAAGGTGGAGGAGGTACTGACATAAATCAAGCTGGAGGAAGAGGAACACGGCAGGAAAATGGGTAGGTGTAATTGCAGAAAAATGAGTCACCAGTGTAGCTATAAATACATCCTCTGTACAAAGAGGAGGGGATTGGTGCTAGGGAACAAGCCTGAAAAAGAGACAGGATAGGCTGGAGTGGGGAGTACTAAAATGCAAAGAAGTCTTCAAAGAAGTATTTGGCATCTATTCCAGTTATCTTTCAAACCATCTTGATTTTGACACAATGATCCCAAAAGCTCTAAGCTGAATTTGCAGTAGACTGAACATCAATAAAATGCTAACAGAAGGTGATTGAATTAAGTGGCACTGACACAGTGGATTCCCTTACAAGTGTAAAAGTGGGAATAATGACTTTCTTTCACTTAAAAACCCCAAAACCTCCAGAGGTCCAGTGCATCCCTCCCCTTGCAATAGATGAAGACATCCATCTCTTACTTTCTGAGCTATCAATGCATTTGTTCAACCACAGGAACAATGGGCCTGGAGGAGCTCTGACAATGTATGAGGAGTATCTAGCCAAAGCTACACAGGAAAGATGCCCAAGGACAGAACATCACCCTCGCTGATCTGCCAAGAGAGTTTCAGAATGCTGCTTTGAATTCAACACTACCAAGGTTCATTCCTGCAATCCACCTCACCCATTTGCTGCACACACATTAAAATTTCAGGAGCTATTATGTGCCTGAGCAGTAGATCTGGTGTCTTGCAATCCTCAGTCTGCAGCATCCTGCACACTCCAGTGGCACTCATTCAGTAACAATGAAGGATTTTAAACCATGAAGGGTCAGTGCTCAGAAGGTGCACTGTCCTGCCAAAAACCTCTAAGAAAGCATTATGTGAAAACCAAGTCAAGGATCTGATGCTTTTCAGGTTTTGACCTCACATTTACTTCATCCCACTAGAAATGGTACACCTGCCCCTCATATTAAAGCTTTTGGCTCGTGTAAATCCTGAAAACAAAGCAGTGCTGCAAAGTTAAAGGTTTGAAAACTACTGAGTTCAAAGTGTAAGTTCTCTAGCTCTCTACCTGTTTGTGGCTGGGTTCAAAATGTGGTGTAAATCATGAAGTCATTCTCAAGTAGAATTTTAACAACTTTATATTCTTCTTTATGCAGTATTTCAGTATCAGATATGTGACAGCCTGCCAAGCAGGCATGTTTTGAAAGTAAAAAGCAGGAGTACTGTAGGTCAAAGAGAACAGGGTACTTGGGATAGCATGGCTCACAGCATACTTGGATTATTGCAGAACTAGGAGTTCCATTTTATTAACCTTGTTGATCCAAGGTACAAAGTGGATGTATCAAGGGGTACCTCCAAATTAGGGTATTTGTATTAAACTTCCAGTTAGGGCTTATTCCATAAATTTACTTATACATATAATAAATACAAGGATAAACAAGGAGAATAACCATAGCCACTGTTGTTACTGAATCAGTTGATATGATATTTATCAGTTGGATTTGCTGTTGTTCCTGTACCTGGACACTGAAGTGACACCTTGGTTTCTCTTGCCTAATCCTACTGCTTAGCACAGCATGTCTGCTCTCAAAAACTCCTCTGAAATGTATTTGTTCATGCTAAAGTCTGGCATCTGCTAGAAAATGTGGGATTTGTTTCATGGGGTTTTTCCCATGAATTTTTGCATGGACTGAAGCAAGTCATATCTCTTGAACAGAACAGACAATTGTTCTGAAACTCTGGTCAACTCCAAGGACATTCATTTATGAATCACATGAAAGAAAAAAGTTGTTATAAAGTCCTATTAAAGACATGAGATAAGAGAACTGAAGAAGCAACAAAATAGCCTTTTTGTTGTTGTTGTTCAGGAACTTAAAAAATCAGTTACACAAAATCATAACTTTGAAGTAGATGACCTAATTTAGTCATCAATAGATTACTTCATTTTAAGTTCTGAATTAAAACTGTTAAACAAATGTACTATCATAAACAATAAGGAAAAAGAACAAGTAATTCTTGGTTGTTTTCAACATCCACTGAACCTAATCAATATAATACGAACAGATAAAATTTTTATTCTGGCACCATCTCATTTGACTGCTTTATCCAATGAAACTTGAATACTAGGAGAAAAATCATCCTTCCCTTTTATTCAATTTTGCTTTTATAAGACATATGCTAAACTTCTTGCAATGTACTAGATGTACTGGTTGGCACAAAGATAATCTCAAAACATTCTTGCTCAAAAACTGTTTGATAGTTCCAGTGACAATGTGTTACATTTTGAATTATTTTTTTAAAAAAAGTGACAGGGTGCCTAATGTGAATACTACCTTATAAAATTCCTTCTGCTGATATCAAAGTCAGAGATTATGGATGTTTTATTTTACTATGAAAGGAGGATTTCTTCTGTGAGCTGTAACTAAAGTTAAAATGACCCTTCTGTTGGAGAAACGCTTCAGTTCTATCCAGTTGGAATATTTCACTAGCTCCAAACCAAACTTTTACAAGGCACCTGAACAAAGATACTTCAAAGGAAAAAAGAAAATACACACATTATTTATAAATGAATGTAAGTTGCTTCTTGTTTTTGAGGCTGAAGTATGAATTATGTGTGTAGCATTGCTGCACGTTTTTTGAGTAGTGACTACATCCAACACTCAGACATGCATTAGAAAGATCAAAAAATACTTTGTGATTATGAATTTTTTGCTGTTTACCCAAATGAGATATCTGGAATGGGAGCAAAACAGCAACACTGTTCTGGAACTGTTTTATTCCAAGCCTTGGCAATAAAATGAGAAGCTGTAAAGGGAACACTTGTTCCCAACAAGTCCCTGGCTGTGGGGAGGGGAAATGAAAGGGGAGTTTGGTTTTTGACTAAATTACAGTTTTATGCACTGTGTGATGGTGCTCACATTGTGTGACTTTAGAGGAATACTGAGAATCCCTCAGGACTAAATGTGAGAACCTGAGGCTCTCAGTCCAAAGCCCTACAGGGTAACTAAAGTCTGCCCTATGTTAAGAAACCATAAAACCAGACTTAAAATCTCTAGCAAAAGTGACATAGAAGACTTTACCTCTAGCTGCTTCATGGCAAAAGGAGAACCATCTTGCTTTAATTTCTTAACAATTTCTTCCATACTATTTGCTGAAAAAAGACTAGAAGAAAAAACATCAGTTAACAAGCTGCTTCAGTCTCCCTCTTACCTTTGAAGGGTCAGTGACACTGACATTAGGAACAGAGCATAACCACCTGATTTAGCTTTTCTTAGCAATTTCTTCCATGTTGTTCAGTTTCCTTTTCCTTTACAAATCTCTAGTGTTTCAAGAAACCTTACTAACAAACTCTGGTATTTATCTATAAACTTCAATTACTACCACCAGTCTTATCTGTATTTTTATAACATAGCAAATCTTTAGCTATCAGCTCCATTCCACTGGTTTGGTGTCAGCAACTTTTATCTCTAAATGTGGTTATTGCCATCCTTCTTCCAGAGTTTTAGCTCTTTCTTATCACTCTCACTTATTTCTCCTTCCCTTTCTGATACACAGAAGTTCCAAGCTATCACAGAAATGGCCTTAACCCAATGAGTAGTGTAAATGTGTTAGGTAACATTTCCTGTTCAATGGAACAGTTACTCTCACAAATTCCCATCCAATATCTACAGAAAATGTTCATTTTAATGTGCCATAGGCTACGAATCAGGCTGCTTTGTCCAAGTATTTAATGTACTGATAAGTGAAATATTTAATGAGCTTCAGCTAAAGCTCCCTAAAGACAAACGTTACTTAAATGTGGAGGTAATTTCTCTCACCTTATCTGTGAAATACTGTTACTAGATTTAACTTCATGTTCTCTACCCACAAGAATAAAGTATTTTAAAAGATTGCTGAATACCTGTTAATCTTCTCCATATGTTCATCAAGTACAAACTCCTTTTCTTGATCAATTGTGCACTATTTAAAAAGCAAAGACATATTTTACTTGGTTATTTTAGACTGAAAAGTATATCAGTACCAAAAAATTTCAGTGACTTGTGTTCCAGAAATATCATATCATAAAGGAACACTTAATGTTCATAAGACAGGGCAATTTTTAGTGATTTACAATTTTGCAGTGTGTATATATGAGCTTGTCACTGTCCTGTGAATGTTGAAGATGTTGCCTCATCCTGCAGTGCTTGCTCTGAGCTATGTATGCATGTTTGTCTGGGTGGTTATCTTGTACACAAGTAATTCTGGTTATTCTATCAAAACACTTCTGTGCAATACACTAAGAAAGTCAGTGTAGATAAATCTACTCAAAAACCAGACATTGTTTTTTAAAGAAAACCCTTTCATTTTCTTTAAAAATAAACGGGCCTATGTTTAGGCTTTTTTAAAGACAAAAGAAAAAAAGAGGTATTTCTCTTCCTTTTCTTTTCTATGTCATTTAACAAAATTTCATTTAGACATACGAAGTGTGTGATAGATCCATGGGCCTTCTGTGGGAAGGCTGTCAAATGTTTCACATCTTCTGGCATTAAGGGGTTTGGGACATAAGCAGATGTTTCAGGAACAGCAGCTGAAGCTGAAAAAGGTTCCCTGGCATTTCAGCTCTGGTAACTAAAAATACACAGGTTCCTTTTCCATTCAGTGTCGTCTTGTAAAGTGGGATACTGCAACATGTAATCACTCCTATTTCACAGCGTTCTGTTTTGTCAAAATAATCAGTACTATGATGTAAATTAGCTTATCCCATTTATTTTTTCAATTAATCTTATTTATGAACTTAGTAATTACAAAACAGAAATAACAAGAGTAGACACAACTCATTTTAAAGCTGAACAACAGCAGAGCAGTGAACAACTGACTGAGTAACACTAAGTACTGGTTTGACTCTAGAAGTTTTCTTTCTTTTGAAAGAGAATTGCAGTGCACATCAAAAGTTAAAATAGCCATTGATTGTAAAGGCAAAACCTTTTATTTTCATGCCCATTGTTACATGAGGCAAACACAAGTATTATGGAGAGAGTGCAAAGAGTTTGGAAGCTCATTATTTTCAACCATAAAAAGAAGATAATCAGTAGCATGAAAAAAAGAATGGCTACATATATTTAACAATTTTGCTTGGTTTCAGTAATTTCAGATTACCTTCATGTGGTAAGAGTTCAATAAATCTGCAATCTTTTCTTTTGAAGGAGATTTCAGTGCTATCAGGTCTTTCTCCAAGGCAGGTAGCTATTACAAATAAGATTTAATTACAAGTAAATAAAACAAAACATACTACCTGGGTTATTACTATGGTAGTAATAGTAGGTTATATGTATATAAACACCCCCTCATCCTCCCGAACTTTCTGACAAGACCTTAAAGAAGTACAAAGCAAACAATACAAGGAGACAGAGTTCATGTGTCAGTGTTGAACCACCCAAATTTAATAATGTCTGCAGTGACCAGCAAATAACTGTTTCCCAAGCAGTGCTACAGCTGCAGCAGGTACAGCCAGGCTGCACCAGTCTGAGAGCAAAGAACATTTTAATGGGGTGTTACCTTCACTGCAAACTTTGCAGTTGTATAAATCTCCAGTTTCGTACACTGTTGTCTAAACTGTACAATTTTTTAAGCAACTTCATTCTGCTGAGTCGATCATGCCCTTCCAACAGTGGGATTGTAAAAACAGCACCATTTGCTCCTTCCTTCAAGCAAAGCTGTCACCAGCTGGCAAGTGTTAGAAGGACAGCCTGAGAGTGTCTCACCATCCCTGTTGGCAGGGCATGGCCAGCTAATGTAAGTCACCTCTGCAGACAGCCCTGTTGGTACCAGGGTATTGGGGTGCTCAAACCCCAAAGCTCTCACTGTGGGTGTGGGCTGTGCCCTGCCAGCACTGTTGGCACCTTACCTTTTCAGATTCTACAAAGTGCGTGGCGATGCCAACTTTCAGCACGTCCCTTCCCTTCAGCCTGCACCCAGTCAGTGCCAGGAAATAGCCAATCTTTCCTGAGAGCCTTGGCAGGAAATACCCTCCACCTACATCAGGGAAAAGGCCTGCAATAAACAACACAAAACAGAAGTGAAGGGAGGATCTTGTACCAATCATCACTAGCAGCAATTTTTTCTTGTCTTCTTTTCACCTTCCTTACACAGGCACAGCAACCTTTTCCAAATTTCTCCTTGACTTGGCTTGACATTTCTGGCACCAAAACCCCTCCTAAAAGCAAACTCTTGAACACTTTCCAAACTTCATCCTTCCCACTGGCACATACTTTACAACTATACACCAAACAATAATGTTTACTCTATTTGCCAACAACACAAGACAATTTTAGATACTTGAAAAATCAAATGTGTTCTTAGCAAAGAAACAGAAGGGACACAAGGAATTGTGAAATAATTTGTGCAAGCTCAAACTGGATGCTGGTTTTTCAAAATTTTAGGGCTGAGAATTCAATAATAGATCAACAATATTGCCAGGGTCTTCCTGAAGGTGGAGGCACAAGATGCTGATTTTTCGTACTTGGCTCTCTGACAGGACTGTGACTAAGCTAAAATTAAAAAAAAATGTCAAACTCTCCAGTTTAGTAACTGTCTTATATACTTTTTAAAATCTATAGATTAGGGTAATTTTTTAAAAAAATTCAAAGCTGTGACTAGAATTTAAAATACCTTTAAAAGTTGTATTGGAAAGTATCTACCTTCTGTTATATACATTGATCGCACACAAAAAAATTTAGACATCTTTTTAAATGTACTTAAACTTTAGAAAACTTTAGCTTAGCTGTACTGATTTCAGAAATCTGAATGCATAGAGGCAGGGTCCAGTTACTACCTTGAAATCATGCCAATGGTGCATTCATGAAAGTCTTTTAAAGACATTAAAGGTGTGGTGGGGGATTTTTTTTCCACTTTCAGAGAATGAATCAAATGAATCATGAAAACAAATGATAAAGAATACAAATGAGCAATAAGAAACTCGTAAGATACTTGCCAAAGAAGAGATATTAACTGGGAAAATTCAGATGTACATAAGGAGTTTAAATGGGGTTCTGATAGAAGATGGTGATTTTTCACTCACAAGTAACTGCTTTTGTTCACAAGAGTCAATGTGTGTATTATAGAAAGACCCTATTCCAAGTATTTTGAGAGATGGGAAATCAGTAGTTCTTGAATAGTCCTCCCCCTTGGATGGAATAAGGGGGAATTTCTTTCAGACAGCTGCTCTTCAGTGATTCCCTCTTAATAATCTTAATACCTAACCCATCTCAGCTTCTCCTCTCATTCCCTCTTGGTCCTTCTTTTCGTTCTGCTGCTTCTAATACATCAGAAGGTTGGGTTTAGGAGTCACCTCCTGTCAGTTACAGCTGTAGTATTCTATTGCCACTGATGTGTGTGCAGTCAATAATTGATTTATTCCTCATCCCCCAGGCTACTGAGACATACAACTCTTCTCCTGAAATGCTGAATGCCTTGCTGACACCCTTTATAAGCCCTAAGCTGTATTAACTCCAGTTCATCACTTACCTTCTTTTTCATCTGTACTAACATTCTCAAATAGTCTATTCTACATTTTACCTTCTCAGCTTGAGCTATCATAACAGTGATGCCAAGACTTGTATTTAGTTTTGTGTTTCTATTCATCTGTCTCCCCTTGGATATCCTTCTACTGCAGAAAAAACCAAAAAAAACCAAACCCAACCTCATTTAAAAGTAAAACACGTCTTAAAAATGCCCTCCAAAGCAAAAAGGCATTTACATTATTCTCTCCATCCACCAGAACAACAACAGCAACAATATTTTCTTTTCACTGTAGTTAAAATAATACTGATACTGGACTACTGCTCTCCCCATGGTACAGCACATTTCCAGAGGAAAAACATCTTTTTATTGGGATCAACTGTATCCTTCCACTTGGCCATACACAAGAAATCAGTTCTAAATAAACTGTGAAGTTGATTAGCTTAAGTAGCTTTAGAGGCAAATAAACCTAAATTGAATGAAGGTATCTTTAATTAAGGCATTTACAAACAGGATTAGTGAAGATCTGCCTAATCCACTTTAAACTTACTTGGTTGAATAGTCTGCTATAGTTTCTACTGTTCTCTTTTCAATGTTCCTGTCTTCCTTTTTCTCTTATAATTTTACTCCTCTTGTCCATGTTCTATATATTGCTCTTCCCTCAGTAATGCTCCCTCTATATGTATATATATGTGTGTGTGTGTACATATATATATAAAGAGCAGAAACCTCTTTGCTGCTGGGGTTCTCCTAATGTATTCCATGCCTGATTTTTTTTTTTGTTTTTTTTTTTTTTTTTTTTGTTAGCATTTATCTTACCTATGTAAAACTCCTACAGTCTAGAACTGCCTTTTCTTTCTATTTGCTATGTGGCATATTTATCTGTATGCTTTTATTTCTGGTGGTGTACAAATGCAGAATAATTGTGTGAAAATGGAGCAGCTGAATGAATGCTTTGTTTTTGTTTCACAGCAAAGGTGTCATGCCTACTGAAATAAGTGAGCACATGAAAAAAACAATTAATACAGTATCTAGAGAGCCAGACATTTTAAACACACCCCACAGAGATCGAAACAGCTAAGCCTTTAAATCCAAACAGATTTCAGTGGTTTTACTTCTAAGTGATCCTAAAAGGGGTTTAATTACTTTCTTTCCTATGCAAGTACTAAGCTTTTCCTTCACATGTCTTACCAGTCTATTTTTGTTTAAATAAGTCAACATGAGAAATCTCTGTAAAGTACATAGTCCTTGTTAATACAAAACTACTCATATCTTTACCTTTGAAGAAGAAAGTGAAGGTACTTTTATTATTAGAATAATTTCATATGCCAATGAAGCTGTGTTTAGTTAAAAAAAATACAAATACAAATTGTTTACTTCAAATGGTTTTCATATACAACAACTAATTATAAACTTCAGAGCTTAGAAAACTCATGTTGCATTAAAGCTTAAGTTTAGTTTACTAAGTTTTTCTTCAGCAATAAAAAAATACTTGGAGGGCTGAAGTAGTTTTTAGTTTTTTCATCCCAATTTGATTTGTTCAGAAAAATTACATTTATCAGCTAGCAGGAATTGCTTTAATATTTTTTTTTAGGAATTAAAATGGTAATGAGCTAGCTTGTATTTGGGTGGTTTATTATGCTTTATTGTGCTTGGCAGTTGCATCAGGAGAGTTCCCTTTAATCTGACTCATTTCACTTGAGCCATACTTGTATCTTTATGTAGCCCTGGGATACATTTCCTTTTCATACCTCTCAGAATTGAGAAAGGAACTGTAGGATCAACCATTAGAAAACACAAGGTACATGTTGCTGTTTAAAACCCAAAAAGGTGACACTGAAGACACTATGATCTTGCCTAGCCACAATCTGTGTACAATTGTAATGGGTTTACATAAATAATCTACAAGAAAACTGGAATTCCAGAATCTGTCTCATTAACATTGCAGAGCAGCCTGCAGTACACCCAGTTTGACTCATACCAAGTTCCCAAGGTAAAGCTGCTATACCTGCACTGGGAGCTTCAGACTTTTATCTGCCCCCATCTGGACCAAGACATAGTTCTTTTTTAAAAAGTTTTATCCTGAAGGCCTTTGTGTCAGTCTACACAGTTAAGAGTCTCAATGATCAGCTTCCAGAACACAGGTAAGTTTCTGATAATTTAACAAAACTACTTTCCATATATTGTCATCTCCAATTCCCTTTTAAAATTCTTTCCCTACCACCAAGCATTCAGTCAAAGACATTTCACCCTGATTACACAAACAGTGAAACCCTAAACACATTAACAGGTGATAGTGTTACAACACTTACCTATTGCTGTTTCTGGCATGGCAAAAACAGTCTTTTCTGTAGCAACTCGAAAATGTCCATGGACTGAGACACCAACTCCCTATACAGGCAAAGGACACAATTATAAAATTACTGGCAAAGATAACCATAACCACAATCCTATGTAACATACCTCTTGCTTTGCTTTACAATTTAAATAATATTAGATTTACCATGTGCAGCTCAACAAAATATTAAAAGGCCTTTTATGGTTCAAATGCTAATAAAGCATCATATTATCTTCATGATTTGATTGAAATAGTTTTCTATGCTTTGAAAGATGGGTGTGTCATACAGAGAATAACTTCAAAAGACCATGAGTGACCCTGTTATCTCCACTGGATAACTACCACGGCAGTTGACACCCTTTTGCTAATGTTACTCCATCTGTATTTTTTGCACCTACTTCAAATCACCAACAAAACAAAGCCGATACTTTTGAAAAATACAAAAAATTCACAAAGCTGTCACCTAATGCTTTCAAAAGAAATAATGATTAACTGTTCCTCTAATGTGATAATTACCTACACCATAAACGCAGAAGTATTTCAAGCAGAAAAGGCTTCAGCATTACTGATTAAAATTCAAAATATGCTGTTAGAAACTCCCTTTTTATCCAAGGCACTTGTGTTCACCAAGTCAGTAATGGTATTCACATTTCTAAGTATTTAACACTCTTCTCTAGCAGCCTGTCCTGATGAAACACTTCCCTCAAAACTAGAAGAGTTTCTGGTGTTGACTATGCTATATTTTCTGATTTAGGTAGTAAGCAGCAGAAAGGCCCAATTAAAAAAAATAATTTCACACAAAATCAATTTAATTTAAATAAATCTTCAAGAGTTAAACTGACAAATAAAGCCAAAAATTGTTATCTGAAGAAGTTACTACTACCTATATAGTAATAATATTTGAAGTAATCCAAGAACATTCAGATTATAGGGCACAACCACAATATACATATTGAGGTCTCACTTCTCAAAGCTTACCTACACGACACTTGTCAATAGAAATGTGTGTTTGCTCCAATCTGGAGACAAGACCCTCTGCTGAATACTTCACAAGTCATCACTTCACACAAATATTCTCTCTTTCATCCTTTCCACCATTTCAGTTTACTTCTGTTCCTCACTGTTAATTTTCCCTTTGCTCAGTCCTTCCATCCATCCATGTTTTATGTTAAAACTAAGGTATCTTAAAAATCATTGGCCCAAAGAAGTCAGTGTCTGATGAGGATATAATGGATTTTAAATCATATTTTAAAATGTTTAAATATTGGAAAAAGGGCACTTTACCTAACTAAGGCTGTTAGTCTTCACAAATATCTTCACAATATTTCATACTTCCCATTAAAAACAGTGAGATTAATTGGGTGATACTCCCTTGGACAAGCTTTCTGTATTTGACAGGTTTTTAAGGTGAGAGTAGAACAACTTTTCCTTTTGCTCATCTACAGAGATTTTTGATTGGGTTTTACTTCAGAATTTTTTAAAAGTTATCTCAATTTAGTATAAATTAAATTTCCTCTCACCCCTCCCTGGCCTCTCTTACAATTCTGCCCAAGAAGAAATTAATTTATTCCATTAGGGGGATACACAACTAAACCTTAAAATATTTTCAAGTTTCCTCTGTAACATTACTATCTGCCACTGTTGGGTTTTAATGCAGATATATGAAGTTTTTAAGATTCCAGTTTAATTTCCTGTGAAATGCACCCATAGGGTAAGTGGTTATCAAACTCCATTTTATATTCAGGAACTGAGCCAAATGTATTCATAGGAAGCTCTGCTGTTCCAAGGAAGCAAATGGCATTTGAGCAAACATCTGAATTTTATTTGCACAGGGTAAAACCTTATGTCTCACCCCTTATCTGTCCTTTGGCCTTTTGTCAGAGCACTGGGCAGATCTCATCTGAGCAGCAGCAAGAGTAGTGGGCCTGTATTCAGTTGTCCTGAAAACGCAAAGCTCTGTGTAAAGCTGTGTTCACTCCTAAAACAGTTCCAGAACTCTTAAATGAAATGGAGACGTGACTTCATCACTTCCAACTTTTTTAATGTCATAATAGCATATTTTCACTGCATTAAGTAAAGCCTGCTGTTATTTTTATGCATGCTTAACAATAACGATGTTCTTTTTCTAAAGATAATGCAATAAAAATCATGCCCATTTTGGTATTTCTAATGCTTAAATTAATATTTTCTAATCCCATATCTAAAAATACAAATACCATCTATCTCAAAGCATTTTTTCTGGCTTGTTTTCTAGACAGCCAGAATTTTGTTTAAGGACTCAAATTTTTGGCCTGAATTTTAAGTACTAAAGATTCGAGTGTGAATTCCATGAAGGGAGCTTCTCTTCCAAGCTTGTTCTTTTTTTAGAGTGATAAAAATAAGTGTCGAGTTTTAATAATAGAAAGTTGAAAGATGTAATTTTCTTTTGAAAGAAGTAATTAAATCAGATTTCACTTTCTCAAGTGCTTAAACCATAATTGGATTTGTTTTCTAGACAGCCTTTGAGTTTTGTATCATAGATAAGAGCCTTATTTCAGATGTACATTTAAAAGACTAAACTATATTTTCTTTTTATCCATTATAAAAAATGTGGTGCAAATATGTTCTTGCTTCTTTGAAGATCATTTCTAAATAATCCAATATTGAGATAAAATTTGGAGAGAAAAATTAGTTAATGGTACAAATCCCAGTAACTTCACTGGTGCTCATATGCTTTTTTTGTTTATTTGTAACTTCCCAAATGGTTAACAGATCACTGCATGTTTAACCTTCTAGATCTAACATCAAGGACAGATACTCATTAGTGCAACACATCCTGTGTAAAGAACAAATCAGTCAGAAGTCTAAATGCATTCCACCCTCATTTCTGGATTTTCTATTTCATTTTGTTTTCATTCAGCTGAACTCTTACACAGCTGGAGTCCCCCCTAGGAGGCCCTTCACACCATTAAAGATCTTCAGTTGGACTGGGTTCACTTCACCAGCTCTTTCCAGCATTTACACATACAAGTCTTAACACTACAATATCTTTATTAAAATACACTATATTCTGCCCTGTCAGAGTTCTACTTTTCATGGTCTTATATACTAAAGCTGGTATCTTCCTCCAGGCTTCTCCAAGGTAATACATTCCCATGGTCAATCAGGCTTTTACTGCTGGAAACTTTTTTGTGTTGACAGCTGATTTTGAATTTTGTAAAGGGTACTTACAGAACGAGACCAGAAATTAAGGAAAATAAAGAAATTAACAAGCAACCAATTTAAACCACTGGGCTGGTTTTGGCTGAGATAGTTAATTTTCTTCACAGTAGCTCCTTCATAGCGTGGGGCTGTGTTAGTCTCAGTGTACCTCAGAGAGGCACATCATTTTATAGGCAGTTCAGTCTGAATTCATCAGCAATGCAGAGTATCTGAATTTTATTTCCCATACAAGACTGCCCACTCAATGCTGTATTTCAAAAGTCATTATGTGACTGTGTATAGAAACTTCATCATTGATTTTAATTTTTTTTCTCATGATGAATACAGAAGCTTAATACAAGTATTTTTCTAATGAAAAACAAGGTGACCAACAGATGCAGAAATGAAATACAACAACTGTGACTCTTTTGTGTCCTGAAGGCTGTATTATCTTAAATTGAGAATGACCCACATTTAGTAAATCAGAGAATTTAGGGTTATTCAGAAATTGAGGGCCACCACAACCGAGAGCTATACAGAGAAATAAACACTCCCTTCCTTCTCAATTGTGTCAGGGCAAAACCACACACCACACTTGGTTATTTAATGAATAATCTAACTCAGACTGTAAAGGAATCCCTGCCCAGGAATGCTTAGGCAACACAATAAAAGAAACATAAATAGAAAAGGTCTTCAGGGATGTTGCTTGTGTCACCTTCACCAGGCTGGTAAATAATTTTTAGCTCTTTGAGTAAGCAGTGTTGTGATAAAACCAATATTGACTGCAGTGAAAGTCCTTTTGTAACAGCTCCCATCAAGTTATTTGGGACTACACTTCTTACATTTTTAACTGCATGAGAATAGCTTCTGGTAGGGCTAGAACCAAAAAGAAATGTAGCAATCAATTGAGCATAACTGAGCATAACACAACAAAGGACAAATATGTCTGCATACAAATGTGCAAAAATATAGCCAAGGTGCAGCAAAAATGTTTTAAAAGGCAAAGTCAGTGAGTGGAATTGATTCAGGAAACAGCAGGAGCTTATAGATGCAGTGGATCAAAAATCATAGATGTAAGAGCATTACCCCCTGCATCCAGACACAACAGATCTTAAACTGAATCAAAATTAATCTTTGTTCATCATTAATGTTATGGCCAACAAAACAATACTCCAAAGAGTATAATCCATTTTCATCTGTAGATACTAACAGACAAGATGACATAGTGAACCAGAGCAGAGGAGTGTGACAGATCAATCTGGATACAGAATATCACCTTCTTTGGCTGTTGATATATAAATCATCTCCATACAAGTATTTTAAAAATATCATTTTAAAAAGTGGATATTGTGAACTTTTCAATAATTTAGTGTGGTATTTGAAAGCATAAAATATTGATGTTACATAATTTAAATATAAAATATTTATTTCCACACACTGACTATGTATTAGAGAGTCTCAGTCCAAATTGTTACAGACACACAGAAGCACAACGAGCTGACTGGAGACAGATTATCTGTAGTAATATCTGATGTCTGAGACTTGTTATTCTGACCCCCAAACATTTAAACAAATTGATCCAACTACATGAACAGTAATCATTTAGGTCAGATTCTTCTCACTGGGAAACTTAGGGAAAAAGACACATAGGCCATTCTATGCATCAATGCTGCCACAGTGAGTTTCCTTCATCAATAAGATTTAGACTGACCTTTTACAAGCCCTGGTTTGATTTTTGTACTGGCAGCCCCAGATTGTCAAGTGATCACAAACCATTTTTACTAGAGTAGCTACCATAATCTGCACAGTTTTTAATGGACACAAGACCTGTGCTGCAACAGAAAATCAAGAGAAGATGTAGGAAGACCTGGATCTGAAAAGCCTATAGCTCTTAATTACAAGTTAACATTTTCTGGTTTTACATTTGAAAGCGTTCTTTTTATCCCAATTTCATTTCTTTATACATAACTGGCCATTTGTATTCAGAAAAAAGATAGCAAATGCAGCTTTTTTATTGTTTTTAGAATTCTGGAAGAAGCTCTCCCTTTGTCCCTCTGTATCACCTAAAAATGGAGCTACTGCAAGAAATCCCTGTGTCCAGCTCATCAAATCTGCAGGGAGGACAGGCAAAAGTGGGAGGGAACATGTTCCAGCACCTTCCATCAGTGCATAACTGAGCTTTTAGATTTTTATCTTAAAATTGAAGAAACACTTCTTGGTCTTAAAGACGGGTATGTGCATCATAACTTTATTTAAAGAGTGGCACAGTTATTTGGGATAATGGGAGTGAATCCAGAGGGGTTTTTTTAATGATGTTCTATTTTGCTGAAAAAAGTGCTTAGAAAGTGTAAGACCGAAAGTCTTACACCTCAAAGAGAAAATGAGCACTCAAATTCTTTAGGAATTGAGGAAAATGAGCAGAAATATGAAAGGATGGAGAAGCAGGCAAAGACAATTCCCTTTAGAACGTTTATTCCTTGATCTATAATAAAGGGAAGGGGAAAGAAATAATGAGATAACTCTCAATGAGGGTAGGTAGGTACACAAAGGTCTAGAATTAGAGAAAAATAGAGAGAATTTTAGCATGCAAGAGTCTGGTGTTAAATGGAAAGAACAAATCTGTGCAGAAACCAGCAAAAATCTTAGTCATTGCAGAGTAAGGAGAGGGAGAGAAAAGGAGTTTTACTTACTGTACAAGTACTGAGCTATAATTTAAAATACTTGTATTCAAGACAGTGCTTTATGATAAGCCCTGTGGGGAGTAACATCACGTGCAGATGATTGAGCATTCAGTGGTTACTTTTTGTCCATGTGAAGAGCTGCTGACACTCTAGTCCAATTAGCCACAAGATGAGGAGCACCCTTTATCCCTGGGATCACACAGCAGAGCCAAGCAGGCACAGCAGCGTGGCCAGATGGCAAAGAGACTGCAACAACAGCAAGGAGTGAACCCTTTCCTAGGATTGCCTCAGCACTCCATTCAACACCCCATATTTCAGAAGATAAGTGGTGCACAAGTCAATCTCAAAATGATTTGTTTGTACTTGCAAAATCTGTATTCTATGTCACAGTAAAAGCTGCCTTCAGCTTTGAAGCACTGGCAGCAAAACAGGCCACAAGCTTCTCTGTGGTACACGAGGGAGGGGGACAGGGGGACAGGCAGAGAGAGAATTGAAAAGCAGCTTATCTAGGTTTAGTATGACAATTACTTTTACTTCAGGGCAGATTTTAGAGTGTAAATTAAAACAAAACCCAAGATGTTCCAGTGCGTGATGGCTGACAAGAGGCATGACATAAAAAGGAAGAAAAAGAATAAGAGGTGGGAGAAGTCCCAAAAAGTACTGACATTTCTAGGTTCTAGTTTCCTAGCTTTGAAAAGGGCTAAAGGGGTAATAATGCCCATTACACTAGAGAAGTACTATGTAAAATCATAACATTTTATGAGCTTTCATATGCTGCATTTAGTCACCTCAAGCCCCATACATTTACATGTATATATGTATATTAGTAACTATTAAGTAGAATTTCCATGATGTGCAATAAAATTTACACCCCAAATTAAACCACAAATGAATAGCTTTGTTCTGTGGGCAACATCCACTTGTAAATGCACATTCCTGTAATTAAAAATTGTATCACACGTGGGTAAAAATGTGATATTTTATAGATGTGTTTAATCCTAATCTTTCCCAGCTTCTGAATGTTAGTCTGAATGCTGCTATCTACACTTCTGAGTAAAAGTTACATGCACACAACTTACATGAATAGATATATGTTGGTAGTGAAAGGAACATTCCTAAAGAGTTACAGCTGCACAATCTGGATAAAAATGGGACAGGATAAGGACAGCTATTGGTTAACCCCAGCTCCTTTGTGTACTAAAATTCTATTGACTAGAATGGCTAACATACAAGCTGCTTATGACATCACTACCAATTTACTTGAGAACAAACATTAATGTAATAAGAATTGCTGACCAAATCCTGCTGAAGTGTAAATGCAGATGTTTGTAACTATTGGTAGATGTGCTGTCAGGTCCTGAGATCTGCTTCCCAAGGAAAGGCAGATTCCTCTAGCAATGTCAGCATCTGGAATGTTTTGCCAAAAATTAAACTATACTAATGTGAAAAAGAGCTAAATCTAAAAGCAGTTCACTGTTCTACTGCAAAAAGGATGCAGTAATTCTGAATCTGTATTCCAGAAGAGAAGATACACAGGTAGATGCACAACAGAGTTAATATTTCCAAACCATTGAGTAGGTTCAGGAATTTGGCTGCATGTGTTTCTCTGGAACACCTGCATTACCCCTTGATTAAAATGACATCACTCATTAAGCAGCACTCTGAGAAAGCTTCATATTTTAAACTGCAGTGTTTGTGATGTCTCCCCATCCACAGCAGTTTCCTTTCACAAACAAGCAAGGGAAGCACAGACTAGATGCAATCACTGGGAAATGCAGGGCACCATCCTCTGAAACAGTATTAAGAGTTACCAGCAGTTTGCAATAAAACTGAGAGGGTACCCCAGCTGAGGTCATGCAGAGCCAATCATTAATGAAACTTCATTTGACAACTTCATTATCTGCTTGGATGATGAAGTAACAAGGATTTCTATAATTCTTTAGTTTACTTTTGGGGGAGGCAAACACTTTGAAGGGGAAGATTCAAAACCATCTCACTTTGGAGAAACTAACAAAACAAAAATAACTACACTTAGGAAGGTGTAATCAAACACAGAGATGGAAAGCATGCTTCCAATGAAATAAATGCCTAGATTCTTTCCAGGAGTTTACAGCAACCATGCAGTTAGTACAAAGAAGGCAATGCTGTTGTGAAAAGAACTACTGAAGGTATTACACTGCAGCAGAGCAGGCAGCCAAGGGCTGAGGTGGGGATTCACTACACCTGGGCAGCCTCATCAGCTCAGAGCCACCCAATACAGCACCCAGGTTTCTTGAAGTTCAGAGAAAAGGAGGATTTTCTTTTCCTTCATAGTCCTCGAAGAAAAGGGTGGCTCTGCAAAACTGACTCTTTGACAAATGAGTTCATTTCAAGGAAGAAGATTTAAAATTGGTAAAAGGTAAGCAATAAAGAAATGTACTGTGATGGAAGTTTATGTTTGGCAAGGGGGAAAGAGGTGACAGTAAGAGTTTTGGGAATAACTAGAAGAGGTGGCCTCCTAGGACTGCATGCTTTCAAAACTGCTATTTACACAGACTATTTGTGACAGAATATCTCTGTAATATAGGGAGGATAATTATTCTGCTCTACTTGGTGCTGATGAATCCTCCAGCTGAAATATTGTCTGGTCTCTGGCAATGAACTGTAAAGTTCACAAATGGGAGAGATTCCAGAGGATTGCAAGAAGACTAAAAGACTTGATCTCTAAGAAAGGCTGAACAGCTATCCTTATCCCTATTAAAGAGAGAGGACTAGGAGCAAGGAGTGCAAGTACCTCAAAACGTCCCCAGGGAGCTGTGACTAAGACTGGAATATATTGATTACACATACTAAAGACTTAAATTAGACACTAGGAAAACCAAGCTTGAAAGAATAACTAAGCACTCAGGTGGCATATCTAGAAAAACCAGAATTCCTGCTGTTGGAGAGTTCTGAGTGCATTAGGTGAAAATCAGCTAAGCAGTCATGTAGCTGTGCTTAACCCTAATGCAAGTGCAAAAGAATAATCCCCATGCTCCTCCCAGCTCTACACATCTGTGTGGTCTAAAGCTTAACATATTTCACATTACTGCATGAGAGAGTAACACTCAGAGAGTTCTTCAGAAAATTCTACTGTTCAAGAGTAACCCTAAAGAAACTCTAAGTAAATAAAAGTAGACGTAGACCCTCAGTGTAAGTACAAGACCTTGCTTAAAAAACCCCTAGTGTCAGGTGTGGTGACAAAACTAAAGGAAAGCCATTCATGAAGCCAAAGACCCAGTCACAGGTTGGTATCTTATCCCAGTCTGTGCTCCTGAGGTCCTTCTCTGAGGAAAGGAGCCAGTCCTGTGTACAGATATTGCTCTCACAAACTGGGCCCCACAATCTGAGGGACTCAGAGATGGAAATTTGGTCAGACTGCAAACTATATTAAAGATAAAACTTCCCATTAATCTTCCTAAATGTGAAGACTGGAAAATAAGATGCCTGGAATAACTCATAGCACAGTGCTTTGCAAAGGATTTAAGAGAGTTAGCAACTCTAACAAACTTATTTCTACACTGAAAATGTTGTTTAAATGTAAGTTAAAGTTTAAATCTACTTCCCCTACAGGAAGATGTTTAAGATGTTAGATCTTAAAACTAAAAGCATAATTTTTTAAATCAAGGCTAAAACAAACACAGCAAATATGCTGTGTAAGAGGCCAGACTAAAGGATTAAATCCCACAGAAAATTGCCCAAAGCCAAGGATTTCTATGTTTGAGCAACACTTTCTTTACTCATTGGTAAAAAAATAAGCATTTGGGTTTCTAGTTTGGCCTCACTGGTAATTAACCACACAAGCATTTAATAATATTAGACAACAGGCCTGAAAGAGCAACCAGTTGCTTTGCCAAGCACAACATTCAACAGTGAAATCAATTGCCAGAGGCCTTTCTGAACACCAAGCCTACCTAATGTCAAAAAATATGAGATGAGAGGTGAGTGTGACCACTGATGATCATTTAGCACTGTGGTTTTGAAACAAACCCTGGCTCAGGAAGTTTCTAAATCATGCATGCTCTAGAATATCATACTACAGACAAGGGCTCTTCATTCATGCTGCTGCAGATTCTTCTATGAACTAAAGCTAGTGGCCTTTGTTCCTGAAAATGCACTTCTCATTTTGCAAAGTTACTTAAGTTTTTTTTACATATTTTTTTAACTTTAGGTTAATCCAGTGACCTTCACCATTTTCACCCACTTCCAAAGCCTATGCCCTGTTGTTTTTGGTTCTTTCCTCATTCAAATATTCTCCTTAAATTCCAACCCTAATCATTGAAAAGCCACCACTCAATCTGTCTAGTGTGCTTTATTTGGCTCTGAAACGGGTCTCAAAAACAATTTTATGAATCTTTTTGTCTGCTAGAGAGAGTATCTGATGCAGTAACATATTTTGTGTCAAAGCCCTATTTAAAACCATAGCTTTGGACTGATCTTATAAATCACCTATATTTATCTCCAAAGAACTTCAGACAGGACTGTGACTTTTCTAAAACCAAGAAGACCAAACTTAGGGTGTCATTTGCAGACAACAATATTAAAAAACTCCCCCAAACTTCTGAATTTCTTGTCAACTGTTCAGGTACTTAATTTGAAGGAAAAGAAAATCTACAGATAGAAATCAGCTAAATCTGAAGTAGCTTTTAGCAACATGAGAGTGTGTGCCCAGTGCT
Source organism: Trochalopteron elliotii (assembly GCA_024734555.1). Lineage (NCBI taxonomy): Eukaryota > Metazoa > Chordata > Aves > Passeriformes > Leiothrichidae > Trochalopteron > Trochalopteron elliotii. Next base: position 1,175,271 of record JANPWX010000061.1, on the reverse strand, counting down.
TCTTTCAACAGTCCTTCAGCAGTGAATGTGGTATTCATAACTCATTTCAGTATTTTTCAGTAAACTGCAGTCACCTTTGCTGCTAACAAATTTGTCTTACAAATCTGAACTTACAAAGAAGTACAAAGAGATGAAAAGACACATTTATATTGAATATCAATTTTTGATGAACTACAGACAAGGAGCTGCTGAGAACAAGCTCCACAGCCCCATCTGTTGGCTAATGAAACTCCCAAAGCCATCTACCAGCCCCTAGCCAATAATGAAGTGGAAACAGTTAATTTTTTAGATAAAATTCCAGGTTTTACTATCACAGACCTATGGCATCTGTGCACCAGTAGCAACTTTTACTATGCAAGCACAGAGTAACTGAGTTTCTAAGAGACTTCTGTGATTTTTAACGTAGTTCCCCTAAATTAGGCTGCATGCTTCCTGAGTTAAAACCTAATCCCCTCTCTGTAAGTAAAGATAATTGCTACTTTTAGTATATGATAAGCAAGTTAAGCTGTCATTCAAACCCTAATGGCAGTTAAACTCTGTTGTGGTCCCACTGAAATCTGGATATCCAAATTTGGTTACCCAAAATAAAATTTCAGGCTAATTGCTGTCTTTTAAAAGCTCTTTAGAGGAAAGAGTATTCATAAAGAATCTTAGTAATGCAGGATCATCTGACTCTATTATGTTCTTTTCAGTCCAAAAATACACTTTCCTTCCAAAGGACAAAATTCTATTCCTGCTCAGGCCACAGTCATAACAAGCCATCTGCAAGACCTTTAAAAAGATTTTGGCTGCTGGGCAGTTTTGCTCATTCATAGCTTTCCATCCTATTATTCAAAAGGCCATAAAATAAATGGACTCCCTATCTCTTATCTATGAACCTTCAGGACTCCTCTGGCCAATAAAGTACTTTTTCTGCATTAAGAGCGACAGAACAAGTCCCCTTTATGCTGGAAACAATGTATGTATGCCAGGCTGGGGGGAATGGCTCTCTAGCTGAGATCTTTGGGACTTGGTAGCAAAAAAGCAAAGGGCAAGAGAGCTACTGCATGTTTAGATCAGAAGCTGAGAAGACCAAGACAGACAAATGAAATGTGCAAGGAAAGATGAAAAGGGAAGAGTCATGACAGGTCATGGACCATGTAGTGTTCCACTTCTCACATCTATCTTTGACAAACTTTATTTAAATAAATAAACTCTACACCCATATCACAGGGACATGCCAGAAAACAACACAAATCTAAGCAGTGACATGGCAGACAGGCTTCTAGTTCAACTCATGGTTCAAAATAACTGAAGATTATTTTAGTCCACTCTTGATATGGTGCAAATATATCCTACAGATGTGAAACTCACTAGAACAGATTTTTAGCATGTAAAAAAAGCATGGCATTGCCCTGTTAACTATCTACTTATGGTGTTTACAGACAATTGCTGAAAACATTATTAACACTGAGTATAACTAGCAATATGATGGAGTCTTCTCTATGTTGCTTTAGTAATAAGGTGAAGCCCTGGGTGAGGTGTGTTTGGAGTCAGGATCCCACAAATGATGCTTTAAAAGTACTCCAGAGGTGAGAAAGTAAATGCATTTCCAGATTATTTGTTGGAAAAATACAGAACTTGTCACACCTGTTAAGGTGTGCTTAGAATTTTCCCAATTTTTCAAAGAGTTGCTCTTTATATGTATTTTATATAGTTCTATTTTTAATACACTTAGAATGGAGAACTATTTTCAGCTTTTTTATGATATATAAACTCCCCCTCAGTATTCTGAAAACCTTTGTGAGGGCTATTTTCAGCAGTGAGGGGATTCTGCTCTTTTCCTAGAGAAAGCACTTGTATTAGCTGTCAAGGAACAGCAGAGGCCCCACAAGAGCAGCAGTGTACCCAGAGAAGCAAGAGACAAAGGTTCAGATTATGATGCTTGTTCTTCAAGGAAACATGATTTTAAAACAATCCCTCAGGTATCACAGCAAGGTCCTTAACTTACCCCTCCCATTGTAATGCCATCTATAAGTGCCACATATGGCTTCTTGCAGGTGCCTGTAAAAAATGTAAAGGAAAAAAATCATCCATCTTTTGCAAGAGTGGATCTGTGATTTGCTGCCACGTGAGAGGCTTCCCTATGCTTTACTTTAACAAGAGCAGCAGAAAATCAGTGGGATAATAAAAGCAGTTCATATTATCATCTTGCAATGAAGGTACCTCATGTAATTCTTAAGAAATGAGAAGAAACACCTGTTTCTGATTTACTGGATTGTGAGTGTTGTAAGGGAACATTATACAACTCTCAAACATTGGACTGTTTGTTATGTGAGTACCTGGCAGTTCAGCCAGTATAAATAGCTTTGTCTGATGTTGGGACACAGCAGATGCCCTTTCACCCCCTCTCACAGTCTGGATTAAGAGCACAGGGTGTGCTCCAGGCCTTCAGTGCTTTACTACAAAGCCAGAAGTATGGCCTGTGACAATGTGACTGTAAATTCTGCAACGCAGGCACCTTCTGTCATTCCAGCTCTTGCATACAGCCCTGTTCAGATGACAATGTCCTCACTGACCAACTTCATCTGCTGGGGCCTTTAGAAGGCATAAAACTAAAGCCCCAATGCTTCCAATTACCATTCATGGAAAGACTCAACACTTCACTGTGAATGCAGCAGCTGCCTTGTATTCAGTGTTTTCAGGTCAGACTTACAGTCCAAACACACTGGTGACACAGGTATCCCCTGCAACTATGTTGGGAGCTTTTCTGTAACTATATAGAGCCTTGTTTTTAAAAAAAACCCAATTTTAAAAGCCAGTTAAATCCTTCAAATTAGTAGCTGGGAAACGTTAAGAGAATTGTATTTTGAACTGTGTTTTTACATGAACAAACAGGCCAATGCATGGGCTGTAGAGGCCACAGCCTGATCCAAATTTCTGTAGCAGCAAGCCTTTCCCATTGCAACGTTGTGAAAGCAGCTCCCCACTGTATTTTTAGGTTGTAAAATGTAAGATATAAATAAATATTTTAGCAGAAATCTCAGTCTTAAAGGAATGCAATCATACTAAAGCTATCAAAAATCTAGGCTTTTTAATTACATGCATTAGAGATACTAAACACGTAAGAATTAAAAAAAAACTTTTAAAAAGGAAACAGACTTTTAAATTAGGTACCCTTGCATCAAAATCATCATCAAGTTCAACTGTCAAGGTAATATTATTTTTTCCCCAACTATTTGAAACCTTCAACTATTTTTTTGCCTTGTATTGGTGAAGGAAAGAAAGGTCCATGACAAGCATGCTCAGTCCTGAAACTCTGTCAAAGTAAAAACAGCTTTTCAGGATTTACTCTAATAGCTGTGCTCTTCTGTCAATATAAGCAACACTACCTCTCCTCCTGCAGTGACTAACTGGTTACCATGTTTTAAAATTCAAACTGTATTGAACTAAAATATGTTTGGAGTAGTTTCTTCTCATCAAGACCTTCAACTCTTGACTTTTACCCTAAAGAATTAGTATCCTTTTTAATATGCTTTAATCCAGTAAACTTCACCCAGTGTCTTTGCAATAAGCTAAGGCAGCTCATTCCTGAGTTATGCAGCCCTAGTCTTTCATGCAGTCTATTTAAAAGAAAAGCCTTAATATAATCTGATCTTCAGCTCTCTGAATATTAATGATTTTCCACACATCTATATTTACCTCAGGTCTTCTTTGAAGCAGATCAATGATACTTAGGGCAGAACTGCAGTGTCTGCAGCTAAAACTAATTCTTCTACAGGGGAAACAGAACTAACCAGAACAATGGGATGGGATAAAGCAGCTGTCACAATAATTTAAACAAAAGAAACACATTCTGCATTCAAGGTATAAATATGGGGTATGTTACATTAATGGTATTGAACTTGGTAAAAAAAATTACTACTTCTCTGATGTTACCACAGTCTTTAATAGATTATCAAAGAGAGAAATTTACATTTGAAGCCAGTGTTATGAAAACTGTACTGTTTCAGAAATTGCTATTAACATACCAATGGCATTGTTCAGCCTATATTCTCCTCTGAAGAAATCTTGTGTCAGTTTATCTCCAACTTTTCCTGCTTCTGTGATGGCTTTAGAGAAATAAAAATTCCAAAGATAAATGTAAGTTTAATAGAGAATACAAGTAAAAGAAAATAATGTCTCCTAAGTTGGGTCCTTTCCTACAGCAAATAGAGACAAACTTAATCCTGCTTTATTATATTTGAGAAAATGTGCTCAAATTTAAGTATAAATATAAGTGTCAAATTTGATTTAATTGTATTTTGCTGGAGACTGTCACATACCTGTGAGAGTGTGGTCCATTTTCTAACCCCTCTGAATGTCTAGTACTCATTTGTGATATTTTTCATACCAAGATTCAGAAGAGTCACTTAAACCTGACTATACTGAAGACTCTAAATACTAAAAATGAGAAGCCAATTAGAGCATGATGTAACAATATATTGTTACATATTCTTATAACAATAACCTGTGCTGCTTGTTTACCTACAGTTTACAACAACTGCTAATTTTGACACTTTGGAGATTTCCTGCAGTTTATAGCTAAAAAACAATCACAGATACATTGATCACCCTTGTCAGATCTGTATCTAGCCATATAAAACATTAGACACAAATTATCCAATACTAGCAGAGCTACCTGTTAGAGCCCTTCAAATTTCTTGGAAAGAGGCTGTCAGTAATGAAAAGCTGGGAAGAGAAATGTAGAGACAAGAACCCTCTCCTCCCTGGAATGACTGGCTGCTATTATCAGTAATTTGTAAAAATGTAATTTTTACTCCTTTTCACACTGTCCTGACAGTTGTCTCCTGACAAATACCTTAAATAACATCTGCACATCAAGGTGTCATAAGAGTCAGCACAACTGATCTCTTACTCTTGTGTAGCAAGATTTTGTTTACCCAAGTCACAGTAAACAAAGGAAATCAACACCAAGTAGTGACTGGGAAAGACATCAAATGTTTACTTAAGTGAGTACAGTCCTTACCTCGGATGTCACCCCCAGCACAAAAAGCTTTTCCTCCAGTTCCCTTTATAATTATTAGAAAAGTTTCAGGATCTTGCTCCCATGTCTAAAAAGAAGCAAATATTTCCACATAAGACTAAAATCTGTGCAAACAATGCCTGCTCTGTATAGTGTCTATAATTCTTACTTTTTCAAAAAGCAAATCAAACCATACTTTAAAATAGATTGTCTTAAACTGAAGTTTGAGATCTAAAAATGCCTTTCTGCCACTTCTGCATCCTATCCAACCATGAGGGCAGAGATCAGCAGAGCTGCCTTTCATATTTCAGAAAAACACTTGTGCACAGCTCTCAGCCTTTGGGGAAAGGTGGCACCCCACAAAACAGGGCCTGACAGAAATCAAAAACTATGACACCTTTTCAGGCTATGCTTCAAAAATGTCTAATAAATACCAAAAGACATCAGACAATTATCCAACAAATACTGCTATCTAATGAACTGGACTCTGTGCATACAATAAACAGCATCATTAAATTAAAAGAGACTATTTTAATGCTTAAAATCTGATGGTGCTTCAGTAGCTTATAGAAACAGTGCCTGCAAATCCACAAGTTCTCATTTAACGAATGACCCTGGCAGGCCCCTGCTTCCTAGTGGCTGCTATCTTTTATTTTCAGCCATGCAGCCTCCCCACAAAACATGCACTCCATCAAGAGGCAACACCACTGTACAGGTTGAAATTTGTGCCTGCTGACCAGGTGGATGCTGCCAAAAGGAACAGACAAATGCTGAGCACTGCTTGCTCTTAATTCAGTCCTGACATGAACATGGATGTCCATTTACCTATGGAAATGCTAAATTTAACTCTGTCTGACAGCTCATTTCTTTGATGTGTCTCCTCTTTCTAACTTGCTTGAAACTGCCTGGTTTTTCCCATGCTATAAATCTGAGTTCACTCTACTCACACAAACTTTCATCCTTTATATCAGTACACTAAGAAGTGTCTATCTGCATTTTAAAATTGGTTTCAAATAGCATATGTATAGTGGATGGGTGGAAGTGGGGCTACTAACCTTTATTTGAGGATAAATTTGTTGGATCATAGACAGATTTAGAGCATTGAGAGCCTTGGGTCTATTCAAAGTTATTATTCCTGCACCTCCTTTCTTTTCCAACAACACTTCTGTTGTTGAATCTGTTTGCTTAGACATTTTCTGTGCATGGAAAAACAAATAAATAAAGCAAATGTCATCAGTTAGATAACTTAAAAACATATCCACGAAAGTGTTTATGGAAATTTATTCTCAGAACACACTATTTAGGATCACAAAACATGCATTTGGGAATTGTATGTTAAGTTTTTCCCACTGTATTTCTATTTGCATTTCCTAAACAGTTCTTTGGAAACTACTTTGAGTCCTTCAGAGTAATAAACTCAGACAAGTTTTTGGGCCACGCATTGTTTTACAATAACATTTCGAGTTCAGGTAAATAAAATTTACAATAGAAACACATACACACCCCCCAAAAAAACAAACACCAAAAAACAAAATCAAAGAAACAAACAAAAATTTTCCCACCCTACTAATAAAACACAGACCCATGGTCCCTTAAAACTGACATTCTGAAAATACTTGCAACAATTAGAACAATGACAGTTTCATACATCCTTACTAGTAGTTTGAGACTGCAAACCCAAACGTACACCCTGCTTTGTCTTTAAGTAACTTTTAACAGTAGAAAAATTCCTGAGCTATTTTCACACTCACAGTGGGACGATATTTAAGGAATTTACAGAAGCTAACACAGAAACTATCTATAAAGAATATCTATAAGGTAAAGCCAATCAAGCTTTAATTTACAGTATAAAAGACACTTGTAACAAAGTACTCAAAGATTTGGGCAATAAATGACAGCATCCAGAACCACTGTGTGCAGACACATCAGAAGTTGCATGTGCTGTGTGCCTCAGGGGAGTTAAAGAGTCCTGAAAGCTTCCAGCTCAGTCAAACGTGATGCTGCTGTCCTTACCAAATGTTGTAATATTACTTGCAGTCTGTTGAGTGCCCTCAGCCTGAAAAAGAAACATTAAAAAGACAGCTCAAACTACAAACCAGCCACACATTTCCCAGAATATCTGACTGCTGGGTTAAGCAAAGCAGTGGCAGAAAAATTTGGAAACACAACTGTTCTACATTCTCCCAGTTAGAATCAATTAAATTAGGGCACAGTTTTGTTATTGAAACAGTTGGAAATTTTTTGCTTACTACTACATAGAGAGCAGATAGCAGTGTCAGGGAGTGATGTTTTCAAATTAGGAGAACCTGAAAATACCAGGACAGAGGGGTTGAGGGATATGATTGAAGCTTCGTGCGTCTTTTAAAGATTTACAGCCTTTTTGCGGCACGTTTAAATATTGACATTAAAAAGAAAAAAAAAAAGAAAAAAAAAGAAAAAAAGGCCTTGTCAAAAACCTTAGTGTATTTCCAAATGCTTCCACAACACCAACCTGCCCTGCTGTGTACACACGTTTTACATACATTTACACAGGGTTTGTGTAAGAGCTCGGACAGTGCTCGTGTTTCCGTGGGTGACAGGAGAGACCCACGCTGTCAAACTTTGCGAGCACGCCACTCCTTTTGAGCAATGAGGCTGTTATTGATTAATGGCCACTTAAGGAAGGCTGTACTGGCCACACATCAGGGCTGGAATGAGAAACTTCACCTTTCAGCTACTTCAGCGCACAAACCCAGTCAGCGACATGCTACGTGTTAACACCGCGGCATGCTACGCTGTTTTTTATCACACGCTAGCTTTTGAAGGTGAAAGTTAGCGAAGGCCTGGCTGATCTAGGCCCAAACTACAACTCGCAGCAGCGGCGGGGCTGCGATCCCCGGCCGGCTCGGGCCGCCGCTCCCTTCGCTCCCCGCCGCCACTTCAGCCCCTGAGGGCGGCCCCCGTTACCTGGGCAGCGCCTGCAGCGCCCGGCCCGCCATGGCGGCCCCGCTCC
>JANPWX010000061.1:1147868-1166885 GCA_024734555.1 Trochalopteron elliotii | reverse complement strand
TCCGGGGCCACCGGCCGCTCCGCCGCCGGGACCGGCTCATGAGGGGAGACCGCCCGCTCGCCCTCACGAACAGCCCTTTTCCAGTGTCCCAGGCAGATTCCTTACCCGGGCAGGGAAAGGGTGCTGCTCCCTGTCCTGGATGAGGGCATCTGGTGCTGCAGCTGCTCTGCCGGAGAAGCGAGTAATGCCGCCGTGTAGCAATAACATCACCCGTGGTGTTTGCTGCTCAAGGTGGGGAAAGCTCCCATTGCCAAACCGCCTCCAGAGCTGCACTTCGTGGGCTGGAGCTGCATTTAGGCGGTTTATTATTGTCAGCAGTAAGACTGGTTTCTCAGTTTCTGACCTCCCGGCTTCTCTTCGTCCTTTGCACCTGAAGCACCAGACACACTGTGCTGCCCTCACTGACACACGGACAGCGAGCGAGGTGGGATTAAGGAGCCGCTCTGGTGTAACATCCCACCAAGAGCTGCTTATCCGTGAAGGTAAATACATGGATTAAGAACTAGCACGGTTACTGCCCCAACAGAAGCTACAGACAACCGTGAGCTCAAATGCAGCCTGTGCGTTCAGCATAAACAAACTCAGGAATTGCAACTGTGAATATTGCCTCTTTGAAAATGATAAAATATTAAGGCACCTGAGAATTTATCACGCTAGGAGTCAATAATGCAAAATTCGCTTTGATTTCAGTAAGTAAGACCATTCCATGAATGTTTTTTGAGGCTGACACATCAACATGAGACTGATGTTGAAAAGACATGATGAACCATGGAGTAAATGACAATACAGTGCATTAGGTTGAAAAGCAGCTTCATCGTATCATGGTGTAACAAGTTCTTAGCATCATCTGCCTTGGTTCACATTTGTACCTAAAAAAAAAAAAAAGTCTTAAAACCTTTTAGCAAATTTATTTTACTGGAAGAAGAAAAAAGTCTTAGCTCTCAGAAGCACTTCTAGAGAAGTCTCCAGAGGGCAACCTTGCTCTTTATTTCTAAAATGATTCAGCCCCCTACTTATATCAGCGTCATCTGTGTTGGCATTTCCGCTGCAATGACTCTCAGAGTATATTAAATCTGGTTGTAAAATTTTTAATCAAACTAAATAGGCACCAAAGGGAAAAAAAAAAAATAAACACCAAAAAAACCACCAAAACCCAAAAAAACCCCCCAACCAACCCAGGACATTTCTGTATTAATGCAGTCTCACTGTTCAGTCTTGTACAATGTGAACAAAAAAAAACTGATAACAGGACATGAGGTGCTTTTGCAGACACTGGTTTAATTACTGTAAACTAATTAATTGCAAAAATTCGTTAGGTGATCCAGACTATTCAAACTTTCACCCAAAGGTTATATGATAATCAATGATGCAGCTTCTTGGTGCCATCTTGTGTACAGACAGCCCTGTATGCTGCTTTGTACCAACTGTCATGCAATTAAATCTAAACCAGGCTAAATGACACCAAATTGTAATAACAGCTGGCAAACCTGAGCCCTGACTTAGATACCTTGTTTTTTGGTGGGTTTTTTTTTGTTTTTTTTGAGGATAACTCTGCAGCTCTCATCCAGGCATTACTAATTAAAGAGTTTGATAAGCAGGTAATATTTTTGTTTCTCATTTTCTGAGACTGAAAGTCTCTACATTTCACAGAAAAAATATGAACAGAACTTTTCTGTGGGATAATCTCTTTGTTAGCATTGTTGTGAAAATGAAGAAATGGGTGTGTAGAAGCTAACCTTGGGTAAGAGCAGGTGGAGGCTGTTTGAAACCCCTGGAAATCACCTAACAAATTCCACCTGCACATGGGCAAGGCTGGGATCAGGGCATGATTGTGGTTCAGGAAAAACAGGATGTGTGTTTCTGGGGATCCAAAATAGAAGCTGGTGATCTGATTCAACTTTTACTTATGCTGATTTTGATCTGTTCTCCTCCTGTCCTCAGTGTAAGTAACGGTGCAAACCCTTTGTGGTCTTCTAGCTGTATGTCTCATCTAGGACACAGGTGGGCCTACTCCTTTGTAAACAATGAATTAACAGCAAGCCCTGCCTTGAGACAACTACTGATTTCTCTCCACGGTGCTGATGTTGAATTTATGCTTAACAGTCTCTTTAAATTCCTTCCCTTTTTATTTTTTTTTAAGTCATTTTCATGAAGAAGGGGTGGTAACAGAAGAGCCATCTTCCTTGAGCCTTCATTTTTAAACCTTCTGGTGATGGCTTGAATTTACCTATAGTTTTTTTTAGGGGCAGAGGATTCATAGGTGTTAGAAAACTGCTGGGTTTTTTATAGCCATTTGGCTGACTGCAGTCCTGTCTAAAAAGCAACTCAGATGTCATCCTGTTTTTCAACAGTCTTCCTGCACACCCCATTTTTTTCAGAGTGGAATATCAAAGTGAAAATACTTTCTAAAAAGTAAATTTAAATGTTCTCTAAATAGGTAGTGGAAAAAAAGTGAAGATAATGGAGTTGCCTGAGAATAAGCAGAATGAGATGACCTTTAACCTGGGAGTTTATGGATTATTTTACTATTGGCAAAGAGGCCTGCACAATACTGGACCAAGCCTGAGAGAACTGGGAACTGAGAGTGTAAGTGCAACAACAGAAAGAAAAGCAGGTTGTAATTCCTCCCCCTGGAGAAATTTCCTGGCAGCGAGTTCAGCAGGTTTGAAAAGAGAAAACAAGTTGCAGACTGTAGGAGGTCTTTAGAGATGAGCAGATGTTTTCAGGTTTTGTGTCTGATTTGGGGATTTTTTTTTTTTAGGGTTTTTTTGTTTGTTTGGGAGGTTTTTGTTTTGTTGTTGTTTCTTTTCCAGAAAAACATATAACTTTAGAATGTGGGAGCTCTTGCTCTCCAGAAGGATTCCAAGAGCAGCTCAGCTGCACTCTGTGTGCTACCTGTACACGCCTGGTTAAACATTAATTTGTGCCTGGCATTTACCTCTGAGAGCTCCCAGAGTAGTTGACCAAGACCAGATAATAAATGGTCCAAGTACTTCATCATGTCCCATGCTACTGTTTCCAGGTTTGCTGTGAATTCAGTCTTTTCCTCTGCTGGTCCAGCAGCTGGCATCTCATTTCTGTATGTGTGGGTAGTAGGTGCATCCTTACAGTGTGTGAAGGTTAAGGGGAAACGAGTCTGTGAAGGTTTGAGGAACAGAATGGGAAAATTTCCAGTTCATGCCTGCTAACTGGTTATTGTTGTGCTGACAAACAATCCTCACACTGCCATTTCTCAGTCCAAACCCAGCTGAAGGCCCTCTAAAACAGGTGACACAGGTTGAAATTCTTTATGCCAGCTTGGATACGTAATAGTAAAGGCTCAGGCCTGCAGTAGAGTCTTCCAGGGACATCACTGAAAGCAGAAGTAGACTTAAAATAAGCAGAAAACTAATCTTTTTATTCACTCTCTAACAGCAGGGCAACCCAGGGAAGGACTGAAACATGTTGTAATGTTTCAGAAACATGTAGGTAATATGTTTCTCCATATTACCTATGTAATATGGAGAAACAAATTTTTGATTTTGTCTGTAACCTGAGTAACCTCATGTGAACATTGCCTTCCCCAGGGCTTTTGGTCAGAGACCTTTCAGATAATGCAACCACACAACATCTGAAATCTTAGATTTGGGATGAGGGCATACAGCTAATGGCATGCAGTAGTGAATTTCTCCTAGTGTGTGAGGGAGGGGAAAAAAATCAACTTTTATTTTTTCCCTTTTTTTTTTTTCTTCTTCACCAGTTAATTTGCATCTTATCAGTGGGGAGCTAGAAAGCGTTTGGAAAAGGCTGAAAGCAAATCCATAATGAAACTGTGTGAGCGAAGTAGTTTTCCTTTTCCCTTGGCCTCCGAGAGCAGCGGGGGGTGTGTGGGAGTGGCTGGGTGCCGCTGCAGATGCTGCCGTGTTGATGAGACGGCGAGAGCGGATCCAAGCGAGGTCCATCCAGCAGTGAGCTCCTCTCCTCCCACAGCCCGGCTTAGGCACAGCACTCGTGCTGCAGCCACCCTGCCAGAACCCCCCGCGTGAGACGGGACCCTGGGCAAACACCCTCCTACATCCTTCTTCCCTGCTGCCACCAGCAATCTGTCACTCCTCTCCCCGAACCACCCTCCACCTACGTGCAGAGCCAGAACTGTAAGGAACGCCCTCTTCCCTCCTCCTTTTCCTCCCCACGAGCCTGTTCTCCGTGGGTGAAAAATGCTGTCTTCCCGGAGATCTGGTCACCCCCGACTTTGGCTTTGAGACCCAAGCTGCTTGATACCTTTTAGGACTACGGCTCGGAAAGCTCTGCTTGCAGATCTATTGTGTTCGTTTTTCAATTGCACATAATTGCACATGTGCAGGTGGGAAGGGGCTATTTGCTTCCCACTCGCTTTGATACGCCTCCCTTCCAAAGCGGACCGCTTCCTTCCCTTTCTGCTCCCAGCCTCCCACGCCTTTAGCAATGAGAAATGCTGCAGAAAACTGACCAGCTACCAACCCGCCCACCTGAGGAGGAGGAGCACCGGCGGCAGCAGCACATTTCTCTCGCTCTCAGCTTTTTAAACACAGTTAAAAAGAGCTGTGGCGTGGGTGGAAATAGCTGTAGGGAGTGTGTGGGGGAATGGGGCTAGAGGAAAGTGCATTTTTTCTTGGTAGGACGGTTAACTTCTAGTGGACCAAAAAAATAGCCCAAAGATATCTCACTGCTGAGGGTGTCTTTGGCTGTGTAATTCTTGAGTTTCCCAGGTCTGGAAAGGATGAAGCAGGGAATGAAGCAAGTGATGGCAGGGAAGCTTGCCTTCCAGACTTCAGGAGTCTGCTTAGCAAATGGTATCTGTATTGCATCTCGTTGTGTCATCACGTCTGCTGTTCTGCTCTCAATGTGTGTGCTCAATTCTGTGAGAGTCAGAGCTGCCTGTATGTAGGAAGAGAAAAAGGCATGTGGTTTTCACACCATGTGGGTCTGTATTTCAAAATACTGTCCCTGTTGGACCTCTTGAAATAGCACTGTCCCAGAATATCAGTTAATTCAAGATTTACTCCGTGCTTCTATGAGAAATTAAAATCAAGCTTATTTGTGTTAACTGGTTGTTATTTGGGGTGCTTGGCTTGTGTTACATGAAAATAGCAGTGGAACTAGTAAGGAAAACAGAACTTCTAAGACTTGTGACATAGAGTGCAAAGTAGTAGTGCTCTTTCTTAAGGAATCACTCTGATAGACTCCAAGAACCAAGGGTGCTCCACAGCTGTGATTTCTGACTTGGTTTGACTTAACTATCTGAAATACAGATTTTACAATATATAATCCTCCTCAACGTTGTCCTCACTCGAGTTAGTTGCACACATCCTTCTCAAACCAAAACTCTACCCATACATTGCTTTTGACTAGATTTCTCACCAGCACCAGACCTTCCATTTATGTTACTGATGCAGAATCTTATAGCAGGATGTGGTCTTTAATGATTCAGAGGTGCAATAACAGCCAAATAATGATATTAGAATCTGAAAGTATTGGAGATACCTGAAAAAAAAATTGTGCAGGACATGTAATATTTTCCTAGTGAGTAGAAGCCTCAAGCCTGGGAACTGAGCTCACTGACTAGAGTGCCTTCCTCCACAGCCTATATCTCTTGTAGCTCTGGAAATTTTACCTTAGAGTTGGAAGGCAAATGTAGGCACAGCTTTTAGGCTCAGAAACAAAGGAAGTTATGAATAAGCCTAATAAACACATTTGCATGTGACACAACAGACAGATCAGCTGATGGACTTCTGTTTGCAAAAGCTAGAGCCCTATCAATGGAGATGTAACCCTAATGCAACTAATTATCCTAGTGTTTTAAAAGTCTTATTTATGAATAGTGAGTAATATTTTAAATATATCCTTCTAACCTTCCACTGACTCTTATGTAACTCATAATTATAATCTACTGGCATTACATACCTAGGCTGAAGAGGAACAATATTCCAAATACTAAGTTCATGTCACTTGGCTGATTTACTTTAAAACATTGCAGCAATTCCTTTGTCAGCAGCATTTTGAAGCACTATTGGCCTGCTTGTAATCCTACCTCATATTTAGCATTGGTTCAGTTAACTTTGGAGGTAGTGCTTTTCATAGCTTTTGTATCAATGAATGTACATCAGATTTTAAATGCAGATTATATGCTTATCTTGCCAACTACCATTAGCCTGAAATTTTCCTTGTATGATCTATCTGTTGTGGTAGAGTTATATTATTCGAGAAGCAGTTTAAAAAAAGGAAAAATCACCCAAACATTTAGAATCATTAAATATCTATTTTAGGAGCTCAGTCCTATTCCTCAGAGCTCGGTAAGATTCCTCTTGGCCTCCCTGTTTTGTCTGTTTTTCAGCTGGAATGTCACACACTTTGGTCTTGAACCATCTGCTTCCTTCTCAGGGGTCGTAGTGAATGACTAGTTACCTATTTTATCTCCATTAGAATCATACTGAATTAAGCACAAAAGCATTTGATGCTAATTAGTAGCTTTCTGGCAGACCAGGGAATTGAGCACCTCAGATGTTTATTTCCAGAATTTGTTACTCTAAATTAAAGTGAGGCTTTTGAGCAGGGCAGTCTGGCTGACAGTGTGACAGTATCTTATTAAATGGATCTGGTGTATTCAAACCTTTCTGTTTCTAGCCTAGCACCTCACACAAGTATTATTTTCACTTGAAAAGATCTACATTTTGTTTTAATAGTCAACATTAAGAATATTTTTCAAAATTTCTTTCCATTTTATTCTGGAGTACAGTGAAAACTGTTCATAAAATAATGACTTGAACATTGCCTAGGGAAAGGTCTCACTTAATGCCACAAATGATGCAAAGGACAGCACAGCAGAGTGGAGAACATAAAAATGAGGGGAAAAAATAGGTCAGTAGAATAAACAGAGGCCTTTAAGCTATTAAATAAGCATCTATCACTCACTGCTGTAGATATATTCTGTTCAAAGTTTAAATTATTAGCATCCAATATGGGGTAATCATGAATTTCAATGCAGCTCAATTTATCAGGTCAGTGTATAATGATTAACCTGGCAGAAGGATGTGCAGCAAGTCAGAAGGAGAAGGGTTTGTCTTTGTTTTGTTTTTTTCTCAAAGAAAGAACCATGGTCACCCTGGCTCATAAACAAACTTGCAATGGCAGTGACAGAGACAGAGTACTTGGTTCCTGGAGCACTTATTGAGTGGATATACTCCCCTGGGGATATAGTGCTCAGTGAAGAAAGGCAGTGGCAGCTGTAGCAGGGCACAACATAGATTTAAATTGTTCCAAAGGAAATCCATGGTCTCATTAGCTCCTCTCTGTGCTCTCAGTCTTGCATCTGCTCCATGGATTTCATGGTGCCACTGGTTCTCCTGTCCAGACCCAGGCAGCCCATCACTCTCTGTGTCTCTGCAATGGCAGGCTGGAGCAGAGGCTCATGCTGCTAACAGCTCTGTATGGGAATATATATAATTATTGCAGAAATAACATGGAACTCAAGGTGATTGAGTCATACTTTGACACACCTCTGTCTGCCAAGAAAAATGCAGGCACTCCCTTATAGAGCTGTTGCTAAGAGCACTTCTTCAGGCTCTAGGAGGGAGAAGGTGCTTTATTGTACAGTTAACTGCAGGAGCTAACAGCAGGGTTTCAATCTGGGACCTGCCAAGAAATTAAAGCATGTAATTAAAGGCTGTGCTTCTGCCTAGGGGATGTTGCACCATGTAGAATTAGTCTGAGACACTATTCTGTAAATTTAAGACCTTTGAAAAGTGATTTTATTGGAATTGGTAGCCTAAAAAATAAAGATGAGAAAGTTCTGGCCAGCACTAAGATGAAATATCTATTATTTGTTCTATTAAATTTAAATAATTTCATAAGAAAGCAGAAACTTTATGAAAAAAAAAAGAAATCCAATTTTTCAATTTGAAATGTTAATGGAATTTTTTTTCCCCATGACTAAGCAGGAGAATCATGAAACACATTTGATCAGTGCATTTCCTTTCCTGTGTCACCACTAGCATCCCTTAGCTTTTGTGAGGCTTTTGGAAAATTCACCATTGACCAGTTACCCTCCTAGTAAGAGACATCTGAATTTTGCAGGTACAGCTGTCTGTCACCTCAATTACAAGAGCAACATGCAATTTTCAGCATATTTCAAATAGTCTGAAGAAGCAGGCAATGAGAAATTACTTCATTGCTTTTTCACTATTCTATTTTAGTTCTCACTTCTGTGAAGTAAAGAAAGTCATCTGTTTCATTGTAATATCAACATTAACCTTTTAGTTGACACAGTAGGGCACCATACACTGGTGATAACAAATGGCATCTTGTCATTGCTCCTATTAGTGAGCTAAAACATAAATACAGTTTATCTCTATATTTCCAGTGCATGTACCAGAAAAAAGCCACATACCACAATGAGCCAGGATTATGGGATCCACAGGAAGAAGGTTCAGATGCTTTGGATTTTTGTGTTGCTTTACAAGTAGTCAACACATAGAATATATTTTCCAGTTATATCTTATAGAAGACTGTTCCCTGAACTGTTATAAACTGATGTTTAAAAGGGTCTATGTTACAAGGGATGCGTGCTTTTTCTTTCCAAGCAAATTATTTGACCCTGGCTTCACATGTGAGCCTGTAACTCTGCCACCTGTCAGCTGTTACCCAGCTCTGCAGAAGGAAATGAGCCTATTTTTTTTAGCACAGGGCAAACAAATCCTCCATGTACTAAAATGTGCTCACTCAGCCACACTCCTTTCCCCAGGAGTCTCTCAATTTATCCTTTCTTCTGAGGAAATTTCCCACCTATCTAAGAAGTTCCCACCTTCTTTACTTTTTTGAAGTTAAAAAAAAAAAAAAAAGCTTAGTATTTATATTTGCAGAAGTAAAAAGCCCCAGACTCCATCATGTTCTCTAGCATGTCATTTCAGGCAGGGTTGTAGGGTATTTGCAATCATCTGTCTGTTTCCCAGGGACTCATTTGCTTTTGTTAGTTATTCACAGCAATCAGTCACAGTGCTTGTAGGTACCATAATTACTCACCCCAGAATGACTGCAGAGACAGGTTGTGACTTTGTCAGTGCACAGCAACAACCAGAGCAGTTCTCTCTGGAATATGTGTGCTAATTCTGGAAGGTGAAGGAAAACATTCTCCCTTCCAGTTGTGACTAACACCTGGAAGCTTGACTGCAATGACCCCACTGTGTAACCTTCACTTCTCCTGTTCAAGAGGAGGAACTCTTTGCAGATCTGTTATAACCTTTCACACCTATCTGATATGTAGAATGTGAGCACTGTATACTTATCTCAGAAAAAACTCAAGTTCAGATGTGTTTCTAAAGAGCTTTAGCTCAGGAAATAGCTAAATTGAAACTGCAGTTTAGTTCACTTTCTGTCTCCCTTTCCTGGATAGGCCTGGGTTAATTAGTAACCAACCTTCCAATATGCATTTCCTCCTCTTGCACCTCTTCTGTTTAAGCTGTATGTATTTGTTCAGCCACTGTTGTTGCAGGATCACCCCCACCCTGCTCAAGTCCAAAGGCTTTCCAGTTTTGTTTAGCTTATAAATCTAAAGATGAGTAAGATAGAACAGGTTTTGTAAACTAATTACTGCATTCTGTTTTAGTGATACTGCATTGACTTACAATTCGGTGCTGTTGGGTCAAAATTTAAAATATATTGCAGTTTGAAGTTTTTGAAATTCTTTTCCAGTATTACTATTTGGAATGGTAGTTTATGCTTAAGTTACTAATTTAGAAAGTGAGAAATACAAGACAGACAACTTATGTGTCACATACGTTTGTGTCTATCCACATTTTCATTTTTGCCAATGAAAATTATAAATAACACATTTTACTGAAGACTTTTCAAGATTAGAAGTCTTACTTCTGAGAGTGTGTCTGAAGGGTTTTTAGGCATCAGGAGGGCTGATTCACAATTGTACTCCATAGTGTTCAGTTTCATTGTTTAACTTCTTTACTCCACTTCAACCTGAACAACAAAACCCCCCTACAGTTCGGAGCTGATGGCATTTGCTCTCTCTGTAGTTATGTTATTCAGCACACATGCTACAAAGAAAGAAGAAACTGAGACCTTAGGCTTTCCTGAACATTCCCTACTGTTCTGCTGTCAGTGGCCAAGGCTGTGGAAGACACGAGGAGCATTTGACTACTGCTTTTCTGACTTAGATACAGCTGATGACAAGGAGGGGCCAGCTGCTGATAGCTTCCTCTGGCTTCTCCTTCTGTCACTCAGATAGAAAATGCTGCTGCTTGAAATAAATCAGAATGGCTCTGCCATTCTGGAATAGGAAAAATCCTTTCCCAGCTCTGTACATCTGTAAATTATTTTTAAGGCAAAGCATGAGGATTAATGACACTTACTGCATCCAGGGAACTGCAGGGCTCATGAAACCACCTGTGGCCCAAAGAGGAGCTGCAAAACCTTGAAACATTTAATTGTAAGAATGTAAGATATTTTGAAAAACTGAAGTGATTCTAGTGATACAAAATTTTTTGAGAACTATTAATTTATTGTTATTCTAGTATCTTTTAGTTGTTCCCCAGAAGATTACAGGTCTTAGAAACAAAAAATCCAGTAACCTGGGGATTTCTCTTCTGTGCATTTTCCTTTGCTGGCACTTGACAAACTTTTAGCATCCACAGTATCTCTGCAAGTTTTGGACAGGTCTCCTCGTAGCTTCATTTGATGTTTCATTTTCCATGTATGACAAGAAAAAGTAAATGAATTTGCTTTCTCCAGTTCCAGACTTTTTAGATCTGCTATATCCCTGCTAAATAGCCTCTTTTCCTGGCTTGTGAATACTAGGCTACTCAGCTGTTCCAGGCAGAGGAGTCAGTCCAAACTTCTGAGCATCCTTCCTGGAACTTTTCTAACACTAACATATTCTTTTTGAAAGGAGGAGAACATCCTGGATTTTTTCCTGTAAATCATATGAAATCCATGTCTGAATTTCTCTACGAGTGAAAAAAATAAAGCCAAATATTATGCTAAAATAGAATTATTCCTTATTTTGCAATTGGTGTTACACATATAATTTTTTTTTCCTCCCTCATAGGTACTTTGACAGTTTTGAACCTTCTGGTAACTAACAGTTAACAGCATGCTGTAGCAATACAAGAAATCCTCAGGGAGCTAGGTTGTACATCCTAAAAGCAGATAAAATCATTTGTTGCCAACTCTGCAGGCAACAGGCCTTTACTCAACTATTTATAGAACTATTTATAGGGGAAGAGAAGGGAAAGAAGAAAAGGGATTAGTAAATGACTTTAAAAAGCACAGGTACTTAGAATTCATAGTGGATGTGCTGATTTAGGAAGTCAGGAGATGTGACAGAAAAAGGGTAAGGAATGTTAATAGTGTTACATAGACAAAGACTATTTTTTTCTACTTTTGTCACCTTCCTGTGTTTTAGATTTTTTTTGTTTTCCCACCCAGCCATTTCAAAGGCATATCCTTGCAATGACACATCAGTTTTCTGTCTGCTTGAGGTTTAGAAATAGCTGAGCTGTTATAAATAGATCACAATCTGCAAGAGACGACGACAATGGAAATACTGTAAAAGCTTCACTGAAAAATTTAGAGGTGGATTGAAATTCTGGCTGTCTCCTAGAGGAGAAGTGCTCGGTTTGAAATGCTTTATTAACCACTGCAGAGGAACCCATGCTCGGCGTGCAGCAGGAGGGAACAGCCAGGTGGAATCAGGTGGCGCTTTCAGTCACGGTGCCAAGCAGAGAGCGAGTCCAGCCCGGCCCCTGCGAGCTCTCAGCTCAATGACGAGAGAAGGAGGCGCTTCCCTGCTCCTTACTGCAAAGCTAAAACACCAGAGGCAGTCACTCTTTTATACACTGTAGCGACACTAAATCAGAATGTTTAACTTTTACATCACGGGTTTTCTGGCGGTACTTGTGTACTCCGAATTGATGGCATTCCTCAAGTTTGCTCCCTTTTTCCACTTTGCCTCCAAAACACCTTAACTTTAGTGAGGTGTTGTAGCATATGGTTGAAAGTTTGACCTTGTCTAATAAGGCAGTGGAAAAATCAGGACTGGGAAACAGTTCAATATCTCTTTGTTTCTGTTTGAGAAATTCCCTTGTAAGGTCATTTAGGTCCTGCCAGCGCTTCCAAACAGACCTGGGGAAAATGTGTAGCTGAAACTGCACTGAAACCTAATACCTGGGAATGGTGTTATTGCCCCAGCCATATACAAATAGCTGAGGCCCATTTTCCTATACTTCACTACAGAATTCTGTTAGAGAGACTGAGAAAGATGCTTTGGTAACTGTGGGAAAAATAGGACATTAAATGGAAGGAACAAACTTTCTCAAAGATATGTTTCTGCCTTAAAGAGAAGCTGCTTCCTGAAACAAGGCTGTGTCACAATAGCTATATCATGGCAACTAGCTTAATATAATTAATATCCATTCTCAATCTTTGCCAAACACAAACCACTAATGTAGGACCTGTTTTTTGCCTGAAGTCTGTCTGCAGTTTTTGTAATAGAACTTTAGGCCAGTACACACTGCAGAATCAGGTCCTTCAAACCTACATCAGTATTCTGTTGAAAACTAAACATATGTTGGGGTTTTTTTCACTGTCAGTAATTTTGTTTCCAGGCTTGGAAAAGAAGCATTGCTGTGGAAGAATCCAATGAATTTATTAATGAGCTCGGTAAGTATGTAACTATTAATATCTTCTGAGATTTTGTTTGTCTTATTTTTATCTTCTGTTTCAGAGTCTGAAATAAACAGATGTTCTGAAGCTTTCCACTGGGAATAGTACAATATGCTGTCTTAAATACATTGTGATAACTGGGATATTGTAGGAATAGCTGTGTACAGTATTTCTGAAACAATTTGTACCTTTACGTGAAGTAAAGTACTTTATCTCACGTTGCACTGATAGCCCTAAAAAGAAAACATCTAAAATATTTCTTGGATATTATTATTAAAGATTTTTCTTTCCAACCAGAAAAGAGAATACAAAAATTGAAAAAAAAAATGTAACTTTGTCCTCTAATATAATCTGAGAGCATTAAATCTGCTATTCCTATTCCATGGCATGACTGGCAGTATAGTTCACCTGTCCTAAGCACATTTTCAATAGCTGAAAAAAAGCAAAAAGCTTCTATTTATTTCACAATCACTTTTGATTAGAGATACTGCCTAGAGTCCCAGTGTAACTGAAGTCTGTGGCAATCCTCTTACTGAGACTTAAGTATTCAGGTCCTTTGTTCTTTACAGTGAGGATATCATCTCAAGAGTTTGAGAAGGGCATCAGTAAATTGCTCATTGTTTTCACACTTTGAGGGGAAGGACCCATTTGAAATTCACTTAGAAACTAAATTCAACTACTAGTATTGCTTGGATGTTTTCCTATTAACCAAGAAATTAAGAGATCAACCCAACAGTTATGTTGGAGGTCCTGAGAGGAAATAGAGAACAAAACGGTCAGTATGCCTTCTGGGAAAAGAGGGAAGATGGCTTGGCTAACTGTGACTCCCTCCTGTATGAAAAATGACATTTACTGCTTTTATTCACACTGAGGCAAATTCAGTTCCATTTGAGGCCTCTGAAGTCAGTAGCTAGCCTTGGTCTGAATTCGTGCAATGTGTTCCACAGTAAAGATTATTTCACTGCTTGTGTCACTTTAATTTACAGGTACTAAACAAAAATCCCTTAGTCTTGGTTTAGGTTTACAAAGCTACATTGTAGAAGATCTGAATTTAACCAGGGAGACAAAACTACATGACTGCACTTGCATCTGATTAAAACAAACAAAAGCCAGTTCAGGTGAAAAGTGCTCTGAGTTATCACCATTTTTTAAGCCATATAAATTGTGACAGCTAGTCCTTGTATTAAAAGATAAGAATATGTAGTGCTGTATAAAATCAAAAGTAATGTTCTTGAATAGTCTTTCCATATGTAGAATATGGAACTAAAGGAAATCAATTAAGGTTTCTTTTGGTCAGGAACTATTTTGCCATGCAGTGGTATGGTATTTCCTTTAAAAGCTATTGTCAGAAATTTAATTTTTTAAAAAGCTGAGAACTCAAATTCCCATTGACTTCAAGTCATTTACTAGTAATTAGGAAAGCAGGGATATCTGACCCTGTATGCATTTCTTTTGTGGATGAAAAGGACAATAATAGTAAAGAATTTCTTGCTTGAATGCTGGTATTTGCTAAACCCCTTGCTCTCAGAGGGGACAGAAGGAAGTTCCTAGGGATCAGAGAGAATTGGTCATTTTGCTGTCCCTTGGTCACACAGCTGCAGTTAT
This sequence comes from Trochalopteron elliotii, assembly GCA_024734555.1. NCBI lineage: Eukaryota > Metazoa > Chordata > Aves > Passeriformes > Leiothrichidae > Trochalopteron > Trochalopteron elliotii. The sequence continues at coordinate 1,152,593 of JANPWX010000061.1, read as the reverse complement.
CAAACACGAGGCTCAGTAGGTGCTTGGTACACTCAGAACACAACACAAAAACCATGCATTTGTTTTACTAAAGTCATGTAGAAGTAAGGACTCATTGTGCAAGGACATAGTGGGCAGAGGAGGTAGGAGGATGTGTCATATTTTTAACTGCTTTGCCTGCCCTACTCATTTTGCATTTTAATTTTAACATTTCCAGTGTTTATTCAGAATAAGATGTATGAGCACGTGGGAGCTATCCCTTTAAGTTTTAAAAGTTGATTTTTTTTTTTCTGGGGACCCCAGAGGGTCTAAGTAGATCCATCTCTTAAGCTTCCTTCCCTCTGTGAAGACAAGCCAATGCAGAATTCATTGCAGGTTCAGTGGATAAATTGCATAAACTGTCTCTAGCTCCTGCCTGGACTACAGGGTGAGCAGGGCTTTGCACACTTCCCAGTCTGGAGGGTCATGACAGGATCAAGGACATCCCTATTTTTGCATCTATTCAATGTCATCAGTGTTGTCAGCAGCCCAACTTAAACATTTACTCTGTGGACAGCAAAACCACTGAAGCTGTATTTCCTATGGGTTGGTGCATTTGTATTTTTACAAATGCAAATTCCTTGCATTCCCTTCTGTCACCACTTTAAATGTCTCACCTGGTCCTTTTTCTCCAGTTCCCTCCTCTATTCCCTTACCTGCCTCCAAGTTCTCCACTGCTGCTCAGGCACAGTGACACATGACAAATGGACACTGGACACTGTGGAGTTCCTGCCCTGGAATTTCCTCCCATGGAGGGCACTGTCTTGCCTTTCTTTTCTGCACTGTGTTGTAGGAACACACTATGTTTTAGGAACTTAATATTTGTGCCCAGCAAATTTAATATCTGCCAGTGGGTTCAAAGGTCTTGAGGTGAGGAAAGGTTGATTACTGTATAAGCAGACACCATGCAAAGACAAATCTGAACTCAAGGAGAAAAAAAAAGGGGCCTATCCAGTAGGAAAAAGTTGGTGTATAGACACAGAGTAGAGCTAGTCTCAGTATACACAGTTTCTGTCTTTGGTTCTGTGCATTACCCTCCCTTTGCTAATGAATGTAATGCTTTTAAAAGTGTTGGATTAAAATTCAGAGGAAGAGAATACTCTGCTTCCCTGCCAAACCGGACAGACCACTGCACTGCTTGTGTTGCTGCCTGTGAATATTTTGTCTTTGGTTACCATTAACATTGCTGCAGCTGGGGATGATTTGCTGATTCACTTGGTGACTGTTCCTCAGTTCCTCTGTTGGGATTTTTCTCTAACTGGTAACATAAGTGCTTTTAGTCTTTGAAGAAGTGAGGAAAAGTCACACTGTTCTTCACACTAACTTAAAGTGTTCCCAGATTTACCCTGGGATATGTACAAACTGTTGCATTATAAAGAACTTCCACAGGAGGAAGAAATGAATGTCATAGTTGCCTTAATGCAATGCCTCTCCTAGAAAAGGACCGATTAAAAAAAAATGGTTTTCATGTTGTGCAAAATACATTAAAGATCTCATGGAAAGGAAACCTTTTCTGTTGACTTCATTGTGTTCTGGAGCAAGTCCTAGCAGCATAAATCTCACCTTCAACTTATCTTTCTAATCTGACTGATATAAACTATTCTTTTTTCTTTTTTTTTTTTTTTTTTTTTTTTGGCTCAGAGTTAAAAGCTGCCAAAGGCCAGCAGAGTACTTTGGAAATTCTTGATTTCAAAGCACAGTTCCAGCTTATTAATAAAACCAGTAAGTTTTTCTAAACATGAAAATTTAAGCTCCTAGAAACTGTATTTGTGTTATTTACCCTCTAACCTAAGGAACAAATCATGGAGTCAGCTGACACCACCTTGTCCTTTTCCAACAAGGTCTCCTATGGTTAGCTATGTGCAGTCCTAGCAGGTATTTGTAATTAATTTTGGTTTTTTTACTTTTTAAAGATAATTACTTTGCTTTAATTTTTCAGTTTATTGAGTGCATTCTTTTAGACGTTAAATTTGGTGGGGTTTTTTGAGCCATTAAACATTTGTAACTATTTTGGCAAGCATTTTTACCATGATACATAGTAAAGTTGTATGGGGAACACAAATCAAAATCTTTATAAAGTAACATATGCATTGAACCAAAACCCCACAAAAATCCATAGGCATGGATAAATTAACCCAGGTGTGTGTTTACAGCACAGAGGTTTTTCTATGGCATGTTCATGTATGATTTCTATTCATTTTAGAAAGTATTGTTTCTGAATTTTTGAATATCCAGTGGCCATCTACATATTTATTAGTGTCACTCTCTTGGCTAAGAGAAAAAGATAGGGTTTTGGTGTATCACATTTATATATCCCATTTTACTGTCATTCAGAGCTTGAGGTTTTTGAAAAAGAGGTATTTCAATAATTTGAATGGATTTTACACCTGAATCAGCTTTTTATTTTGTTTCATACTAGCAATCTTTAAAAAACCCCAAAATTTTATACTTCAAGTAACTTAAAACTACATTTATTTTTCTCTGATGACTGCTTTGACTAGAAATATTTGTTATAAAGATACATTAGGACAGTTTGTGAGCAGTGCAGCAGTTTGTCCATTTTTCCTAATTCTCATTTTCACAGCTGAAAGAACTCTCTGAGCAAGTGTGGTAATTTGTAACAGGCTGCAATCCAGATGTTTACTCACAGCCTGGCTGAAAGAAATATCCACGCAGAGCCCCTACTATGTTCAGTTCTGCCCAGGCTAGAGTAGCTTGTCAGGCTGGAAAAATGCTGTTCTGTGCTCGGGCTTTGCACAATGCTCACCTCACCACACTCAGTTGGGGATGGATTGGGCTTTTAAACTCAGTAAGAAACCATTTTATATGTATGTATAAAAACATTGTGCATCCCTCTATTGGTCATATTCTATTCTCTGGTCCTCAGCTGTAACTTCTTGTTCACATACCAGGTTATACAGCAGCCTACAAAGAAATGTTATGAATTTGGGCTTAATTGCTCTATTCAAAGAGTGTTTAATTATTTAATTAAAATAAAAATATTTAGGAAATGACCCTGGCACCTCTGACACCAAGTAGAAGGAAGGGGGATGATCACAATGCAAGTACTTAAAAACACAGCTCCAAGAAAAGGAAAAACACAGCTCCAAGCAAGGCTGCAGAAGATGGTCACATTCCCAGTGTGATGGGCAACAGTGAAGTTATCAGAGGTTAGAGAAAAACTGCTTTTAAGGCTTCAGTAAATGTAGCTTGTGACTACAAAGATCTGCTTTTCCTTTTTAGTTGACAAACAATGACTGCAAATTATTTGAATTACATGTTCTCCCTAAAAGCTTTTGTAGTAATTTGCCAGAAGAGTCTCCATTAAGATGAAATAATTTTGTTTGGAGCTTAGATCTGGTTTATTACAGTGACATTTTGTAATAAAACCCCCACTACATGAGCTGATAATTGTCTGTCTCTGAATTCTGTAAGATTACAGGAGGCCTGCACTCCTGGTCTCAGACGTGGTTTCTCTTTGTGGTTAATTAGCCGTGGGGGAGATTCTCAGAGATGACAAGTTCTGAAAATCCTTCCAGAGACAGATGATAAACAAGCCTACTCCTGCCCCAGGTCATCTCCCCTAGGAAATTCAGCTTTTGTCTCCTGCCTGCTTCAGGAGAAGCCTTTACTGTAGAGGTAGGCAGGATTTCAGTGGGACGCTGTCCTCAATGCCGGGTGAATCCACAGAGACCGTGCCGCATTGGTGTCTGTGGCAGGGGAACAACCTGGAGAGAGCATTGCCTGCCGCGCCAGCTGGAGTCCCTTTCACTTCCGTGAGAACTCAGATTAAATAGGTGGAATGCCTGTCGTGCCTCTCTGTTCCTGCTCATCTGCCTCAATCACATAAAGCTGTCGTTTTCTCTCAATTTCTTCCCTTGGGCAAAATAATGCAAATTATGTTTTATTCTTTGAAAAAAAGAAAAAAGGGGGATCCTCCCTCAGAAAAGGGAGGCACAGAATAAGATGAAAGTAGTAATGTGGGGTTTTTTTGTGGTGTCCCAGCTCACGATGTCTGCAGTCGGGTCATTGTCCTGGGCAGAAGCTGCCGTGCTGTGCCACCGGCAGAGATGGCCAGTGGAGCTTGTTCACTTTATTGACCTGCTTGGACTAGGGCCCAGTGTGAACTCTTGTGTAAAGAGCACCACCATTTAAAGCTTAATCCTCAAACAACTTCAGGTCCTCCTGTTCGGTTCAGGGCTGATAAACACCCCAAATCTCTGGCTGGCCTTTCACTTCGTGACTGTTCCCCTTCTTTAGTTTAACACCATTGACCTTTTGATATTGCAGCACGACTCAGCTGTTTCTCAGCAGTTACCCACCTTCCCTTTTTCTGCCTCAGTAATTAGTGTGGGGGAAAGTTTATGTTGTTGTTTTAAACACTTAAGTAATTTTATTTGTGTGCAAGTCTAGAAACAGTGTTACCGAGGAGGTGATGCCAGTGGCTGTGAAAGGCGCTACAGTAATGAATTCTCCATGCTGTAATACGCGTTTGGAACTTGTGAGTAGCAGGAAGCGCTACGAATGTCATTCGGCTGTTGGGGCCCACGAACGCTGCCCTTTAAAAGCAGCGTTTTTAAACGCCAGGCCCTGCCCGTGTCCCGCAGAGGCGCGGAGCCGGCAGACGGACGCTGCCCGTGAGTGGACGCGCCGTGCCCGGCCAGGGGCAGCCGGGCCGGGCCGCGGGGCCCAAGTCGTTGCGTGCTG
>JANPWX010000061.1:1105030-1147488 GCA_024734555.1 Trochalopteron elliotii | reverse complement strand
AGGGCCGGTCGGCTGCGCCTCCGCGGAGCCGGCCGGTTGTGTCAGCCCTGACGGCCGCTGTGCTGGGTGCCGGCCCGCTTCTCCCGAAGCTCAGCATCTTGGTGGAAGCGTGCTGCGGCCGAGCCGTGTAATGCCCCCTTGCCCTCCCCGGTGACAGGGTCGTAGTCCCAGAGGTGGCCGCTGGCCGGGCCGTGTCCCGTGGGAGCTCCGGCACAGGCATCCCGCACTTCTCCTCGCCGCCAGCATCCAGGCGTGGCGTTACGCGTGGCTGTCACTCGGATCCAGAGCCCTTACATCCTTAAAATACCATGGGCTTTAGTAAGCGGGTTGTCGGTTGTTCGTCTTTATTGAAACAAGCGTAGGAACAGATACTTATTTAGGAAGTCAGTGCTGAAGGTGCCATAGCTGCTACGGATGCCTGCGATGTTCTAAGTTAGACAGAGTGTAAAATCCGTGTCTGTTCAGCAGCTCTAAAGGTTTAATAGCCGGCTCTTTTTTAAATCATGTGTTAATGAAAAGTGTAGTGCTGAGGAGTGATAAACTTGGCCTGGTAAACTAGGGCAGAAGAGAACAGCTGGATAAACATAGCACTGAAGTATTTCAGTAAAAACTTGCTCCAAATATTATTACATTACTAAGATACATTACGTCTTTTTGTCCACTAGTTAGTAGTGTCTAAAGAAACAGGTTACAAAGTGCTAATTTTCTAGATTGGTTATTTTTTTGTGTGTTTTTTTGTTTCACTGGGTAGAAACAGTGGACAAAGGTGACGTGTATTTTGTTGTTTGCGTTCTCTGAAGACCCACCAAGGAGTAGGAGAAAAACAAACAATCATCCCTTTTAGGGCGGTATTTGTGGTAGCAGTCATAAATCCAGTAAGAATCATAAGAAGACTAAAAAAATAAAGCAGGTGGAGTGAGAATATGAGAGTAGAAGCTGATGATATGAGGAGCTAATGGGAGGAAGCTGTGGTTTATCACCAACATACTGGCACAGCTTGAATGTAGCCTAAAATTCATCTTAATCTTCAGCTACAGTACAGTGGGCCCGAGTTTATATATCAGTGTGGGAAATTGTGAGCTGGTGACATGATCCATCTGCAGATGTGGCACTTGTTCCCAGAGGCTGGAATGGCCAGGAAGGCCTTGCTGTCCTGCAGCAGAACAGGACTGTCTCTGCTGCCAGGCTGGGTGGGGCAGCTGGGTGCCCGTGTCCCTCCCCAGCGTGTGCTCCTCGAGTGCTCTGGGCACTTGTCTGGTTTGTAGCTGAAAGCACACTTGGAAATTACCATCATTAATCAAGTGTAAACCTTGGAGGCAGTTGACAAATTGAAAACGGGTTAAAAAAACTGGAGGCTGATACCAACTAAAAACAAACTCTTTAATAAATAGAGTCTGCTCGGACATCTTAATGAGCACATATGAAATGGAAAACAAGACAGGAAAGTCTTAAGATGTGAATTTAATGGTTTTTCTTTAATAGAAGAGGATTCATAGTATTCTTTAATATTAATACTAGCACTATTATAGCAACTTTAGGCTTATCTTAAGTGCATTAAACCTATTATAAACCTGATCTTGACATATTTCAGACATACTGTTATCTCCCAGTCTAATTGACTGAATGTGCCAATGTGTAGAGTTTTTATATCCATATTGAAGAAGCAGAAAAATCTATAGCCCAATACATTAAGTGAGTGCATATCAGCAACACCAAATAAAGCAATTTTAAGTGCTAAGTGCTGTAGAACAAAGTGGTTTCACTTTCATGGTAACCCTAATTATGCTGGTTAATATTACAACACTTGTGTCTTGCTTTACAGTTGAAACAAGTACATTTCCCAGCACCAAGTTAATTCACTCTATGTGACTTACTTCTGATTTTATGAATTCAGTCAGGTGTTCGTGCTGGGGCCTCACAGGAGGAACTGCTTTCCTTTAGAGAGCAGGGCTGATGTGGGGCAGGTGGGCCAACCTGTGGGAGTTGTTGTGGATGGCTTGGCAGGGAACAGCCCGTCCACGGGCTCCGCCTGGAGGTTGGCTTCTCTGGGAGAGGCTCGGGAACCTGATGCAAGAGTGAATGAAGTCTAGGCACTTCTCTGTCCTGACGTAAGTTGTTTGTATAACATTCTCCTCCTTTTTGGCATGGATGCAGGCGACAGCGCCAGGCTGCTCCTTAGGGGTGAAACTTGCTTGAAAATGGAAAACATGGTCTATTATTTATGGTTATTGCAGCGGTGCCTTGTAGGCCTGCTGGGTGTGAGGCTTCCTTCTGGAGACACTGCACAGATACCGTAGCAGAAAGTCTTTGACCCAAAGGTTTTGGAGCTTGAATCTATGGGATGGGGAGGGCTGAGGAGGAGGTGGTGGGCATGAGCTGTGTGATGGATCCACTCATGGCAGTTTCACCAGCTGGAGGATCAGCAAGGTGACCCTTTGTTTCGTTTTCAAGTCTCCTTCTCTAGCAGACCTGTTCTCGATCAAACAATACTTAGTGACTTTAAAAAAACAAGTGTTTTGAAGAAATGTGTTTTATATTAATGGATTTTAAAATGTGTGTACGAAAACTTCATGTGGACTTTAACATATTTGCCATGAAGTGAGTTTTCTAGTCAGTGAAAGGCTGGAAGGGGTCAACTAAAATGCCATTCCAGCTGGTTTTGATTTATCTGCACAATGTAAACAGCAAGCTGGCCTGCTCTGTTCCTGCCAGCTGCATGTTGTTTGAGAGATTAATTGATCATTCCTGTTCTGAGTATGCTTTCTGAGACTGTATAAATATAAATCTTCTACAGTGAGTCATTTTGTTAGGTATTTAATGGGTTAAGCCTCTCTTGATTGTTCACACTGTCTTCTCATGAGCTGTCACGGGGTTTTTTGGTGGTTTGTCTTTTAACATTCACATACATCCAAACCCAGATTGTGAGTCTTAATTATACTTTAATTCTCAAAGCCTAGTGAATGGAATATTTATGCTGAATTAACAGCAGTACACTTTCACCTCAAATCTAACTTTCTCTTGGTCTGCAAATGAAGTTTCAATGCCTGGGTCTGTAAGTACCGTGGTATTTTCCCTGAGAGGTTTAGGGATTTGCTACCCCAGTCTGATCTCTTGATTGACTTTTTGAATTTGAGATACAGTTCAAAGCAAAGCAGGGCTTTTTTTTCTCCAGAATTTTGGGAGAAGTGACTCCAAGGGGAGAGCTGAGTTTTTTGTATACTATATTGTATTATTTTTCTTTGTTTCTTTTATTTTCTTTGGTTTTATTCTTGTAAAGTCAGGTTGTGTTTAGATTAGCTTTTTATCCATTCTGATCTTGAAATCCTGTTAATTATTAGGAGAGACAGACTAAATGAGGATCGATTTAAGAAATAAAAGCAAGAATGCCAAGAAGATACTTAACTAAATGTAGAATTCCCTCTTTCTACCTACCTGCCAAAGAGGCTCATTACAGTCATTAAAATGACCACTGTACTGTCATCACTGAATTTCTTGGTACAAATGGTTCTTCCTCTATTCCCAAGACAGCTCCTGAAAGGTGCAAGTCTGCAGAGAAGTTGTTGCAGGAGATGACTGGATAAAAAACATATTCTAGATGTTGAAAGTGGATTTTGGTTTGCTGGAGGAATGGATATTAAAGCAGGTGACAGCAATCTGTATCAGGAAACTTATAAAAAAATAATATCCTCTATTTACATTAAAAAAAAAATCCTCTCTGTGCAAACAGCGAAGGGAGAAGAGCCTTGTGTTTAACAAGCACATCCTTTATATGTGAGGAGAAGCCCATGCACTTGTGCACAAAGAGGGTCAGAGTGTGTGTGATCTCACAGACTGATCCCCAGGCGGGGAGAGCTTCCCATGCAGCTGTGAGCGAGGGACGTGCGCTCCCAGCCCCGCGCGGTGACACCGCGGGCTGGGGGGAAATCGGCTCGTCGGCTCTCAGTGAGGCTTTCTCCCATTGTAGCCTTGTAGGGGTGATGGGATGGTGAGGAAGGGCTTGGTTCCCCGTTTTGAGTTCTGTAGTGGTTTGGAAATATAAACCTCTGTCAAGAGAAAAGCTCGTTTGTCAGCTGGAGGACCAAAGTGCTTTATCGCGACACATGTGCTGCTGTGCTGCGCCCTTGCTGCGCCTTTTCCCTTTCCATTTGCAGGGCTTTCTCAGGATTTTTGCAGAAGTTCTTTCCAATTTACATCTTAAGGCTTTCTTGTGTGTTTCTGAACCTTAAGTTTGGGGGAAATAGCTCCAACCTGGTACTCCTGTTTTTAGAGTGATGGTACCACTGCCAACTCTCTGATCTCATTTGTCCTGGCTGAGCTGATTACATTCAACAGGCCTCTGCCAGAATGTTGTGTTCTCTTCAAGGAAGCTAAAATTTATATTCACTCTGAAATTTGTCTGTTAACTCTCTTAACCTTTGTTCCTTACTCCTGTTCTCTGTTGTTCATTTTAAACTTGCCAGTTGTGCTTGTCTTCTATCCTCCTATTGTCTTGTGCATTAGAAAAAAATTTTGCACAGTAAAGATAGAGTATTTGAAGGCAATGGTTAAAATAGCCAGTAGATAACTAGACTGTCACTGAGAAGTCTATTGGTTTTTCCATCTGTCTAGTTTGCTGCACATTCAACCCCTGACTGGCACGGGGTTTTTGTCAGTAGAAGGAAAGCCCCATAGGTTCAGGGGTTTTGTGGATTTTTTTCAGTAACAATACTACTTTGTTCATTTTCTCGTTTTCAGTCATTTATTTTTAGAATTTAAAACATTGCTTAATATGATTTTCAAAAGCTTGACTCCTAAACAAACTAGTGATCAAAACAATAAAGAATGCCATATGGCTCCTACCACTCTTGATGTTGTTATATTTCTGAAGAGTATATTCTGTATTATTAACAACATTCAATGGAGCTCTTAGTGTGGGAAAATATTTACTGAAATTATTATGGAATATACTTTTCATAGCCTTCAAACCCAGGATGTTTTAGTCAGAATAGCAGGAGTGGATCTTTTGGATTATGCAAATGCAATGTGTTAGAAGATGGATGCTGAGGCCGATATAAATTATGGAGGGGGGAAGGATATGCAGCAACTGAAGTGTTTAAAGATTAACAGTGTCAGAATTTCTTATGTAATCACCATACATACAACATATGAAATTGAAATTCCCCTTCAATGGAAAAGGGAGACAAAATTTAAAAAGATTGAATACTAATTGCTCTAAAAGCCTTCAGTATAATTTATATGAAACCAGATGGTTCAGAGCTCATATATAGGAATAAGCTTGTTTAAATCAAGATGATTTCAAGCCATACTTATAAAGAAGTTGTCCTAAAATATCCACATGGTTGAAATGTGAGTTTTATCTCGTCATGTCTGGGGAGCAGGAAATCTATTCTTCAAAAGTAAATGCTGTAAAGCTCTGATGCAGCAGGCAAGCAAGTCGCTGTAAACAGATGAGCATATACTGAAAGCTCAGTCCCATCCCCTTGACATAAGTGGGACCCTGCACAAGATCTGGAGTCTTTGTTGTCAAAGAAAGGCAAGGCATAAAGGAAATAAGAGCACACATGATGACTGTTCTAATTTGCTCATTAGAAGGGCTTGTTTTATGGATATAGAAATGAGCAAAACTCCCACAGTTCTTCCACCTGTCAGGTGGATGTGGCTGGATGAACCAAAAATTGCAGGAGCTCAGTAGACAGCTGCTGGGTTTTGGTTCGTGTGGCTTTTTTTGATGGTAACAGGTAAGAGCAAGAAAATGTGCTTTCACATTTGACTGTTCTAACAACTTAATTAGGACTGTCTAATCTTTTGACAGTCAAAATGCTTTTTTAAAAATTTAATTGGATTGTCTGAAGAAACTGGAGGAAGAAAACTTAAGTCTCTGTGTATGTGCTGGCATGGTTTTCATTTGCTTCTGACCTTGAATGCATTAATATTTAAGGTTTCAAAATTTGTATGTAGCCTTTTCTCCCTAAGTGAAACCAGAGATCCTTATAGATAGTATCCCACAGAAATGCCATTTTAAAGTGAAAAACATACATAAATCTTATGAATGTTTGGGAGTTTAATGATGGTATTTTTAGACATGTCTTTCACTGAACTGTGTAAGGTTTAGATTATTTTCATGAACTGCTGTTTTTAGAAATATCCATGGCTACTTGTCAGCTGTTACATATATGTTGAATCAATAGGAAACAATTAATTTAACAGTACATTTTAGTCTCTTTTCTCTTATTAGCCTTTGTCAGTATTAAATAGTTGATTCCAAATCTGTTGGCAGTATTAAATAATGATGAATTATAATTAATTAATTTAAAGGCACTGAATATACTGTTGCATGACTAATTTTAAGGGAATGATATTGTGCTTTCAGATGAGTAATGAAAGACTTATTTCCTTGTCCTCTTTGACTTGGAATAAAGTGCAGACCTGCAAAAAAATACTTATCATAGAATGATATAATATCCTGAGTTGGAAGGAACTCAATAGGATCATCCTGTCCAGCTTCAAATTCCTAGAGCAGGTCCAGATCATAAATTGAGTGCTCTTCGAGAAATTTCAGGTTCTTCTGGTTCTCCTTTCAAATACTGGTCCTTGAAAAAGTTCCTCTGTGATAGTAATACTAACCCAAATAGCAAAGGGATAACAAAAGCAAAATATATTAAATGTTTAACTTTCTCTCAATGAACATGAGCTAATCTTACTAGGTTAAATTAAAAGGTACCAATAGAGCAAAAATGGCTTTTTGATAGTGATTTGGAGCTGATAGCCTGCTGGCAGAGCTGGTTTTTATTCTTTGAAAAGGAAGCTTTTCTTAGCTAAGCTAGTTTATTGGAATTAGTTGTTTTTAGATGTGAAAGCTGATTGGTCAAAGTCTAAGGAGTGTTTATTATTTAGTGTTGCTTATCAATTTTGCAGGCTCTTCTGCAGAAGATAAGCACAGGCAGCTGCAGTGCTGTTACCTCCCAGTCCACCTTTTCTCAGTTTCAGTATTTGATTTGAAGATACCTTTACAGGACTTGTCTCAGTTTCTTTGCTCCCAGGTCTTTGATGTCTTTGAGATTGTAATTTTGATCTTAAAGCCCCATCCTAATTCCCACCTCTCTTCCCATTCAGCCTAGAAGCTCAAGCCTCCTGTCAATATCTGCTGTAGTTGTGGAGTGCCTAGAAAAATGTGTTTCAAGAGGAAACCGATGAACCTTTTGAAGGCTATTATGAGGCTTTGGATAATAATTTGTTTTGATGATCAAAATAACCTGGATATATGTGGCTGCGCTGCTTAATTACAAAATCATGACTATCCTTTGGCACTGGAGGGAATACTGGAAATTAAGCAGTTAGCCTTGGGGGAGAAAAGCCAACTTGAAAGAGAAGACTTGCAAATGCTAGCACTTAATTGCCACAGTAACTCTGAATATATGAGTTATTCTCTCTCCTAAAAATGAATGATGTTTTATTACACAATATAAAAGCTGCTGTTGGGAGAACTTCACAGAATTGGTCATAAAACACATTTTTATTGATGCTACCATGTACCACTAGTCTAGACAAATGGCCTTCTCCACCCTGGATACTGCATTTATTGCTCAGGAATGTTACTTACAAGAAAGAAGCTGTCTTTGTCCTTGATGGCTGGCATTGCAGGTCTGCTCCCCTGTGGTACCTTAACCACCTTATGTTTTATTTGTTCACAGGGTAGTTCCTTGAGAGTCCACCAGACAGTGGATGTTTGTGGTGAGCCATGGCAGCTGATGATAAGGTGGCCATTCTAACCGATGATGAAGAAGAACAGAAGAGGAAGTATGTGCTTGCTGATCCCTTCAATGGCGTTTCCAAGGATCAAGACTTGCCACCCAGTAATGAATCCCCTTCGACAGAGACAACCACTGTCCCAGATGAAGAGCTGGATTGGTTAGAAAAGCACTGTGTCAAAATAAACAACGATCTTCTGATCTCAAAGGTCTTTTATTTTTTCTTCTATTCTGCATATGGCTCTCTCTACCCCTTGCTGCCCGTGTACTACAAGCAGCTGGGTATGACACCCAGCCAGAGCGGACTTCTGGTGGGCATCAGGTACTTTATTGAGTTTTGCAGTGCTCCCTTCTGGGGGGTGGTGGCAGATCGCTTCAAGAAAGGCAAGATTGTCCTCCTGTTTTCGCTTTTGTGCTGGGTTTTGTTTAACCTGGGCATTGGATTTGTGAGACCAGCCACCTTAAGATGTGTACCAAAGGGCCTTCCCCCAGCACATCCCACCAACGCAAGCAGCCTTTTAACACCAGTTCCCCAAAACGCCTCGATGTCTTCTCCGCTAACCACAGTGAGTGCTGCATCCCCCAAAGTTCGTGTGAGGAGAGACCTGGTCACTTCCAGTCCAGTCACTTTGGAAACAACAGGGACACCTAATCCCGAGGTAACGTTCCTGGTATCTACACAGAGCAATGATGAGGATTTTACCTTGGAAAACAGTACCCATTTGGTTTTGACAAGCACCACCACTAGCCCAGCCTCACCAGGGAACGCGATGCCGAGCACCACCCCAGCTTCCATCAGCACAAAGCCAGTGCCCTCTGACCAAGCTGTGCTCGTTTATGATCAACAAGAAGTAGAGGCCATCTTTCTACTCATTCTGCTGGTTGTCATAATAGGAGAGTTTTTCAGTGCTTCCTCTGTTACCATTGTGGACACCATAACTCTGCAGTACCTAGGCAAACACAGGGACCGGTATGGATTGCAGCGTATGTGGGGATCTCTGGGCTGGGGGCTGGCCATGCTCTCCGTGGGGATTGGCATTGACTATACTCACACAGAAGTTACTGTTGAAGGTCAAGGGTGTAAAGCTCCGGAGTACAAGAACTACAGGATTGTTTTCATTGTTTTTGGTGTCCTCATGACAATGGCGTTGATTGTGGCCACCCAATTTCGATTTCATTATGCTCACTTCAAGCAAGATGAAAATAAGAGAAAAGAGGTAGAGATCTCACAGGTGGACAGAAATGCCTCCAATGAATCTTCAGATAACACTCCTACCAGTACGAGCCAGTCACAGTCTTTCAGTTTTTGGGACCTAATCAAACTGCTATGCAGTATCCAGTATGGCTCCGTGCTCTTTGTGGCCTGGTTCATGGGGTTTGGATATGGCTTTGTGTTCACCTTTCTGTACTGGCACTTGGAAGACCTGAATGGCACCACCACTCTCTTTGGAGTTTGTTCTGTGCTCAGTCATGTGTCTGAGCTGACTGCCTACTTCTTCAGCCACAAACTCATTGAATTGGTTGGTCACATCAGGTAAGATGGCAGCAATCATTAAAGAGCTGTACAAAAAATGGTGACTCTCGGGCTCAGCCTTTGTGCTACAAAGTGAAACTCAGGCTAGTCCTGCTCAGTTAAGTGGCTCACATGATGGATTTTTTTGTTATTTTAAAAGTTGAAAATGCTCTGAAATGCTTGCTTTGCATTTGAGCTGCATGTTAGTATGTGCTTTATGCCTGGCACCATAACCTTTTGCAGATGGTTCCAGAAGATATCCTTGCTCCCTGATGCATCGCTCTGTTAGAGATCTTCACAAATTGCCACCCACTCCAGGGTTGTCTTGTTTTGACATACAAATACCATTAGTTTTTCAGTTTCTTTCCTGTGAGTAGCAGCATTCTGCAAGCCTCCTGCTTTAGCCTGGTTCCCCTTGCAGGGCAGTTCGTGGACCCCACAGTAGCCTGGAAAGGTGTCAGCTGCAGGCTGAGAGGGGAGAAGCTGAGCTGAGGAAAGGAGGTGAGCACCTCCTGTGTACATGGCCTCGTAATCAGACTCTGGGTGTTGGCAGAATGAGGTTGCAGCCTGACAGTGTCACTTACCAGTTCAGGGCTTGCTCTCCTCCTTTAGCTGCAGCAGTGTGTGTCAGCTATGAAGTGAAATGGCTGCAGGGCTTGTCCTGTTGTTTTTGCCTTGTGTCAGTGAAAGCAACTGCTTCCAGTGTATTAGTGAGCATTGGTTTCCAGTAAATTCAGTAAATTGACTTAATTTCCACATATTCTAAATCCCTCTGCTACTCTTTAAAAAAAGCACAGGGGAGGAAGGACAGGGAAAAACTGAGTTAATGAAGCTGCAGAGGTGGGATTTTTTGTGTTTACTCAGGTATTTGTGCATCTAAGCACAGAGCTATGTGTTGTTAGCATCATATCCTTTCCAAATGCCCAGTTTATAATCACACAGTCATTAAGATGTAAGTATTTTTAAGCTGTTTGCACTGGGGCTTTTTTGTGTACTCTGTTCTAAGGTTTTGCTCTTTGTTTTGCTTTTATTGGGATGAATATTTTTATTCATTTGACCTCTACTAAAAATGTTTTGAGATGCTTAACACAATAGTTTGAGAGATTACTTAAAAGATGGAGTTTTTTCTTACTTTAAACTGAGGAAGACCTCTTTACTTAGGGATCAGTCTTAATCTCTGAATTTGACAATAATTAGTAAGAGAAAATGACACCTTGCATGCAAAGCCTGGTGGAAGGATATGATGATGGAGGAGTGGTGAGAACAGATCGCAGTCTTGATAGCTAAAGATAGCCTGGGTATGCTCTTTCAGTGTATATTATAGTACACAATTCAGGCTTAGACTTCAACTAAAGAAAGAGTGAAAACCAAAAGAGTGATGGGATTGTGAATAAGATGAAATAAAAGGGATGGGAGCATTGGCCAGTGAAAAGAAGGATGATGTATGGGATTAGCTCCTTTTTTTTTTTTTTCTGGCACTGCTAAGCCTGTGAAGCCAAGATTGGATCAAGATTAAATTGTTTAAATACTAGTCCCTATTTGCTATGAAGCATCATTCTGCATACCTACACCTGGGGAGTGCACATTAGTCATATTTTAGTGTTATCTAATGCTTGCTTGTGTTTAGTCATCACAGTTTGAGATGACTCCTCCTGGTTGCCTGCTGCCTTGTACTTTCTGAACTTTGTGTGTTTGAGAGGAGGCAAGCTTTTTTCTTTTTTTTCCCCCAAAGAAAAATGGATAGGATTTTTTAGCTCATCCTCTTTGACAGTTCTGTATATGTGTTGTCTGCTGCCTCCTAGTGCAGATAATAATTTTCCTATTAATAAGAGCCAATAGCCTCCAACTCCATATCTTTAGCCAGAAGCATTTGGCATTGATATTTTATCTATTTTTAATAGCTCAAAATTCCTTTCTTCTGAGTTGTTGGACTTCTGGATGTAGGCATTCTTCCTGCAGTATTTGAATATTTATCATTCAATTTTTCTTCCTGTGCTGAGTGTTTGAAGACAGGCATGAGTACCAGAATTGCATGCATTGTCACAGTAGCAGGAAAAAATGCTGTTGAATGTCCTTTGTAGAGCTACAAGAAAACAGGCTTAACACCTTATCAGACAGAAGCTCAGTTTCCCTTTTCAAGTCTTATAAATCTTTCTACCATTGTATGTAGTGGCATATAAAACCCTTACAACAGTTTGAAACCTCTTATGTTTTCACAGTTTTTTTAAAACTAATGCTCAAATTATTGTCCGAGCATTTTATGCATGACCATATTAAATATGTGCTGATTTAAATGCCCAGTTTCTGACCTCCTGTTCATACACTTGTGCTTTTAGTGTTTCTTTGAGGGGATATTAGGAAGAAATTGTTTATTGTGAGGGTGCTGAGGCCCTAGCGCAGGTTGCCTAGAGAAGCTGTGGCTGTCCCATCCCTGGAAGTGTTCAAGACCAGGGTGGATGGGGCTTTGAACAACCTGGTCTAATGAATGGTGTCCCTGCCTATGGCACAAGGGTCGGAACTAGATGATCTTTAAGGTCCCTTCCAACCAACCCCTTCTATGATGCTGTGACATAAAAAAGAAATACAAAATTGAAATACAAATATGAAATATTTAGACCCCACCTGGTATAGAAATACTCAAAACTGCCAGTGACTTAAGAAGATGATGTCAAGCTCTGAAAATAACTTCCTACTTGAGGTTAAGCTTGAATGTGTTTGTCTGACCACAGTCCCAGCATGTGAGTTTTTATGGGAAGCAGAGACTGGTAGGCATGGCTGTAAACAGCTTAGACTCCTTGACACAAATATAGATTCAGTGCTTTACATGTTTAACCTGTGAGTTGAGTAGGATGTCTCTGTGACTACTGCATATAGGATTCATAAGGAACATCTGTTTACATTTTCCATTTAGGTCTGATAAGGAGCCTAAGTGACTCTTATAAATGCCTTTTTGAAAAGACTTTGTAAATACACAAAAGTTTTTTGTGTGACGTACCCCTCCAAAACCATATTTATAGAAATCTTCATAAACTGTAATTTACCTAAAATTCTGTGCATACGTTCTGACAAATTAAGAGGTAGGATCTGACTAAATTGCTGCTCTTAAACTCTGAATCCAAATCTTTCTGGAAATGTAACACGTTGGAAAAACACAGGTAGGTGAGTGGTTAGTGATGATGGAAAAGCTCTGAAACAGGAGGAGGTCACGTCTCTGGTCTGCCTGTGCTGGGGAACAGCTGAGATAGGAAGACAGTTCTTGGTGAACAGACAAAGTTTTTGCTAGACAAAAGTGAAATTAAGCTGTCTAGAACTCATCCTAAACAGAGAGGTACATCTGTACTACTGCTGCTGAGGAAGAACAAATGTAGCTGGTGAGGCCATTCCTTTGTATTCCTGAGAGTATGCATCACCCTGGGCCTTTCTAGTAGGGAATGAAGGCAGGAGCCTGGAGACCTTGTGAGTTTGGTTACCTTTTGAGGCCAATGTGTCCTAATACATTTCAGAAATGTGGTTGTACATAAGAACTACATTAAGTTGTGGCTATGAAAGGAACCAAGTTATTTTTTTGGAGCAGAAGGCATTAATTAAAGGATGAGATGAAATTTATGATTCACAGCACAAAGAACAAGTTTGTTCTCATTATTGTAAAATAGTGAACTTTTTCATGGCTTCCCATGTTTTCTTCCTTGAATGCTTGGACTTGTGTTGCCTAAAGGCAGCTTCAACCAGCTATTCATGGACCTCACATGTATCTGGAAGCAACACAGCTTGATTTGATGTATGACTGAGGGGGGATGACTTCCTGCCAGCTTTCCTTCCTTGTTGAAAGTAAATTCAAGTTGTTATGAAGTGCACAGGCCTTTTTAAATATCAGTGACATGATGAAAACTATGGTAGTGGATTTTTCACTGTCAGCATGTGTATTTGGAGACCTCAAATGTTGACAAGATGCTGTGATGGCATCTCACTCTAGATTTTCCAGTGGCTCTGTACCATTTAATTAAATCTCAGTGTGCATTTGTAGAAAAACTAACTGAAAAAGCAGCACAAAGAGGAATGAGCCCTTTCACAGGGTCAGCGCTTCACCTTAATTATCAATTCCATTTATTTCACTTATGCCAAACCAGGGTTCAAACAACAAGCCCTATTTGGACAATAAATTATCCTTGTCCTGAAAAAAATCTTTAAAGGTTGCAATAGTGCCCTTTCTCAAGCCGTAAACATGTTTTCAATTAAGTCTTTCTTTCCCAAGATCCCTCTCAAAATGAGAGGAAGATAGCTGGATGAATGAGCACCCCAGAGGGAAGCTATGCTAAATCTAAAAACTGGAAGGGAAGAGTCATCGGATTTAATGTGCAATGGGAAATGCACAAATAGTCTTTGTATTTCATTGTTTAAAAGCTGTTGTAAGAGCTTTTTTTTTTTTCCCTCAAAATTTCGAGATGCAGCATCTGCTGCTTTTCAACAGGATGGCTAAGTTTTATCCTGAGGCATGTTGTTACAAAGCATATTGCTTCTGTGGGATGTGTTTTAGAGTAGTTCTGAGCAGTTTGCAGATACTGGAACTATAAACTTATATTAATTGGGTTAAAATTAATTCCTTAATACAAACCTGCTCCAGGCTTTCATTCAAATGGCAGAATGAATCTCTGGATGATTAGAAAAGAAGGTTGTTTGGAAAGGATATTGAATGCACTCAGAAATTCTCTCTCTGAAACACAATCCCATTTAGCGTGTGGCATAGAACTACAGAGCTCAGTTAAAAGCTCAGTGGGTTTGCTGGCTTTTTGATTTATTTTTTTTCTATGAGGATTTTGAATGTGTTGATTGGGCAAGAGGAGAGTTTATGTTTGGATGTAGGATTTTAAAAGGATTTGTTTTGTGTTGAGCAAATGCTTTAGACTGGCAAACTGTATGCATGCAAATAACTTCTAAATCAGTAAGCTATATCATAACATACCAGAAAGGGAAAGTGCAGACTATCCTGACTTCTCCTTCCTTTAATTCCTTTAGAGTGCTTTATATTGGCCTTGCCTGTAATACAGCACGATACATCTACATCTCGTATCTGGAAAATGCCTGGACTGTTCTTCCGATGGAAGTGCTTCAAGGTAAGACCTTCCCCCACGAGATCAGGTGCTTCCATTTAGCTTGTTTTCAAGAGAGCTATGCCTGAGTAAAAGATCTGGTATTTCTCTGTTTTTTGGACCAAGATGACCCCAGAAGATGCAGGTTCATGAAACACATAAACCATTACTGTTTATCCTGGGAAATATTTGACGTCAAAAGGGTGGGTGTGCATCTGATTGTGCACAGTTCTGTTTATTCAAACAGAACTGTGTGAGACCAACACACCCTTTAAATAAACAAAGAGACAGAAGCATGAGCTGGCTACACACCTATTTCAAATCCTGCTTGGTGATAAATGTGAACTTCATTAAAAGCCAGAGGTTACAGTCCTCGAAAGGATGCTGCAGAAAACCTCCAAACGTAGTCTGGGTCATTCTGTCTCTGTTAGAATATTTCAGTTTTATCAGTACTTTCAGATTATAAAATTTT
The DNA here is from genome assembly GCA_024734555.1 of Trochalopteron elliotii. Classification (NCBI taxonomy): domain Eukaryota; kingdom Metazoa; phylum Chordata; class Aves; order Passeriformes; family Leiothrichidae; genus Trochalopteron; species Trochalopteron elliotii. The sequence goes on along the minus strand of JANPWX010000061.1, from coordinate 1,132,668 downwards.
TGTTTTAATAGCTAAAGCAGAAGTTCTCTCAATTGCTTTCTTAATGCTAAGAGAACTTGTCTAAGAGACATGCCCTTTCACAAACCTATTTACAAGGACAGAGGTGTGGTCTGTTGACAAGTGACTTGAGTCCTGTTTTCAAATCCTGTTGTAGAAGTCTTTAAGAACTTCATTGCAATGTCAAAGAATACATTGTTCTTGCTTAGTTTTCATGACCTTTTTTTGTGTCTTTGTGGTGGGCACCACTTCTCAAAACCATGAAAAGTGGAACTATTTTACTTTCTGTTTCTTCAGTATTTGAAGAATACCATTTTTGACCATCTTTTAAAAGCCAGTGTTTTGGTTTTATACAATAATATTTAGAAATTTTTCCACAGATAATACTTAGAAACTTTATTCTTCTATGTGCAGCATAACTTGAATTTAAATTAACTTTTTCTACCACACTTACAGAAGTCTTTGTAAGCTAGACTTTGAGTTACAAAATGCCATTAGAGAGCACTGTGTGGGTCTCTACATACACACAGAGAGATCCATTTGTGTCCTGGCTCCTTAACCTTCCAAGCTAACAAAACCAGTTTATCATTTTATAATTGCCACAATAGCAAGCTTCTGAATTTTGTTATTAAAAAGCCCCCAAACCACAACTATTGAATTGATGCTTCATTGTTCCTACCAAATGTTAAAAAAGGAACATGTTGTGTTAAAATAGGAACATGTTAGAAAGAGCCTGAAGAATGAGTATGTATTGTACTCTCACCTGCTCAAACATCTAGGGAAAACAAATGGTGAGTACAAAGCTTTGGATGTTGCCTTTTAGGTAATCCTGTTTTAAGGATATCCCATATCAAAATATAGGAAAAAACCCTTGTGATTTCAGCAATACAGCCATAAGTTTGTGCCTGGAAGCATCCTATAAGTCATGGCTGAAAAAAGAAGTTTCTTTTACTTTGAATGTGATTTTTATTGTGCTGAAATTTCAATATTAATTGCACAATACATACGTTTGCCTTAATACAGCAAGGTTGTGAGGAAGTGGTTTTGGTGGGGGATTTTGTGTGGCACAACCCTGAGCAATTGAAATTTGAAGAAAAAATTAAGGACCTTCAAAATAATACTTTGCCATAAATGTGTCTGCCAGATGTTACCCTATTTAGCCATGCTGAATCATGGGCTCCTTGGTTAATCTGGCTATTTGCAATTATTTATAGTCAGCAAATGAGAGAGCTAAACCTAAACCAAACCCACACAACAGCTGCCCCCAGCCAGCCCCCAGGTCTCTGTGTTCTGTGTGCTCTTTCCAGCCTCCATCAGACGTCATTTGTTGGTCCCTCATGTCCACAGGTGCCCCATGTGTGTCTAACCACTGCCCCTGCATTTGTAGGATTCCAGTCATCTCATTCAGTGTTGCCAAATTGGGGATCAAGGCTGTCTTTTTAGAAGTACTGTTGACTTCCTTCCCCTTTTTTATTCCTTCCCTTCCCTTCCTGCTCTTAGCATTTTTCATCTTCTTCAGAGTTATATTTTTCTGCAGCAGTTCTAAGTCCTGTTTCTTTGGGCTCTGCTTTCTCTCCTACATAACCACTGTATTGTTAGTGACAGTAAGAAGTGACACCTTAATGAAATTTGGTGAGGTGAAAGCTCTTATTTTTAAGGGAGCATGTTGACAGGGGGAAGCAAGAGTTGTAGCTGTTTTCTCCATGTAAGGATTAGAAGTATTGAAAACCAAAAAAAAGAGTAGATTGTGTACAACACATGGGCACCATGTGGGCCATCAAGCTGATGGGTCTTTGAAACCCCTTGGTGAAGACCAGGTTCTAATTGTGCAGATTTTTTTCCCAGGAAGCTGTCAAATTCTATGTAAACTCCACTTCCATCAGCTCAGGGGGTTTTAAAGCTAACAAAAGTTTTAGTTGACTTCTATAAAAAATTTTTCTGTTTAATATGTTTCTGCAATACAAGCAGGATTATCCCCATGTGCTATTGCTGAAGGGCACGGAGACATTTCTGGGAGATGACTCTGCAGACTGCATCTATTGATTGTAATAAGAACCATGCTGTGTTCCAGCTGCTGTTTGTAGCTAGCATGAGGACAGCTCTCATTGCATTGTGCTCTCAAAGGAGTAAATGAGGAGATTTAAATTCACTTCTCAATTCAAAGTTTTCAACCACTATGCTGTATTGACTTGCACAGGCAATGTATGAAAATAAGAGCCTAAGGCTGAATCTGCAATAACTGAAGATTTCAAGACATCCTTGTCAAGCATATATATCTATATATATTGCACACAAGCAATCTTGTTCATTTGGCACTGAGCAGATGAAGTTTTGCTATGCTAGTTAGCTGCAATTTATTGTTCCAGGGCAGTGGTCCAGATTCTCTGATAACAGCTATGCTAGCTCACCAATTTGCATGACAGGAATGTTTTCTGAATTACAAAACTATCTTGTTAACCTGAAAATGAGCTGTTTTCACCTGGCAGTTACTCATCAAAACTCCAAAACAAGTACTATTCTAAGAAGTGTTTCCTACTGATGTTCCAGCAACACAGTTATGTCTAGAGAGCAGAGTTTGGCCTTTGCCTGACAATAATTATGATACATATTTCTCATGAAATAAATTTGGATCTCCAAATCTTCAGCTTATGGCATATGTATAAGTTATCCTAAATGCATTAAAATTACAAGCATCACTCTAGGGTTGCTGCCCTTGTTGGAACTTCATGCAGATGCTGAAATGGTGGTTAGTGGTTTTAGCAAACAATATCACAATATATATAGTGAGGAACTTTTTTTAAAAAGAATTGTGGTTAGCAGTAACAGTAATCCAGACCAGACTTCTTATATAAGTTGTGGTAAAAAAACTGTTCCAAATAGTCACTGTTGTATAAATAATTATAATAAAATCACATTAATAATGTACACATACTAAAATAAAAAGGCTGTGCTTTTAAAGGCAAGTGTAGTGAGCTGATTTAAAGGTATGGATTTGTTTTCAGAGAAACTGAGAACACTGTGTTCTCGTGGGGCTTTCACTGCTAAAGATGAAAACATCCAAGAACCTGTTAGTTAAGTTATGGCCTTTAGTATTCAAACAAACTCAGTTCAAATAATTTCTGATGTGTTTTTTATTTGCCTGGCTTTAAGAATTGACTTGCTCCTAATAGCTAATAAAACTGCACGTTTTATGTTAATTGATGCACTTTCTAAACCAAAACCACTTTACCTACTTTAAATTAGCTCTGCTTTGTTATTGGGACAGTTTTTGGTTGCTATTTGCAATGCATCCATGGATCCGCATTAAAGAAAGCAGAGACTCAGTGAGTTTTAAAACTCTTAAGCTTTTTGCACAGAAAAATCTGTGAATTTTAAAGCCTTAAACTATAAATGGTAAGGTAACACAGACATATTTTAGTGCAAGCTTTTTATTTTTCAATACAGTGATGTACTAATACCAAAAGCTTGAAAGAGATACACATATATATATATATGTATAATACCCAAAGTCTGAGGAATTTTGGGTTTGATTTTGAGTGAATTTGACCTGTACAGCCTGGTGGACATCTAACCTGTGTGTATACCTGCACTATACCAATTTCACATAGTGCTATTTCTCATTTTACATAAGCAAAATCCACATTACTCCCTATGTTATGAAAATGTGTTTTCTTGCTTTTAGGAGTCTTCAGCCTAAATGCCTAAGTAATTATTGATTTGATTGTCCAACTGTTAATTACTAAGTCAGTGCAGAGGACAGAAACATGTTGACTGAATCATCAGTTGTACCAATATTTGTTTAAAACTGAGGCAGTAGAGCCTAGGCATTGGTAAACTGTGATGACTATTTTTAATACCTCTGAAATAAGGAAAAAAATATTCCCACTCAGTCTGAGGCTGGCAAAATATTTCAGGCTTATTTAATGTGTGATGAACTACAAAACTGTTTTGTTTTGCTAACTTCTCCACAAACCCTGCCTTTTGCTGTCCTGTTCTTCCCCACTCCACACAGGCCCCAAGGCAAGGGCTCCACCTGCAGCCAGTCTCCCATGCTGATGGTCATGTGCTGACCTTCCCTTAGCTCTCCTGCAGGAGAGAAAAGGGTTCCCACCCCCAAATCTGCTGGGCACCTGCCAGACAGACACTTGCATGGTCTCTGCTGAGGGCTGGGGCTGCTGTGGGGCCGTGGCTGATGGCAGTGAGGGCTGGGGCTGCTGTGGGGCCGTGGCTGATGGCGCTGGGGGCCGGGGCTGTCATAGGGCCGTGGCTGATGGCACTGGGGGCCGGGGCTGTCGTGGGGCCGTGGCTGATGGCACTGGGGGCTGGGGCTGCTGTGGGGCCGTGGCTGATGGCACTGAGGGCTGGGGCTGCTGTGGGGCTGTGGCTGGTGGCACTGGGGGCTGGGGCTGTCATAGGGCCGTGGCTGATGGCACTGGGGGCCGGGGCTGCTGCAGGGTGCAGGCATAGCAGGCACAGGGCAGGATGCAGCCACAGCAGGAGGGAGGCATGCTGACTCTGCCTCTCAACAGCAGCCATGGAAAGCAATGTCTTTGGCCTGCCTTGAAGGAGCATGTATGCTGTTCTCATCTGGACCATTCTGTGCTAAATGCAATGTGTTGGTGTTGAGTTCAGAGAGAGTTTGCTGGGAGGCTCTGGGTTTTTGTAGAGAGTGAGAAAGGCAGGAGGGGATTAATTCTTGCCTCTGATGCTGTTTGGATTTTCTGACCTTTGTGCTGTGCCTTCATGGTGGCAGTGAGGAGACTGCTGAGAGGCATCAATGCTTTAATTGCCTGCAGCTTGTGAAATTGGGACTGTATTCCAAAGGCCCTGGGTCACTTTGAAGGCACAAGGAATCTGGCAGAGAGACTTGTCTCCCTAGGGACTGTGTCTCCAGAAGAGAAGTGAGGTTATTTTAGAGGGAGAAAGAGCTTTTGACAGGCTCTGCAGAAGTTGTCCTGTCTCTCTGTGGCTTGGTTGCCAGTATCACATTACCAAAAGCTGATTTGCACTTCACAGACGTTTGTCACTGGAGGGGTTTTGTTGTTTTTTTTCGCCATGTGCTCCAGCTGCTGAGTGCAGTTGCTGAGATGTTGTGTTGGCACCCTGTGGCCCCGGTGCTCCTGACCATGTCTCGTTTCCCCAGGTGTCACACACGCAGCCATCTGGGCAGCCTGCATCTCGTACCTGAGCGCCGCCGTGCCTCCGGAGCTGAGAACGTCGGCACAGGGAATACTGCAAGGGCTCCACCTGGGGCTGGGCAGGGGATGTGGAGCCATGGTTGGAGGGGTTCTGGTCAATTACTTCGGTAAGGAAAAGGAACACTGAAAATTTAAATTTTATTTATTCTGGTTTTGCTGGACTGTGAGCTTTAAACTTATTTATGCTGCAGATATTGTTATATCTTCAAGAGTTACACACTTTGTATGGGTCACAGGATCATAGAAATGCTCAGGCTGGGGAGGGCCCTGAGATCTCCAGTCCAGGCCCCTGATCAAAGCAAGGTCAGCACTGCATTCAGACCAAATTGCTCATGGCTTTGTTCTGTCAGTGTTCCAGATTGATTCAATATGTTACGCCCAGGTATTTTCATTATTGTGTCGAATACCCCACCTGATGTGTAAGAAAGATGAATGAATCCTTTGTGAGAGAACAAGCTGATACTATAAAACCTCTCGATGAACAAATGAGAATCTAATTACTTGCTTAAAAATCCTTTGCAAAGCCTGTTGAAGAAGTGATGGGGGAGGAAAATGTAATGAAACAAGCTAGTAAGAGTCTACATGGGCAATATACAGGCAAGAAGCACATAATGCTGACTCATTTTATTTCAAATAAGTAGGTTCGCAATTTAGGAAAAAAAAAATCTCATTACAGGTCCTGCTGCCACATTCAGAGGAATAGGAATGGCTTGTTTAGTGATTCTGCTTCTGTTTGCACTGATCCAGTGGATGTTGGTACCTGATGAAGAAGAAGGTAAATGTTCATGTCACAGAGACAGAATTAGATGTAGTGAAAAAAAGATCTCTCTGTAGCTGCTCCTGCAGCTTTACTTTTGTATGTTTGGTGTCTTAACTTGGATTTTGGCAAAACAGTTCATTTTCAAGTGGAAAGTTTTTGTTCTGAGCAATGAAGAAATTGAAGTGGCATGCTGCTGCTGTAAGAAGGGCAGCCTTGAGTTCTTGAATGTCCACAGAAGGAAAGCATGATGTATTTTGCTGCCTGTATGTCCTCTCAGTTCTGAGAATCCCTTAGGTTAGTCTTCAGAGCTGTAGTGAGTCATTTCACTTGCATTAATTCTCTAAGGTCACCTCGATCCCACTTCATGCTCTCATATTCTGCCAGTCAAAGCCACCTGCTAGAAATTGTAAAGGTGGCTTCAGAGGACACAAAATTTTATAGATTTTTTTTTTTTTTTGAAACCTGAGGTATCTTCCCTCTGGTGGAACTTGAACTTTTTAATCTCTACCTTTATCAGTGTAAAGGCTAACCAGAAACTAAATACTTGGAGCAAAGTTAAGGGTTTACCATAAATCTAATTCTTACCAAGACAGTAAAACTCTGGCTAACTGTGAAAAGTCATGAATTTTTGAGCTACTTTTTGCCCAGATACTTTCCAGTATGAGCTTTGAGTAGGAAATGAAAGTTTGTTTTCTTTAGCTGGAATATTAAATTACCTGGTTATCAAGCTGCCTGTACTGAAGTATTTAAATATGTATTTTGCTAGTATTTTCTTCACCTGTGTTCAAATGATGATGGCAAAAAAAGGCAAGTTGAAAAGGCTATTTGCTGCTTCAGTTTCCCATTGGCATTCAGTTAATGACACATGAATCTACAAAAGGCCAGTTTGTTCACAGTGGTCTTATTCTCTTTGTTTCTGTCTTTGGTTTTCATTTAATACACACTGCCCATTTTAACAGTGTGTATGGTAATTTAGAGCATGACAGTAATTAGGCTGCTTTCAAGCAGACCAGTTGGATAAGTAAAATATGAAGCATGTGGTCAAGTGTGTGCAGGATTAGTCTCTTCATTTCTTTACTCCTTGAGAACATCCAGCCCTTGCTTAAAATATCCAGTACTACTAGGAGTTTGTAAACCAAATGTAATTTTATAATTTTGAAAAAAAGATATTTTTAGTCTGTAAAATATTTTCTATGGAAAAAATATTTTTTCAAAGTTTACTGAATGTGTTTTTTACATAGGAGCACATAGCTATTACTGAAAATATCCCTCAGTTACTAAAAATCTGTTTAGTTATTTTTTGTATGAATACTCTCTGGCTCTTCAAGATTGTAAGGTACATTGGGTTGGGTCATGGCAGTCATGTTATGGATGACATGTCAAGATAGCTGTGAAAACTATTACAGTTTACTGGAAGAGCTTAGGTGTAATGGTCTTTTGGGAGGATTTCTTCCTTTACTTGAAACTCTTTGACAAATACTTAGTGTCTTCCAGTGTGTCACTATGCTTAATTCTTGTCTCACTGACTGCATAACTGCATAGTAACTGTTTGCTGGGAACAACTAGAATTGTTCATCCTGCTCAGCCCCCGTGCAGTGGCACAGCAGCCGAGCTTGTCAGGCACCAGCCACGTTTCCCTAACCAGCCTGTGCTGTGTCTGGCTGCTGGCAGTTTGTGCCAGTGTTCTGCTTTCAGGGCAGTGATAACCACAGTGTGAAAGCAAGAAACACTTCATGCTCATTGTCTGCTCCAGGGCTTGGTTTTTCTAAGCTCGTTGGCTTTGCCAGTGATGATTTTGTTTTAAACTTCAGAAAAGACAATGCTGGCGGAAAGGATTCCAGTGCCTTCCAGTCCTGTTCCCATAGCAACCATTGACCTTGTACAGCAGCAGTCGGAAGATATCATGCCTCGGACTGAGCCCAGACTCCCTCCAAAGAAAACTAAACACCAAGAAGAGCAAGAGGATGTGAACAAGCCTGCCTGGGGCATCAGTTCTTCTCCGTGGGTCACCTTAGCTTATGCTGTCTACCAGATAAAAGAGATGGTGAAACTATCCAAAACCAATCCAGCTCCTGAGAATCAGCCTTTACAGGTAATCTTCTAATGTTCAGGAAGTTCTTATGTAATTTTAGCTGCTTTCAAACCTTTATAGCTCTGAAAATCTGTTAGTACCTGGCAGGTATTTTCTGTCAGCTTGTAATAAAGCTGGACTTGTGACACAGTAGTTGAAGTACTGCATGAAATAGAGTTGTTTTCCATGTATAATGGAGTAGGAATAACTTTGCAAGTAGTATCTTCCTGGAGATGGTAGGAGAAGAAGACACCTAGAAAAGGACTCTATTTTACAGCCTTGGATATATTTGGATTCCCTTTAAGTTTACATTTCTTTTCATATTAGTTAGAATGTGCAGGTTATGCATTTTGCAAAATTTACAAGGTGATAATTGAACACGAAGATGGACAGCTGCTTAACAGACTGTAAAGTTATTTTTATTTAGTTTTTCTTCCTTAGATGATGCTGTCAGACATTTACATGGCTGCTGTGTGCCAGACAGCTACTGACTGGATACAGAGCCTTCTTTTCAAATGAAGTTAATCTCTTTTTTACCTAGAGTTACACCAGATAAGAGCCATCCTGGGACTTAAAATATCTGGTGGCTGGTGCTTACTGTGCACCATAACCCTTCTGTTCAGTCTCCCCACAGAAGAGCTTGTAATAGCTGCCTTAGTGGTTGGAGGGGCTTGGATCTTGAACTTGTGATGCTGTGGGCCATGCCTTTCTGACTGGAGCTGGAGCACACTGCTCAGCCAAGCAGGGAGGTGCTGTCAGTGGGGGTTGAGAACAGCGTGGTCAGTCTCAGCCGCTGTGTTTACCTGTCTGCAGGAGTGGGTGAGGTTCCTGCTTGCACCCAGTAGGCGTAAACACAGAAATGCTTTTTCCACAAGTGCTGTCTTTAGAAATGGGTAATTTGGGATGTGAGTGTGAATCAGCAGAGCTGTGTGTGGGAATTTCACCTGGTCAGTGACCTCCTGCCTTTTTTACTTGATTTTATTCTTGGAAATGTGTTACAGGCGTGCTTTAAGTTGGGCTGGGGTTTTTGTTTGGTTTTGACCTTTCCAGAGTCAAAGAATGTGAGCTGAAGATATCACAAGGTCTCTGACATCAAAATAAAGTGTCCAAACAAACTGCTCAGTTTCCCATTGCAAATGTCCTCAGGGTCTGGTTAGTGTAAAGCTGCCCTCTGTTAAATCAGAGCAGAGAAGTTACACAGAACTCAGGCAATGAACATGGCAAGAAGATAATGTTTTGCAGGTATGTGGTGTCTGAGAGTGACTTGTCCAACACTGCTGGACACAACCCAGCTGCTTCCCTGAGCACTGTGAGGTGGCCAAAAGGGCTTTCGTGCCTGTTCTCTATGGCACATGGTCTCTTCACCATTCTTTTCTTCCTATAAAAATACACTGCTGATATAAAAGTACTTCTTGTTCATGTGCCAAAATTCAGTGCACCAAAAAAACTGTTATAATTTTCTTCATCACGTGTATTCTCCAAAATTTCTCATCCCTGTTTCAGTGCTCCAAGAGGACAAACTGGCTCCAAAATACTTCAGGTTTTTTGCTCAGTCATTTATTTTAGGCTGATGATGCTAAAATACTGAAACTAGGCAAAGGCTGCCCATCTCTCTTATTAAAGTTGTTAAACAGCTTCCTTAAAATGAAAATAGATCATTTGGAAGGAGGGTCAGTACACAGAGAATTAATGAAAAAAAATGATTCCTTCTTATTTCATTAAGATTTTGCATCAGTTTTGCTTTTGCTTGCTTGTGCTCTTTCAAACAAAGGGACATCCTAGCCTTGTTCTTTATGATTTGGTGCAAAACAAATAATCATAGGCACCTTCTAATGAAATGTGTTAGTGTGGAGGTTTGCTGTTTCAGCCCTGGGAATGCAACTGGTGTTTGAATGTGCTCTTATGTTCCCTGATAAGGCTTGTTTGAGAAGACTGGATGGATTTGTACATCGATACAGCAAAAATTCTGCCAGTCAGAAAGTCTGAGCAGTATCTTGGGGAGGGTGGGATCAGCTGAGGAAAGCTATATTTAAGAAAAGTGGAAAAAAAGAAGTTTTAGACCTGCATAGTCAAAAGAATTATCTTGTCTGAACACTTTGAAGTCCAGTTAATTGTTTTTTTCCCCTTGAAACACAAATTTGTTTTTTGCATGCTTCTTGGGAAAGTGCAGTTAGGAAAAGAGATGGAAGGTAAGCTGCTGTCTGCTTGCTATTAGTGTCATCTGGATTTAAATGTACTACTTTTGCTTTGCTGCTTTAAATTTGACTTGTTATGTTGTGGGCATTCAAAGCAAGTGCATTGTGACTTTCCAGCAGTGCCTGAATGCATCTGGGGGTGTGCCAATGGGGACAGCATCCTGAGTATTCACGTTGACTTTTGGCATGCAATCCTTTGCCCTCTTTTTAGAAAACCAGTGAGAATTGCAGTGCTTCATCAGCCAGCTCAGCGAGACAGCCCCAAAACCCGACAGATTCTGAGCAGTCCAGGAACTGTTGGGCACCACCACCCACAGCACCATCGGATTCCCAAGCAGATGGCAGCCGTGTGGTGTCGGATCGTGATGCTCAGCCTGCTGCTGCAGGGCCCTGACATGTGCTCATCTTACCAAATCCAGTGCATGGAATTCTGCTTCTCACCTGGGAAACGCTGGAGTAGGAGCTCAAAAGTAGGACTTCCTTCATCTTAACAATCATAATGTGATGCAGTGCAAGCTTTTAACTATATAAAGAATATTCATATGACTACACAGAGCAACATAAGCAGGGAAGCCAAAAGTTTGGATTTTTGAGGGAAGTGATGTGGCCAGATACAATGGTAGGAAGAATTCTCAGCTGCTTTGCTAAAGCTGAGTTGAGTGCTATGAGATTCCTTTGCCATCTGTGGGATAAAGGGAGTTCACACCTCATTTGTTGAGGCACAGTGTGTCTGACTTGATTGGATTTTTTTTTCTTCAAATTTTTCCCAAATCAAAATTAAAAGACTTTTTAAGAGAGACACTTGAATTTCCCTGAATAGTCTGTTAGAAAATACCAGCTCTAATAATTCTGGGAATGTCATGAAACTGCCTCTGGAAAGATTTCTCAGAAACAGAGTAGCTTAAGGAAGTGTGTCTTAATGTTATGGTGACAGATTAAGTAAACCACATGCACATTCAAAGAATATGTTTTTGAAGCTAACGTTCTGTTGTTTGAGATAGAAGTTTAGTTCTACAAGCAAAGGTTTTGAACTGGCATTTTAGTGCAACACAAAAGCTGGAGGAAGGCTTCTGAAGTTACCCTCTTTGCTTGCAGCCCTGCAGCTGGGCATAAGGTTGTGTGCATTTGGGGAATTTTAGGTTTGATGTTGTATTGAGATTAGAATCTTTGATCAAGATTGCACAGCCTGAGATTGATCAATGGTCTTTTTGGGTTTTTTATTTCATCATCTCTACAAGGGTTTATTTAATGCAGTGTAGTTATTATGGTTATTTATTAAGAAAAGTAAGCTTTAAGTGCCTAGGGAAGGTGGGGGGTAGGGAGGAATCACCTAAAAATCTTAATGTTTAGGATTCTAGGGGCAAAGTAGTGGATGAAGAAATCAAGTAGAGTGAGAGATTCTCAGGAGGAAGCAAATGTAACTCAATTGCAGTATGTTTAGGAAGTTACTTTGCCCAATGTCAAGACACTGGAGGACTTTGGATTATGTTTTGTTATGCTTCTTAATACTGTCTGCAGCCAGCTCGTGCTGGTGCATAGAGAAAATTGCTGCTGGAGGGAAATCCTCGGGCTCAGGGAAGAGTCAGGGGGGTTTAGTCAGGATAGTGTTTTGGCCCATTTTCTTAGATGAACAGCTTGTTCCTGGGAGATCCTGAGCACTCTGCTCCCTTGAGACTGAGGGTGCACTGCTCAGCTGCCCTCCTGGAAGTCAGGCGTGTGTGAGACCTCTGCCCTCCTGGAGGTGAGGTGTGTGTGAGATGTGTGTGAGGTGTGAGACCTCTGCCCTCCTGGAGGTGAGGTGTGTGNGGCCTCTGCCCTCCTGGAGGCGAGGTGTGTGTGGGGTGTGTGTGAGGTGTGAGGCCTTCACAGTGAAGGTGCTGCTTGTGGGACTGTGCTGAGCCAGAGGCAAGGCCAACAGGAGCCCAGAGTCAGGGAGAGGAAGGTGGCAGCAGCTGAGCAGGGAAGGGGGTGCACAGGTTTACCCACTTTGACATCTGTTAGTTTGACTGAAGGGGTGTCCCATAGCTGTGCTTTAGTTGTGCTTTTAGAACAACCCACGTTCTGGCAGTGCCTGGGACCAACACCATAGACAATAAAAAGAAACATCAATGACTAGCCACTAGTTACTTTTTTTGCACTTGAACTTAAATGTACTGTACTCACATAAATCCTCATGACTTGTCTAAGTGTCCTTTAAAATCAGAAATGTATTTATTGTATGTTTGTATAACTTGGGGGAGAACTAAAGACTGAACAGGTGACGGGACAGAAGGATGCTAAAAATCATCTTGAGGCTAACCAACCATTTGTTGAGTTCATGCTGTATGGTGTTACCTCAGCTGCTACTGCATAGCACCTGGATTGTGAAGTGAAGAGCTTGTACACTGTGTTTACACTTCAGAATTGTGTATTTCAAATGCCTGCTCTTTTTGGAATTGTATAGTTATTCTATGTTGCAGAACGGACATGTACACCTGGATTTTGATATTTGTGAAACTGTAAAAACTGTGGTAAGAAATATAAAATATCCATAACATATTTAATAGTATCAACGTGAACTTTTATTTTATTTGCTCATATTAGTGTCAGCAGTGAACATAACCACTTGAAGTGAAAATAATTCAGTGACAATGACGTTTTACTAAAGTCACTGGAGGATGCTGAACCAAGAGCCTGGGAACTACTCTTGCACTGTGTTAAAACAGTATTTGATAATAAAATCTGACTGTAGGCACCAATTCCCTTCTGTGGGGTGCAGGGAATGAGGGACACAAACCAATGTGTGTTGTAAACTGGTCGATATGGAAGAGTACAGGGCATCACTGTGAACACAACAGAGAACAGAGGAAAATGCAACATCCTTTGTTAAGGGAGAAGGGCTTTTGTAAGAGCTAGGGCACTGGATTAATGCCTAGATTCTGTTCCTAGGTTTTCTAGCTGAACAGTGGACAGTACTTAACAATTGTGTTTCAGTAAGGCTGTGTCATCTCCACATACCACAGAAGCACTGTGCAAGTGACAGCAGCTGGTTTGGTGGGTTTTGTTTGTGGAATGCTTCCAGTGTTGGAACAGGCTTGGGAAGATTTTTAAGGTCACTATTAGCTACCCACCAAGGTAGCCATCATCTTTCTCCTGTTGCTGCCATTCTGTTGTACATGCATTTAGTAGATTCCTGCTCTACTTGGGACAGTATTTACCCATCCCTGCCAAATAATGGATCTCACAACTACATATAATGTGGGTTGATTTTTATTTAATTCTTACTGCTTTTGAACTTTTTTCCTTGTTAAAGTAGGTATACCTGGTATTCTTCTAAAACATGTCATTAGCTAAACTGAGGGGGGGCTTTTCCATTTAACATATAGCTTAGGTAAAATACTACCTGAATGTATACTCTGGGCTATTGTATGTAAATACATATTATGTACTTACATAGTACATATATGTACTTACATACCCCCATATTATGCCAGGCTAATCGTCACTACCTCACTGAAGAGAGGACATCCAGAAAAACTGTGTGTTTAAGCTCAGACAAATCTGATTCTCTCCCTTGGCCTGAAATTACTGGGATGGGTGTTCTTGGCTAACTATGAAGTCCACTGAAAAAAGCCTGTGTACTTTAAAACATCCAAGAAACATTAAGACATCTCTTTGACTTTAAGTACTCCATTTTCATGATGGTGACACAGACAAAGATGAAATAAATCATATTTAGTCTATGGTAATTTTTCAGGGGGGAGTTCCCACCCTTCTCCCAAACCATCCAAGATCATGAGGCTTCCCTCTGTTTTCACAACTGCTTGTTGCTGGTGCCAGAGCCCCCCAAGCCAAACCTGGCTTCCAAAGTGTGGGTGGCAATTTAGCTGTAGATTTGGTAGCAGCAGCCTCTCTTAGGGGTGAGTCTTGCTGCTAGTGGCCTTCCTAAACAGAACTCTGGCTGTTTTTGGATGTCCTGGACTTAACAGCATAAGAGCATTTTGGATCACCTGCCTGACATGATCACCTTTACTCTGCTAAACAAGCAATAGGTACTTAAAATTTTATGGCACTAAAGGGTGTTAAGTGTCTCTTTACTGTAAAATGAAAGAGTTCCTTTAAAACTGAAGCAAAGCTGAAGCAATATAGAGGAAAGACCACATCAGTCAGGTTTTAAGGCCTTCAAGCACCAACTCTGAGTCCTCTGTTAGACAGAGGAGCTCTTGGATTATGGTATGGCCGCACTTCTTAGCACCGTTGGAGGTAATGGGTTTTGTCCCTGGGGCAGCAATGGACCAGGAGAACCCAGCACAGCATCTGCACTGCTGAAGTCACACTGCAGCACCAGGCATGTTACAGAGAACAGACACCCCTTTTCAGCAGATAGATCCCAGTCTGACATGCCCTTCTTCAGCACCAACTGCTCCCCATCGCTGACAGTTCTTGGTGCGTTTGTAAGATCAGACAGTGACAGAATTAATGATCTTTTGCTTCCTGCAGTGTGTAAGACAGTAAAGGAGAACAGCAAAGTGAGAACAGAAGACTACAGGGAGGGGTAGTCTAAAGAACAAAAGAAAGAAATTATGTCTGCAGGTCCCTGAACTGAGGTACACACTCTACTCCCTAGCCTAGGACTGTGTAATACATAAGCTGAAAGACACATGACTGCCTAAATTTCTCTCCCTGGTCTATTTTTCTTCCCCACATACCTCCTGTGAGCAGTCCCACAGACAGCTGAGAAAGGGAAGGCAAAAACCAGGTTATCTTCCCTCATTGTTTTGCCAGGAATGATTTTCTGCTTCTTAAACTGAGTACTCCGAGGCCAGTGGAGCTCTGTGTGTTACCTGCATTCCCAGTTCCAGGCTCACAGCAGCATTCTGGCCCTGCTAATAGCAGTTTTTCAAGCAGCTGAAACAGCCTCAGCCTTTAGGGCTCTTGAGAGGCCTGGAAGAGACAACAGCACCTGCCTGAGGTAAGCTGACACTGAAACTGAAGGCAACAGCAAAAATGTTTGGGGATGGAAAACCTTTCCTAAGCCATCTGCATTGTCAGAGGTGGAGAAGCAGAGGATAGAGAAAGGTTTAGCAGAAGATCTGTATGAAAGGGCAGAAAGTATGTAAATAAACAAAGACTTGGAAGTCTTGCAAGTAGAACTACACCAGAGATCAAGAACAGAATAATATGGGCAGAGGGCGAAAAGTCAAGGAGCGTTGTGAAGGGCAAAGGGAGCTTAAAACTAAAGGAAGAGGCAGGATGAAGCTAACAGACAAGCCCAGCCAGAAGAGGAAAGAAACCTCGTTCAGCTGCATTAACTCTCTATGAAAAGTCTCACAAACAACAAACACAGTTTATCAACACTCTTAACAGCATTATCAGAAATATTGACGCAGAGGGTACTTAGTAAAAAGACAGTATTAAAAATGGCTTTTCCTCCCTCCAGTGCTCAGCACAGAGGACTTCATGATGGAAGGGGCCAAAAGAGATTCTCTGTTTACTAGAGGTAGTGTCCTTGGTAAAAGAAGGCATCCTGGTGGACAGGCTGTCTCCAGTACTTGGAAGTACACAATGTTTGTTTCCCCAGTGAAAATTCCCACAGCAAGAGATTCCTCTTCACTTGAACAGCCCCTATGGTTTTCTTCTGTTGCTCTGATCAGGTAACATTGGTGATACAGGAAACAGTTTTTTTCAAAAATCCTTCTTTGTCCACCAGCAACCACAAGAAAAGGTCAAGTGTGAGTTCTCATTCTGTATCCTCCCTTTCTAGGCCAAGTGTGTTTTCTGTCTCTTTTTTGTTGTTGTTATTTCTCAAAGCAGCTCAGTAGCATATGGAAATGGAATTTGTGTGTGCATTTCATTTTCATTCTCCTCATCTTCTTCATGGACAGAATTGGCTGGCTCATCTTGCTCCGACTGTGCCCTTGTCTCAAACAGCTGCTCTTCCAGGAAGGAGCTCCCAATTCCGTACTGCTCATCGTGCGCCTTGCTTTCTGCAGGTGAGACGTGGGGAGATCCCAGAACAAAAGCTGCAAACCTGCCAAATTTTGAAAGGGACAAGTGATCAGCTCATTAATTAAAAGCAGAAATACTGTAAATTTTAGGGGGTTTGCTATTTAAGCAGGAGTGGTGTAAGGACATCCCCACAGGCAGTGCAGATGAGTTGGAAGTTCCAATAACAGATGGCAACAACCCCAAAGATTGGTTTCCCCAGCTCATCTTTTCAGTACTTTCTGTAGAAGTAACTTTTACTCTTCTGGAAACCATCTGCAAGGTCTTGTGACTAAGCAAAAAGATCTAACTTCATTTTCACGTCTTGTCAGTACTTGCAATGGTAATCCAGAGTAAGCATTTGTACAGTGGGGTAGTTGGTACTTTAGCTTCTAAAAATAAATTAAAGCTGTAACATATTTGAGACAAAGGTTGTAAGAATTCAGGTGTGTTGATATTGCTAATGAAAGGAAAAAAGGGCAAGAATTCTGCACTCCAACATTGTGTGTAGTCACCTTGTTCCTGGAGCTGTGTGTGCACTGTGGGCAAGCTGAGCTCAAGTCTTCCCAAAGAATTCCTGCCTATGTTGAAGCTGGAGCTGCAGACTGGGAATTCTGCAGCTGCTCCAAGTAAATGCTAGAACAAAGCATGAACTTAGCACTGTATACTGCATTCCACCACAAAGCTTACTTTCAGTGGGCAGCTCCATTGAGGAGAGAGAACAGAGCTGGAGCTTTCTGGCAAGAGTGTGGGAACAGACGGCAGTTCTGACACCTGGGTAAGTGTCGACAGCATCAGAGAGATGTATGAAAAAGGAAATGCAGCTACATTCTGGAGTTCTGGTAAACTGATCAATAATTTACATTTCAGACTTAACATTTCTGTGAGATGAATGTCGTCACCTCGCTGTTCTTGGAAGCTCTGTTAGTCTAAATGGGGAACAGATTTGCCTCGGGATGAGCCACAGTCTGATGCTTAATGGGAGCTGGGAGGGGTTCTCCAAATCTGACTGCTGTTGGTTCTCCTTTTTATTTCCCTATTCTCAACCAGTGAACAGTTTATAACAATTCTATTAACAAAATGCAGCTAGAAAATGTGTCTCAGTTGTTTTGTACATTTGGTGGTATTTAGTTCTACAATACAACAGTAAGCTTTCACTTTCTTATCTCTCCATCATGCTGAAGAAGGCAAGCAGCTTAGAAAGTAAGACAGTTTAACAGTAAATCTATAAAACCTGGCAGAGAGGCTGTCTGCATGCTAGTCCAAGGATGATGAAGGTTCTGAAAGTGGGTTTACCTTGTTACTGATTAAATTCCAGGCTGACTGGAGTTCCTTTAAAATCGTGACACTTGGTTCTGTGGCAAGGACTAAGTCTTTGTGACTGGCTAATATATGGAACTCTGCCTCTGATATCTTCAAGTTTTTGTTTTGATGGGAATACACTGTTATGATTAATTTTATATTCTGCAGGGTTTTCTGACTTTGCTTGCTTGACCTTTCCTGACCTGTATTTGTCTTAGGTTTGTATCTTAAGCTGTATGTGGCACAGCTCTTTCACCTGTTCTACTTGGTAGCTGCAGGTATTGATTTTTTTTCTCTGTATTCTTAGTCTTAGATAGTGATACTTCAATAACAGGAATCCCTGACTGTGCAGGTTTGCAGTTGGAGAGCTTAATATAGGTGATATTTGGGTATGTATCTTCACCCTGCCCCAGTTTTACACCACAGGAAAGGTCACTGCTCTAAAACATGAAGGAGAGCAATTTCACTGATTAGAGAGCCACCAGGGTTGCTGCAAGAGCTTGCAGAGACATGCAGGAAGCCTTTAAGTTCTATGGCCATGAATTACCCGTGAAGGTCTGCAAACTACCAAGAGTAATTTGTGGCCAGGGAGGAACAAACAGAAGTTTAATGCCACCAGCGAGTAATACCCTCGAGAGGTGTGGCTGTGGTCCTGAGTGGGATATGCAAGATAAACACACCTGGAAGAGTGTCTGAAGTGCCATTTAGGTCTGCTGTGTGCCAGTGTCTGTGCAATGTGGTTCCTGTTTAGAGAAGCTGGGTTCTCTTACCTGTGTGGAGCCTGGAGTTTGGATATAGCAATCCATGATGGGAAGTCAGGGCTCCTGCAGAATGAGCGCAGCTCCTCCAGAGCTCTGATAGTTTCACTTTCACCTTGTTCTCGGTATTCCTCTTCAGTCAGGTATTTAAACACCAATTTTTTGGATTTAAAGTGATGCTTCATTTTTCTAGAACAGAATTAAAATAATCAATATTTATAAAGTCTTCTGGCATGTAATTATCTGTCCTTTTTCTCTATACCTGCTATTAACATGCATTAGTCACCTCTACCCTTGTAAGAGAACAACCTGCGTTCTTACATTTGAGGACAAGGTATGTAATGTTTGCTAGCCTGTTTACCCTAGGTCGTAACTAAAGTTGTAGAATTTCACATGATATTTAATGAGCTTCAGATGAGCTTTGGATCAGGTCCTTATTGTGTATGCATGGACTAAAATCTCACAGAATTAAAGAGATGGCTGCTTGCTCAGCCATTTTTAGGTGCAAAATGCAAAATGTGTCTGTGCAGAGACATGGGCTGAATCAAAACCCAGTCTGCATATGTTACTTCAAAGATAAGCAATGCTCTAAGCCTGTTGTGAGTTGTTCATGTTGTTTACTAGATTGCTTCTCTTAAATCTTGTTCTAAATTACAAAACTGAGTAGTCTGAGGCCAAAATGTTTACAGTCTGATGGTTTTTTAGCTGCTGCGTAGCAATGTATAATATAATTAGATATAAATTAGAAAGTGTGCCATGTTCTGTTTCCTTCTGTCAACTGCTTTCAATTTAAATGTTGTGATGAGTTAAGATAAGCAAGGGCTGGATGCCCATAAAACTTTCAGCTCTGTATAAAAACACCTGCTCCAACATCAGCAGCATTCAACTTTCCTCCTTATATCCCTTTAAAACAGAGAACTGTAGCCGTTGTTTAGGTCAAATGGTGAAGAGTCTTGCTGGCTCAGTGAGAGCCACTGTCCTTAACAAGAAATACTGCAAGATTCTAAATTATTTTGATATATGTGCTGCCCTGAACTGTGTATCTGGCATCATGGCCTCACAGTTTGGTGCTGTGGCTTAAGGATTTTGAAACAGAAAAATTAGAAAGCCCTTATCATTCTCCTAAGAGAGAGATTTGTAGAGCTGTATTTCTTTATAGAAGCATCAGTTCATGAAAACCAAATAGAAAGACCCACAAAAGAATAAACTACAGTGTTTCAGAGTAAAACTTGAAAGTAAAAGTGAACTTGTGGCCATGTTATGCTGATTCCGGAGTGTTCTGAACCTGCTTACAACAGGTGTTGATCTTACATGTTGCTTTTGAAACAGCTGTTGCTCCTCAGCTGCAAGCAAAAATGGGTCTACAATAAATGATAAATTCTACCTTAAATAAAAAAAAACTTCAACTCAGGCTACACTTCAGCATGTAAAAAGAGAAGACAAGACCAAAGCCGTATGTTCTTCAAAACTAAACAGTGTGTAAAAACTCCCCAAGCCCAAATTATCTGGTTTTATTATTTTAGTTGTGCCAGTTCTAGCCTTTGCCTCTGCCTACTTCTCTGTGGTTCAGCAGAGTCCACAGCTATGGAACAGTCTGTACTAAAGACTCTGAAGCTGGATGCCATCCATCACTGAAGGTAAAAAACAGATGTCAATTGGCAGGGCTTTTTAGAATCTTCATTTGAGTGTTGCACTTGTGCTAAAACATGCTTCAAATTCAAGGATGAGCAAACAAGTTGTTCCTACGTTCCTATTGAAAACACTTAACAAGTTAAGGTACTGCAAGCAGTTCCTGTTCCAAATCCACAATGTAAATGGGCCTCTAGGAATACTGAGGAATATCTCCATAGTTAGCAATTCTGATAGATTGCTTCCATGAATCACAGGGAGGTAACAAACATGGAAAACTAAAATGACGGAGAACACCATTTTGTGGACATGTGATTTTAGTCTCTGAACTCTATTCAACCTCCAAGGACTGCCATTTTTTAACAGTGCATCCTTGGAGGTTGTTTTATCCCTAAGATTCCATATGAGTTCCCTGCAGCTTCTCTCACTGCACGTCAAACCAAGGCAGTATTGCTGCAGTCTAATCAATCAAACAGAAATGTTCTGGTTGCCATATGCTGTGCACTAGAAGGTGCTACATTAGTCCTTAAGAACACAGTCACATTTCTCCATTATCCACAGAACAAAACTCATGCTTAAAACTGCCCAGTGGAAAATAATTTCAGTGTCTCTGGACACTTAAACCTTTCCTACTGCGGTTTTACATTTGCAAATTATGAACTAGCAAAATTATGAACTAGCACTAGAAATTCCTAAACCATTATTGAAGTGTAGGGTTTTTTTCCATTATCAGCTTCCAGTATTTCCTGGTTCTCCCAGGACTTGGACATTGACAGACACAGACCTGGCAATGTGACAGGCAGCCCCCAGGGGGTAACACAGGCCTTTGGAGCAGAGGCTGACTGCTATCACTGCATATGCAACTTGAGGGATGGTGACACCAAAGTAGATCAGGACAAAGGCTGTTAATTGGAGCATCCATGTGAACAAGGTTATGTTGAGCTCCGTGGTCAGAGGCCCATGCTGATAGCAAATGGCAAAGCTGGTAATCCCAACAGCCAGGAAATACCCTGTAGGAACAGAAAAGGGCATGGAGAAAAAGATGCAAACTATCCCTATAAACTTTACTTTGTTTCACAAAGCCTGCAGCTGCTGTGAAGTGTAGCCTGCTGATTCTTGTGTTGTCTTACAGACAACTGCATGATATTTTATGTGCTTTCTATTTCCAAAGTGTGCCAAGATTCACAAGGTTATCTCTGAACAGCTTTTAGCCAATGCTGTGTGGGCTGCACATGAATTCTCCTCACGTGACCATGTCGAGGCAGGTGCTGGATCAATAGGTTTGTCAGCCCCTGCAGCCACATCCCATTCCCAATGTGTGCACCCATTTCCCACACCCAGCAAAGTGCAAACCACAAGAGCTGCCCTTTTGCTCTTACAGGGGAAGTATGTAACAGCAAATCAATGAGCAAATCATGCAAGCAAAATCTGCTCTCAGAAGTGGTCCTCTACATCAAACTCTTTATTTAATGATACAATGTGAGTAAACACTCATTTGAGTGGATTAGGAACCTTTAGAATGTTTCAACACCTATGGCTCAGGAGAAAATAGAGCTTTATAAATGAGTCACTTGATTTTCTTTTTTTATGGGCAGGTATTCGTCTGACCACTAAATTAAACCAAAATCTGCAGTGCATTTCTTGGTAATTTTCTTACCCAACAGGTAGTTTTTGTGTTCAGACCACAACCACTGTATATTCTCTTTGAAGCAGTAAATAAAATAGAGAGAGACCATCCAGGAGCCACTCATTAAAATCCAGAAGGTACTGTGCTAGAAATTAAAAAAAAAAAAAAAAAGTAAAAAAACTTCATCAAAAAAATTCAAGTCAGAATCAGGACCATTGTTTCCAAAGGCACTCACAGGCAAAAACAGATGTGAAATTCTTTAGACCTACAGGGTTTGAGATTTCCACTGCACAATCCTCTGCATGCTACAACAAAACAGTATCAATTCCAAGCAGTGCAACTGCATCCCTGTATTTGTGTATCATGTCCCAGTGTCACAGTGTAACCCTATGGACGTGTGTTCCCAGTTAACATTATCTCAGCAATATTATGGGAATGCACAGGCTTTATAAAAGTAAAGAAGAAATTCACATCTGCCTTGCAATGAATTGTCTTGGGTGAATGGAAGAAAATCTGTCTCAGTTGCCACTATATTTTTATTTACATTTATTCACAGATTCAAAGGTAAGATTAGCTTCAGTTCAATAAAAATAATTTATGTTTCAGAATGAACTCTTCTTGTATACCACCAATGCCTGTTCAGTTTAAACTCAGGAGGAAGCTAAATAGAACTTGACTCTGACCTAACTATATTTACTTGATTCAAGCAATCCTGCAGCATTTCAGTGTAGTCACCTGGCCACAAAACCAGAACAAGGTCAGAATCTGGCTCTGTACTGTCACTTCTTGTATTATGATGATTATTATTATTTTGTTTTATAAATGCAGATTTACCCTTGGAATAAACCTTTTAAGTGTCAGCAGGACAAAGACTAGCAGAGCAAGAACACCCAGTATTATTCCAGAAAGGTAAAAGAACTTGGCACTCCTGTAAAGAGAACAAGAGAGAATATGGTGAGAAGTATCATTTGTAATTGGTTAAGATGCCAACATTTGTAAAAACAGCAGTGATCTTCAATAAGACCTTAAATCAGCTGTAAGTTAGAGTTGTAGTTATATGGTTAACAGGCCATAGCAGTTCAGGTATTAAATCTGTGTAAGGAAAAATTCCCAACAGATTCTTAAAGTCACTGGAGTTGTTACAGGTTAAGAGACTGTGCTGAGGTTTTTTAAAGCTCATGCTCCTTCTGATTGCATTGACCTTCCAGTCTCCAGTACACAGAAGAAAATTAAATAACCAATATGGTTCTGTACTGCAAGAGTTTTAATTTAAAATGCAGAAAACCCTCCACAAACCCACAAGTTGTTTTTTTTCCTAAGCATATGCATTTACAAATTCCATCTTATTAATTCAGAGTTAATGCTATAAAACCTATTGCTGCTCTGCTTGTTTTAGAGGTGCCTCCTGACAATTATTTTGTGACTCACTTTGCTTTG
This sequence comes from Trochalopteron elliotii, assembly GCA_024734555.1. Taxonomy (NCBI): domain Eukaryota; kingdom Metazoa; phylum Chordata; class Aves; order Passeriformes; family Leiothrichidae; genus Trochalopteron; species Trochalopteron elliotii. Next base: position 1,109,730 of record JANPWX010000061.1, on the reverse strand, counting down.
AAGTTGTGGGCACATATTTTGCTGTAAGAACTGAGTGTCCTCCCTTACGTGCTATGCAAAATGTGCATCAGAAGAAAGGCTGGCACGAAGGTGGAGGCAGAAGAGGCCCCAGATGACTTTATAGCCTAAATATTTCCTCCCAAGGAAGGCATCATTAATAATCAGCATTATTTAGCATTCAGCTGTCCTCAGTGGTCTACAAAAGGGAAAAAGGACTTTTCTGATCCACACACTTGCCCACTGAGGATTGATTGTCTTGGTGTCCCCCAGTGCATGAAGCTTGGATACAAAAACCCTAACACAGCTGACTGATAAACAGAGTTAGGTACTCCAAGGTATGTCACAATCTGTCCAAATACAACTGGTATGAGGAAGTTTGAAATATATATTCAGTTCCTTATTTCACTTTCCCAAAGAACTGCCTCTTTAGCTTAGCAAACAGACCAAAGATGCACAGGCTTTGGGAAAGAAGGTCAAAAGCAGCTAGTACTCACCTGCTCAGGCTGTTTGCAAAATGGAACAGAAAAATTCCAGCTACAAACAAAAACAAGAGCTTTCCATCTAGCACTAAAAAGGGGGGAAAGAAATAGAAATTGACTTTAGACTAATTCAATCTGAAATGCTGATTATACAAAATATCAACAGAAGAGTCCTAAGCTTCTTACAGAAGAGATGGTACATTCAGTAGCACTGGCAATACCAAGCCATCTGTAACCTCAGCTCAAAGATTTGGTACTTACTTTCTCTTTTCACCCTCACAATGTACGGTTCAATTTTGAAGGGTTGTATTTTGAAGCAAACATCCTCTCCATATTGTTTTATGCTCAGAAAAGTTTCTGTACATGTCTCTGGCTTCCAGAGGATTTGAACAGCACATGCAGCAAACTCAAGAACAGTTTCTGAATTCCGGCAGTTGTTTTTTTCTGAAATAGGCTCAAACCGGAACTTTTCTCTGCTGCTAATTTTTATCTAGAAACAAAGAACAGAATGCACAGAGAAGCAGCTCAGAATCACTGTGGGGTTTTGTGAACTATATCACATTTCAGCCATGCATGTGGTAATGAAAATCAATCTTCATTGTTTAGTACTGGTTATTTATACTATGCGAAGATTAATTGTTTACAGTTAATCACCCTACAAGGTAATTCAGAGAACTCATCAGCAGCAAAGTTCAGAGGAGGGACCTCAGTCCACCCAAGAGCACAGTGGGTTTGGTTTTACTGTGACACTTGCCCACACACAAATTTCTAACAAAGCCAGTAACATCTGACTGACCACAGTTTGTTTTGTGAATGTTCACACCCCTCCTCCTTCCCTTCCTGGAGCATAACAAATTTGACTTGCTTTTCTTTATAATGAAATCTTCATGTTGGGGACATAAGAGGGATGAGGAAAATGAGAGAGAGCATAACCAGAAATTTAAATAGAAGCACATTCCTGTTGAGTATTTCAGGGATTTTTGCTGGTTCTCAGCACCCTTCCCCACCAAAGTGGTAAAAGATCTTGTCCATCTTCTAAGGTGGGGTGATTTTCCTGAGAACTCTGATACATTGTGAGCTCTTCATCAGGGCCTATTAGACTTCAAAGTCCCATCTGCAAAAAAGTGGTGCAATGGGTAATAAACCAGGTTTGTACAATGTGTCAGCAAGCAATTTGTTGTGGAAAAAATCTGAACTTCCTGCTTTTAAACATTGACTCCAGGAAAGTGTGTGTGACTGATGGAGGGTTTTACCACCTGGAGCCTGCTACCATTCATAAAAACATCTGCAACATGTTCCTGAGGAAAACAGTCCGGGGAACAGACAAAGAGATGTTCCACTTTCTTGTATCTGAGAGAAAGGTCCTACAACAGAGACAAAATGAAATGGTTTCCTGCCTTTGTCTGGAGACATACTTCTAAGGAAAGAAAAGGAACCATGGAGATAGTTAGCTTGTTCCTTTAGCTGTTACTGCTTCCACTCTTGAAGAGATTTTTATTTGCTTCAAACTGATCTGTAAATATGTGTCTTGTAGGATGAGCCTCTGTTACTCAGGAGAACAGACACACTGCTGCTGCAGTTTGTTCATTAGTAACAATCTAACGAGCCTTTGGTGTGCTGTGAGAGAAAGCCACAGAACTGCATGCAGTCCTCAAATTCAGAAGTTCCATAAAGGCAGTTGGTGATAAGCAAAAGCATTTGTTGCAGAGTTTAACAGTGGCCCATGAACAGAAAAGGTATGCAAGAAAATAATACACAATCCTAAATTAATGTTCTTGTGGCACCATCATACTCTGGCTGACATCCTTATAGTAGAGACCAAAATTCAGTGTAGCCCAGCTGGAGACTCACAATGGTGCATTTTTATCATGGTCCCAACTATACACCACTCCAACTATTAATTCCATAGAGATGCTGCCCTGATCTTGCTAAGTGGCCACATGGTTTGCTGGGAAAAGCTCAGGTGAAATGTCCTGAGTGATCCCCAGAACAGCCTCTTACCTGGAGAGTGGACCACAGGTACTGTAAGTGAATGGTTCTGTTTTGCACATAGCAGTAGCAGTTTTCATCCTGCTTCTGGATGACATCCATTTCCTGCAATAAGCTGCAGTTTTTACCTGGGGGGAGCAAAAAAGTTAATTTTAGGCATGTGTCAAATACAAATTAATCCATTAATCCATTTCATTGTTGTAAATGCTGACAGAAACATGTTCAATATGATTTAGATGGGAATTCAAATTGGACTTCTAATCAAGTCTTTAGGCTCCAAAGTAACCACCTTTGGGAAAAAAGTAACCAGGGTGGTATTTTTTTAAAATGTAATCCAGAAAGGCTTGGCTTCAGCATCAGTGTTTTGGTGGCACTGGAATAGGGCCTCTGGGCCAAATTCACTGCTGGCATGAGTGGGTTGTAAATCCACCAGAGCTCCCCATACCAGTGGTGAATGCAACTGTGGGAGTCTGAGCAGGTAAACAGACTGACATATTAACACAGTCACTTAGCACATGATATGGCTGCTGATCACGAAAGTCATACTCTAATGTTAAATCACACAACTCTTCTTTTTAGAACATTTTTTCTCCTGTCACAGTCCAGCCATGGCATGTAACAAGGGAACTGCACTGACAGCTCACCATACAGCACTGAATTAGAGATGTGAATTGTTGTAACTCTCCTGAAACGTTAGTGAGCTCCTGTGATCATCAGAATTAAGATTGCACTTCTGAGCAGAAATGGACCTAAAAGATTAATGGAGCAAAGTTTGAATAACATACAGTCTGGTCTATATACACGTGTAAAATATACCCTACAGTGCATTGCCACAGTGTTTCAAGAACGTAATTAAAGAGAAGCATAGAGAAAATAATTACACATCCAAACAGAGGGACTCATCTGGCTTACTGAATAGAAAATGCAGGTCTCAGCCAAGCTCAGTAATAACTGCTAACACACTGTCATGCACTAAGAGCAGCAAAATGAGTAAGTGCAGTCTGAATCCAGACAAGGAGATGCTGTTTGCAGGTAAAAAACTGATGTATCTCTATAAGGAAGCTGAAATTAAGCTAAATTATATTTTAACCAATTTAGTTAAGCCAATGAAAAATACTGTGTGGATGTTCTTACTTAGGTTTATTATAGTATTACAGAATTATTGTCCACACATGATCCCACTAAATTGGTTTAACTTTAAAATTTGGGCATTTTTCTTGTGAAAAAATTAACCATGGGATTAATTTTCATCCATGGCAAATCCCATGGGAGGGAGCACAACCACTCAGACAAGCACTGGCTGTACCTTTAGACAGGCACTTTCACAAAAATCATCGCATGATGCTGCAAAAGGATTATTTGTCACTGAAGTGCTGCCGACTGACACAGCAAGGTGAGGCTGGGCACTGCCCAGGTCTAAGACCGAGATAATCCAGGAACAGGAAATGGCAGGGCCAAAACACAGCCCAGAATGTCCACACCTTCCCTGAGGGCATCTTAGGATTTGATTTCCTGCCACAATGGATAAAGCATCCATCCTTGTCAAAGGCAATGTCATCCACATGCAAGGCTAGCAAGTATTTTCTTACTTCCCACAGTTTAAAGGCATTTTTTCTTGAGAAAAATCAGCTGCTTGAAATGTTGCATCAGCTCCAGAGAGTGAAAAAATGATGTTCCAAAAGGGGAGATGCTTCTGAACAGGTAACTCTGAGGTGGTGCTGGGTTTAGCTACTGGGAGCACACACAGGTAGAGTAACTCAGATGCTGAGACGGCAAGCAAAGAAATTTGAAATTATGAGCCATCAGCATCTGCTGCAGAATCCGGAGGATGCCCAAGACTCCAGAAGGTCAACGCAAGGAAGAAGCCGGTTCTCGAGTTCCTTATTGCTACACAGCCTTTAGGGGTTTGTCTGCCCTCAAATATGTTAATAAAAGATCTGTCCTGCACCCGATTCCCCTGGCCCGAGCTCCTGAGAAAGCCAGAGGGAGTCGCACGCCCAGAGGCAGCTCCGGCCCCGCCGCTGGAGCGGGAGGGACGCGCCCGCCCTCTGAGCGCCGCGGTCCCTTTGTTCCTGCGGGCTCTCCCGGGCCGGTTCCCAGCGCCCCTTTCCCCCCGGCCACGGTGCGGGGCCGTCCTGCGGGGCGGAAACTGCGACGGGAGAACAGCGGGACACGGCAAAGCGCCTCAGGCCGCCTCAGGCTGCCCCGATACCAGCGGGACCACTATCGGCC